>OV884015.1:82306885-82869681 GCA_930367205.1 Acanthosoma haemorrhoidale | reverse complement strand
GGTCGTTGGTGCAATGAAATGCAGATATGTATCCATCTCCTTAATCACAGCCGCCGGGACCTACATTTAAAGCCGATTAGAAAAAAATATACTACAGAAAACTCTCATAAAGCAGTAACTGAATGTAACCATTTATAATTACCTTCAACTCCTCTTCGAGAGATTTCAGCTGAAATTGATAAAAATTCATAATAACAATGTACACGTTAACTGATTTTGAACTACAAAAAATATTTTTATTCTTACTTTTCCATCCGGTCCAATGTAATGTAAGTGGCTGTCCAATTTGTCTTCTTTATGTGAGGGATGCTGTAGCAGAAATATAAACAGAGTTACTTACATAACTATTGTACAATATCTTCATTGTAAACTTTCTAGAAAGAAGCCGAAGCCTACCGCATTTAAAAGATTCTTTAGAATAACTTTTTTTTTGAGCTACCCAGATAGACTTTAGTTAGATTTAAATGTGATAATGTCCCTTGTACAAAAAGTAACTTTTCACTCATTTATCATAATAGCGATTACGTTGCCATACTCATATTTTGCAAACATAATAATATTTTATTTCCATAATATAGGAAGAAACTGTTAGTCATTTTTCATAGCAAATAGTTACAAAAACACTGAATTTGAATTTGCAACATACAACGTGTACATACAAATTCCTACTTACCATGGTCGTTGGTGCAATGAAATGCAGATATGTATCCATCTCCTTAATCACAGCCGCCGGGACCTACATTTAAAGCCGATTAGAAAAAAATATACTACAGAAAACTCTCATAAAGCAGTAACTGAATGTAACCATTTATAATTACCTTCAACTCCTCTTCGAGAGATTTCAGCTGAAATTGATAAAAATTCATAATAACAATGTACACGTTAACTGATTTTGAACTACAAAAAATATTTTTATTCTTACTTTTCCATCCGGTCCAATGTAATGTAAGTGGCTGTCCAATTTGTCTTCTTTATGTGAGGGATGCTGTAGCAGAAATAAAAACAGAGTTACTTACATAACTATTGTACAATATCTTCATTGTAAACTTTCTAGAAAGAAGCCGAAGCCTACCGCATTTAAAAGATTCTTTAGAATAACTTTTTTTTTGAGCTACCCAGATAGACTTTAGTTAGATTTAAATGTGATAATGTCCCTTGTACAAAAAGTAACGTTTCACTCATTTATCATAATAGCGATTACGTTGCCATACTCATATTTTGCAAACATAATAATATTTTATTTCCATAATATAGGAAGAAACTGTTAGTCATTTTTCATAGCAAATAGTTACAAAAACACTGAATTTGAATTTGCAACATACAACGTGTACATACAAATTCCTACTTACCATGGTCGTTGGTGCAATGAAATGCAGATATGTATCCATCTCCTTAATCACAGCCGCCGGGACCTACATTTAAAGCCGATTAGAAAAAAATATACTACAGAAAACTCTCATAAAGCAGTAACTGAATGTAACCATTTATAATTACCTTCAACTCCTCTTCGAGAGATTTCAGCTGAAATTGATAAAAATTCATAATAACAATGTACACGTTAACTGATTTTGAACTACAAAAAATATTTTTATTCTTACTTTTCCATCCGGTCCAATGTAATGTAAGTGGCTGTCCAATTTGTCTTCTTTATGTGAGGGATGCTGTAGCAGAAATATAAACAGAGTTACTTACATAACTATTGTACAATATCTTCATTGTAAACTTTCTAGAAAGAAGCCGAAGCCTACCGCATTTAAAAGATTCTTTAGAATAACTTTTTTTTTGAGCTACCCAGATAGACTTTAGTTAGATTTAAATGTGATAATGTCCCTTGTACAAAAAGTAACTTTTCACTCATTTATCATAATAGCGATTACGTTGCCATACTCATATTTTGCAAACATAATAATATTTTATTTCCATAATATAGGAAGAAACTGTTAGTCATTTTTCATAGCAAATAGTTACAAAAACACTGAATTTGAATTTGCAACATACAACGTGTACATACAAATTCCTACTTACCATGGTCGTTGGTGCAATGAAATGCAGATATGTATCCATCTCCTTAATCACAGCCGCCGGGACCTACATTTAAAGCCGATTAGAAAAAAATATACTACAGAAAACTCTCATAAAGCAGTAACTGAATGTAACCATTTATAATTACCTTCAACTCCTCTTCGAGAGATTTCAGCTGAAATTGATAAAAATTCATAATAACAATGTACACGTTAACTGATTTTGAACTACAAAAAATATTTTTATTCTTACTTTTCCATCCGGTCCAATGTAATGTAAGTGGCTGTCCAATTTGTCTTCTTTATGTGAGGGATGCTGTAGCAGAAATATAAACAGAGTTACTTACATAACTATTGTACAATATCTTCATTGTAAACTTTCTAGAAAGAAGCCGAAGCCTACCGCATTTAAAAGATTCTTTAGAATAACTTTTTTTTTGAGCTACCCAGATAGACTTTAGTTAGATTTAAATGTGATAATGTCCCTTGTACAAAAAGTAACTTTTCACTCATTTATCATAATAGCGATTACGTTGCCATACTCATATTTTGCAAACATAATAATATTTTATTTCCATAATATAGGAAGAAACTGTTAGTCATTTTTCATAGCAAATAGTTACAAAAACACTGAATTTGAATTTGCAACATACAACGTGTACATACAAATTCCTACTTACCATGGTCGTTGGTGCAATGAAATGCAGATATGTATCCATCTCCTTAATCACAGCCGCCGGGACCTACATTTAAAGCCGATTAGAAAAAAATATACTACAGAAAACTCTCATAAAGCAGTAACTGAATGTAACCATTTATAATTACCTTCAACTCCTCTTCGAGAGATTTCAGCTGAAATTGATAAAAATTCATAATAACAATGTACACGTTAACTGATTTTGAACTACAAAAAATATTTTTATTCTTACTTTTCCATCCGGTCCAATGTAATGTAAGTGGCTGTCCAATTTGTCTTCTTTATGTGAGGGATGCTGTAGCAGAAATAAAAACAGAGTTACTTACATAACTATTGTACAATATCTTCATTGTAAACTTTCTAGAAAGAAGCCGAAGCCTACCGCATTTAAAAGATTCTTTAGAATAACTTTTTTTTTGAGCTACCCAGATAGACTTTAGTTAGATTTAAATGTGATAATGTCCCTTGTACAAAAAGTAACGTTTCACTCATTTATCATAATAGCGATTACGTTGCCATACTCATATTTTGCAAACATAATAATATTTTATTTCCATAATATAGGAAGAAACTGTTAGTCATTTTTCATAGCAAATAGTTACAAAAACACTGAATTTGAATTTGCAACATACAACGTGTACATACAAATTCCTACTTACCATGGTCGTTGGTGCAATGAAATGCAGATATGTATCCATCTCCTTAATCACAGCCGCCGGGACCTACATTTAAAGCCGATTAGAAAAAAATATACTACAGAAAACTCTCATAAAGCAGTAACTGAATGTAACCATTTATAATTACCTTCAACTCCTCTTCGAGAGATTTCAGCTGAAATTGATAAAAATTCATAATAACAATGTACACGTTAACTGATTTTGAACTACAAAAAATATTTTTATTCTTACTTTTCCATCCGGTCCAATGTAATGTAAGTGGCTGTCCAATTTGTCTTCTTTATGTGAGGGATGCTGTAGCAGAAATAAAAACAGAGTTACTTACATAACTATTGTACAATATCTTCATTGTAAACTTTCTAGAAAGAAGCCGAAGCCTACCGCATTTAAAAGATTCTTTAGAATAACTTTTTTTTTGAGCTACCCAGATAGACTTTAGTTAGATTTAAATGTGATAATGTCCCTTGTACAAAAAGTAACGTTTCACTCATTTATCATAATAGCGATTACGTTGCCATACTCATATTTTGCAAACATAATAATATTTTATTTCCATAATATAGGAAGAAACTGTTAGTCATTTTTCATAGCAAATAGTTACAAAAACACTGAATTTGAATTTGCAACATACAACGTGTACATACAAATTCCTACTTACCATGGTCGTTGGTGCAATGAAATGCAGATATGTATCCATCTCCTTAATCACAGCCGCCGGGACCTACATTTAAAGCCGATTAGAAAAAAATATACTACAGAAAACTCTCATAAAGCAGTAACTGAATGTAACCATTTATAATTACCTTCAACTCCTCTTCGAGAGATTTCAGCTGAAATTGATAAAAATTCATAATAACAATGTACACGTTAACTGATTTTGAACTACAAAAAATATTTTTATTCTTACTTTTCCATCCGGTCCAATGTAATGTAAGTGGCTGTCCAATTTGTCTTCTTTATGTGAGGGATGCTGTAGCAGAAATATAAACAGAGTTACTTACATAACTATTGTACAATATCTTCATTGTAAACTTTCTAGAAAGAAGCCGAAGCCTACCGCATTTAAAAGATTCTTTAGAATAACTTTTTTTTTGAGCTACCCAGATAGACTTTAGTTAGATTTAAATGTGATAATGTCCCTTGTACAAAAAGTAACTTTTCACTCATTTATCATAATAGCGATTACGTTGCCATACTCATATTTTGCAAACATAATAATATTTTATTTCCATAATATAGGAAGAAACTGTTAGTCATTTTTCATAGCAAATAGTTACAAAAACACTGAATTTGAATTTGCAACATACAACGTGTACATACAAATTCCTACTTACCATGGTCGTTGGTGCAATGAAATGCAGATATGTATCCATCTCCTTAATCACAGCCGCCGGGACCTACATTTAAAGCCGATTAGAAAAAAATATACTACAGAAAACTCTCATAAAGCAGTAACTGAATGTAACCATTTATAATTACCTTCAACTCCTCTTCGAGAGATTTCAGCTGAAATTGATAAAAATTCATAATAACAATGTACACGTTAACTGATTTTGAACTACAAAAAATATTTTTATTCTTACTTTTCCATCCGGTCCAATGTAATGTAAGTGGCTGTCCAATTTGTCTTCTTTATGTGAGGGATGCTGTAGCAGAAATAAAAACAGAGTTACTTACATAACTATTGTACAATATCTTCATTGTAAACTTTCTAGAAAGAAGCCGAAGCCTACCGCATTTAAAAGATTCTTTAGAATAACTTTTTTTTTGAGCTACCCAGATAGACTTTAGTTAGATTTAAATGTGATAATGTCCCTTGTACAAAAAGTAACGTTTCACTCATTTATCATAATAGCGATTACGTTGCCATACTCATATTTTGCAAACATAATAATATTTTATTTCCATAATATAGGAAGAAACTGTTAGTCATTTTTCATAGCAAATAGTTACAAAAACACTGAATTTGAATTTGCAACATACAACGTGTACATACAAATTCCTACTTACCATGGTCGTTGGTGCAATGAAATGCAGATATGTATCCATCTCCTTAATCACAGCCGCCGGGACCTACATTTAAAGCCGATTAGAAAAAAATATACTACAGAAAACTCTCATAAAGCAGTAACTGAATGTAACCATTTATAATTACCTTCAACTCCTCTTCGAGAGATTTCAGCTGAAATTGATAAAAATTCATAATAACAATGTACACGTTAACTGATTTTGAACTACAAAAAATATTTTGATTCTTACTTTTCCATCCGGTCCAATGTAATGTAAGTGGCTGTCCAATTTGTCTTCTTTATGTGAGGGATGCTGTAGCAGAAATATAAACAGAGTTACTTACATAACTATTGTACAATATCTTCATTGTAAACTTTCTAGAAAGAAGCCGAAGCCTACCGCATTTAAAAGATTCTTTAGAATAACTTTTTTTTTGAGCTACCCAGATAGACTTTAGTTAGATTTAAATGTGATAATGTCCCTTGTACAAAAAGTAACTTTTCACTCATTTATCATAATAGCGATTACGTTGCCATACTCATATTTTGCAAACATAATAATATTTTATTTCCATAATATAGGAAGAAACTGTTAGTCATTTTTCATAGCAAATAGTTACAAAAACACTGAATTTGAATTTGCAACATACAACGTGTACATACAAATTCCTACTTACCATGGTCGTTGGTGCAATGAAATGCAGATATGTATCCATCTCCTTAATCACAGCCGCCGGGACCTACATTTAAAGCCGATTAGAAAAAGATGTACTACAGAAAACTCTCATAAAGCAGTAACTGAATGTAACCATTTATAATTACCTTCAACTCCTCTTCGAGAGATTTCAGCTGAAATTGATAAAAATTCATAATAACAATGTACACGTTAACTGATTTTGAACTACAAAAAATATTTTTATTCTTACTTTTCCATCCGGTCCAATGTAATGTAAGTGGCTGTCCAATTTGTCTTCTTTATGTGAGGGATGCTGTAGCAGAAATAAAAACAGAGTTACTTACATAACTATTGTACAATATCTTCATTGTAAACTTTCTAGAAAGAAGCCGAAGCCTACCGCATTTAAAAGATTCTTTAGAATAACTTTTTTTTTGAGCTACCCAGATAGACTTTAGTTAGATTTAAATGTGATAATGTCCCTTGTACAAAAAGTAACGTTTCACTCATTTATCATAATAGCGATTACGTTGCCATACTCATATTTTGCAAACATAATAATATTTTATTTCCATAATATAGGAAGAAACTGTTAGTCATTTTTCATAGCAAATAGTTACAAAAACACTGAATTTGAATTTGCAACATACAACATGTACATACAAATTCCTACTTACCATGGTCGTTGGTGCAATGAAATGCAGATATGTATCCATCTCCTTAATCACAGCCGCCGGGACCTACATTTAAAGCCGATTAGAAACAAATATACTACAGAAAACTCTCATAAAGCAGTAACTGAATGTAACCATTTATAATTACCTTCAACTCCTCTTCGAGAGATTTCAGCTGAAATTGATAAAAATTCATAATAACAACGTACACGTTAACTGATTTTGAACTACAAAAAATATTTTTATTCTTACTTTTCCATCCGGTCCAATGTAATGTAAGTGGCTGTCCAATTTGTCTTCTTTATGTGAGGGATGCTGTAGCAGAAATAAAAACAGAGTTACTTACATAACTATTGTACAATATCTTCATCGTAAACTTTCTAGAAAGAAGCCGAAGCCTACCGCATTTAAAAGATTCTTTAGAATAACTTTTTTTTTGAGCTACCCAGATAGACTTTAGTTAGATTTAAATGTGATAATGTCCCTTGTACAAAAAGTAACTTTTCACTCATTTATCATAATAGCGATTACGTTGCCATACTCATATTTTGCAAACATAATAATATTTTATTTCCATAATATAGGAAGAAACTGTTAGTCATTTTTCATAGCAAATAGTTACAAAAACACTGAATTTGAATTTGCAACATACAACGTGTACATACAAATTCCTACTTACCATTTTCGTTGGTGCAATGAAATGCAGATATGTATCCATCTCCTTAATCACAGCTGCCGGGACCTACATTTAAAGCCGATTAGAAAAAAATATACTACAGAAAACTCTCATAAAGCAGTAACTGAATGTAACCATTTATAATTACCTTCAACTCCTCTTCGAGAGATTTCAGCTGAAAATGATAAAAATTCATAATAACAATGTACACGTTAACTGATTTTGAACTACAAAAAATATTTTTATTCTTACTTTTCCATCCGGTCCAATGTAATGTAAGTGGCTGTCCAATTTGTCTTCTTTATGTGAGGGATGCTGTAGCAGAAATAAAAACAGAGTTACTTACATAACTATTGTACAATATCTTCATTGTAAACTTTCTAGAAAGAAGCCGAAGCCTACCGCATTTAAAAGATTCTTTAGAATAACTTTTTTTTTGAGCTACCCAGATAGACTTTAGTTAGATTTAAATGTGATAATGTCCCTTGTACAAAAAGTAACTTTTCACTCATTTATCATAATAGCGATTACGTTGCCATACTCATATTTTGCAAACATAATAATATTTTATTTCCATAATATAGGAAGAAACTGTTAGTCATTTTTCATAGCAAATAGTTACAAAAACACTGAATTTGAATTTGCAACATACAATGTGTACATACAAATTCCTACTTACCCTGGTCGTTGGTGCAATGAAATGCAGATATGTATCCATCTCCTTAATCACAGCCGCCGGGACCTACATTTAAAGCCGATTAGAAAAAAATATACTACAGAAAACTCTCATAAAGCAGTAACTGAATGTAACCATTTATAATTACCTTCAACTCCTCTTCGAGAGATTTCAGCTGAAATTGATAAAAATTCATAATAACAATGTACACGTTAACTGATTTTGAACTACAAAAAATATTTTTATTCTTACTTTTCCATCCGGTCCAATGTAATGTAAGTGGCTGTCCAATTTGTCTTCTTTATGTGAGGGATGCTGTAGCAGAAATAAAAACAGAGTTACTTACATAACTATTGTACAATATCTTCATCGTAAACTTTCTAGAAAGAAGCCGAAGCCTACCGCATTTAAAAGATTCTTTAGAATAACTTTTTTTTTGAGCTACCCAGATAGACTTTAGTTAGATTTAAATGTGATAATGTCCCTTGTACAAAAAGTAACTTTTCACTCATTTATCATAATAGCGATTACGTTGCCATACTCATATTTTGCAAACATAATAATATTTTATTTCCATAATATAGGAAGAAACTGTTAGTCATTTTTTATAGCAAATAGTTACAAAAACACTGAATTTGAATTTGCAACATACAACGTGTACATACAAATTCCTACTTACCATGGTCGTTGGTGCAATGAAATGCAGATATGTATCCATCTCCTTAATCACAGCCGCCGGGACCTACATTTAAAGCCGATTAGAAAAAAATATACTACAGAAAACTCTCATAAAGCAGTAACTGAATGTAACCATTTATAATTACCTTCAACTCCTCTTCGAGAGATTTCAGCTGAAATTGATAAAAATTCATAATAACAATGTACACGTTAACTGATTTTGAACTACAAAAAATATTTTTATTCTTACTTTTCCATCCGGTCCAATGTAATGTAAGTGGCTGTCCAATTTGTCTTCTTTATGTGAGGGATGCTGTAGCAGAAATAAAAACAGAGTTACTTACATAACTATTGTACAATATCTTCATTGTAAACTTTCTAGAAAGAAGCCGAAGCCTACCGCATTTAAAAGATTCTTTAGAATAACTTTTTTTTTGAGCTACCCAGATAGACTTTAGTTAGATTTAAATGTGATAATGTCCCTTGTACAAAAAGTAACTTTTCACTCATTTATCATAATAGCGATTACGTTGCCATACTCATATTTTGCAAACATAATAATATTTTATTTCCATAATATAGGAAGAAACTGTTAGTCATTTTTCATAGCAAATAGTTACAAAAACACTGAATTTGAATTTGCAACATACAACGTGTACATACAAATTCCTACTTACCATGGTCGTTGGTGCAATGAAATGCAGATATGTATCCATCTCCTTAATCACAGCCGCCGGGACCTACATTTAAAGCCGATTAGAAAAAAATATACTACAGAAAACTCTCATAAAGCAGTAACTGAATGTAACCATTTATAATTACCTTCAACTCCTCTTCGAGAGATTTCAGCTGAAATTGATAAAAATTCATAATAACAATGTACACGTTAACTGATTTTGAACTACAAAAAATATTTTTATTCTTACTTTTCCATCCGGTCCAATGTAATGTAAGTGGCTGTCCAATTTGTCTTCTTTATGTGAGGGATGCTGTAGCAGAAATAAAAACAGAGTTACTTACATAACTATTGTACAATATCTTCATTGTAAACTTTCTAGAAAGAAGCCGAAGCCTACCGCATTTAAAAGATTCTTTAGAATAACTTTTTTTTTGAGCTACCCAGATAGACTTTAGTTAGATTTAAATGTGATAATGTCCCTTGTACAAAAAGTAACTTTTCACTCATTTATCATAATAGCGATTACGTTGCCATACTCATATTTTGCAAACATAATAATATTTTATTTCCATAATATAGGAAGAAACTGTTAGTCATTTTTCATAGCAAATAGTTACAAAAACACTGAATTTGAATTTGCAACATACAACGTGTACATACAAATTCCTACTTACCATGGTCGTTGGTGCAATGAAATGCAGATATGTATCCATCTCCTTAATCACAGCCGCCGGGACCTACATTTAAAGCCGATTAGAAAAAAATATACTACAGAAAACTCTCATAAAGCAGTAACTGAATGTAACCATTTATAATTACCTTCAACTCCTCTTCGAGAGATTTCAGCTGAAATTGATAAAAATTCATAATAACAATGTACACGTTAACTGATTTTGAACTACAAAAAATATTTTTATTCTTACTTTTCCATCCGGTCCAATGTAATGTAAGTGGCTGTCCAATTTGTCTTCTTTATGTGAGGGATGCTGTAGCAGAAATAAAAACAGAGTTACTTACATAACTATTGTACAATATCTTCATTGTAAACTTTCTAGAAAGAAGCCGAAGCCTACCGCATTTAAAAGATTCTTTAGAATAACTTTTTTTTTGAGCTACCCAGATAGACTTTAGTTAGATTTAAATGTGATAATGTCCCTTGTACAAAAAGTAACGTTTCACTCATTTATCATAATAGCGATTACGTTGCCATACTCATATTTTGCAAACATAATAATATTTTATTTCCATAATATAGGAAGAAACTGTTAGTCATTTTTCATAGCAAATAGTTACAAAAACACTGAATTTGAATTTGCAACATACAACGTGTACATACAAATTCCTACTTACCCTGGTCGTTGGTGCAATGAAATGCAGATATGTATCCATCTCCTTAATCACAGCCGCCGGGACCTACATTTAAAGCCGATTAGAAAAAAATATACTACAGAAAACTCTCATAAAGCAGTAACTGAATGTAACCATTTATAATTACCTTCAACTCCTCTTCGAGAGATTTCAGCTGAAATTGATAAAAATTCATAATAACAATGTACACGTTAACTGATTTTGAACTACAAAAAATATTTTTATTCTTACTTTTCCATCCGGTCCAATGTAATGTAAGTGGCTGTCCAATTTGTCTTCTTTATGTGAGGGATGCTGTAGCAGAAATAAAAACAGAGTTACTTACATAACTATTGTACAATATCTTCATCGTAAACTTTCTAGAAAGAAGCCGAAGCCTACCGCATTTAAAAGATTCTTTAGAATAACTTTTTTTTTGAGCTACCCAGATAGACTTTAGTTAGATTTAAATGTGATAATGTCCCTTGTACAAAAAGTAACTTTTCACTCATTTATCATAATAGCGATTACGTTGCCATACTCATATTTTGCAAACATAATAATATTTTATTTCCATAATATAGGAAGAAACTGTTAGTCATTTTTTATAGCAAATAGTTACAAAAACACTGAATTTGAATTTGCAACATACAACGTGTACATACAAATTCCTACTTACCATGGTCGTTGGTGCAATGAAATGCAGATATGTATCCATCTCCTTAATCACAGCCGCCGGGACCTACATTTAAAGCCGATTAGAAAAAAATATACTACAGAAAACTCTCATAAAGCAGTAACTGAATGTAACCATTTATAATTACCTTCAACTCCTCTTCGAGAGATTTCAGCTGAAATTGATAAAAATTCATAATAACAATGTACACGTTAACTGATTTTGAACTACAAAAAATATTTTTATTCTTACTTTTCCATCCGGTCCAATGTAATGTAAGTGGCTGTCCAATTTGTCTTCTTTATGTGAGGGATGCTGTAGCAGAAATAAAAACAGAGTTACTTACATAACTATTGTACAATATCTTCATTGTAAACTTTCTAGAAAGAAGCCGAAGCCTACCGCATTTAAAAGATTCTTTAGAATAACTTTTTTTTTGAGCTACCCAGATAGACTTTAGTTAGATTTAAATGTGATAATGTCCCTTGTACAAAAAGTAACTTTTCACTCATTTATCATAATAGCGATTACGTTGCCATACTCATATTTTGCAAACATAATAATATTTTATTTCCATAATATAGGAAGAAACTGTTAGTCATTTTTCATAGCAAATAGTTACAAAAACACTGAATTTGAATTTGCAACATACAACGTGTACATACAAATTCCTACTTACCATGGTCGTTGGTGCAATGAAATGCAGATATGTATCCATCTCCTTAATCACAGCCGCCGGGACCTACATTTAAAGCCGATTAGAAAAAAATATACTACAGAAAACTCTCATAAAGCAGTAACTGAATGTAACCATTTATAATTACCTTCAACTCCTCTTCGAGAGATTTCAGCTGAAATTGATAAAAATTCATAATAACAATGTACACGTTAACTGATTTTGAACTACAAAAAATATTTTTATTCTTACTTTTCCATCCGGTCCAATGTAATGTAAGTGGCTGTCCAATTTGTCTTCTTTATGTGAGGGATGCTGTAGCAGAAATAAAAACAGAGTTACTTACATAACTATTGTACAATATCTTCATTGTAAACTTTCTAGAAAGAAGCCGAAGCCTACCGCATTTAAAAGATTCTTTAGAATAACTTTTTTTTTGAGCTACCCAGATAGACTTTAGTTAGATTTAAATGTGATAATGTCCCTTGTACAAAAAGTAACTTTTCACTCATTTATCATAATAGCGATTACGTTGCCATACTCATATTTTGCAAACATAATAATATTTTATTTCCATAATATAGGAAGAAACTGTTAGTCATTTTTCATAGCAAATAGTTACAAAAACACTGAATTTGAATTTGCAACATACAACGTGTACATACAAATTCCTACTTACCATGGTCGTTGGTGCAATGAAATGCAGATATGTATCCATCTCCTTAATCACAGCCGCCGGGACCTACATTTAAAGCCGATTAGAAAAAAATATACTACAGAAAACTCTCATAAAGCAGTAACTGAATGTAACCATTTATAATTACCTTCAACTCCTCTTCGAGAGATTTCAGCTGAAATTGATAAAAATTCATAATAACAATGTACACGTTAACTGATTTTGAACTACAAAAAATATTTTTATTCTTACTTTTCCATCCGGTCCAATGTAATGTAAGTGGCTGTCCAATTTGTCTTCTTTATGTGAGGGATGCTGTAGCAGAAATAAAAACAGAGTTACTTACATAACTATTGTACAATATCTTCATTGTAAACTTTCTAGAAAGAAGCCGAAGCCTACCGCATTTAAAAGATTCTTTAGAATAACTTTTTTTTTGAGCTACCCAGATAGACTTTAGTTAGATTTAAATGTGATAATGTCCCTTGTACAAAAAGTAACTTTTCACTCATTTATCATAATAGCGATTACGTTGCCATACTCATATTTTGCAAACATAATAATATTTTATTTCCATAATATAGGAAGAAACTGTTAGTCATTTTTCATAGCAAATAGTTACAAAAACACTGAATTTGAATTTGCAACATACAACGTGTACATACAAATTCCTACTTACCATGGTCGTTGGTGCAATGAAATGCAGATATGTATCCATCTCCTTAATCACAGCCGCCGGGACCTACATTTAAAGCCGATTAGAAAAAAATATACTACAGAAAACTCTCATAAAGCAGTAACTGAATGTAACCATTTATAATTACCTTCAACTCCTCTTCGAGAGATTTCAGCTGAAAATGATAAAAATTCATAATAACAATGTACACGTTAACTGATTTTGAACTACAAAAAATATTTTTATTCTTACTTTTCCATCCGGTCCAATGTAATGTAAGTGGCTGTCCAATTTGTCTTCTTTATGTGAGGGATGCTGTAGCAGAAATAAAAACAGAGTTACTTACATAACTATTGTACAATATCTTCATCGTAAACTTTCTAGAAAGAAGCCGAAGCCTACCGCATTTAAAAGATTCTTTAGAATAACTTTTTTTTTGAGCTACCCAGATAGACTTTAGTTAGATTTAAATGTGATAATGTCCCTTGTACAAAAAGTAACTTTTCACTCATTTATCATAATAGCGATTACGTTGCCATACTCATATTTTGCAAACATAATAATATTTTATTTCCATAATATAGGAAGAAACTGTTAGTCATTTTTCATAGCAAATAGTTACAAAAACACTGAATTTGAATTTGCAACATACAACGTGTACATACAAATTCCTACTTACCATGGTCGTTGGTGCAATGAAATGCAGATATGTATCCATCTCCTTAATCACAGCCGCCGGGACCTACATTTAAAGCCGATTAGAAAAAAATATACTACAGAAAACTCTCATAAAGCAGTAACTGAATGTAACCATTTATAATTACCTTCAACTCCTCTTCGAGAGATTTCAGCTGAAATTGATAAAAATTCATAATAACAATGTACACGTTAACTGATTTTGAACTACAAAAAATATTTTTATTCTTACTTTTCCATCCGGTCCAATGTAATGTAAGTGGCTGTCCAATTTGTCTTCTTTATGTGAGGGATGCTGTAGCAGAAATAAAAACAGAGTTACTTACATAACTATTGTACAATATCTTCATTGTAAACTTTCTAGAAAGAAGCCGAAGCCTACCGCATTTAAAAGATTCTTTAGAATAACTTTTTTTTTGAGCTACCCAGATAGACTTTAGTTAGATTTAAATGTGATAATGTCCCTTGTACAAAAAGTAACTTTTCACTCATTTATCATAATAGCGATTACGTTGCCATACTCATATTTTGCAAACATAATAATATTTTATTTCCATAATATAGGAAGAAACTGTTAGTCATTTTTCATAGCAAATAGTTACAAAAACACTGAATTTGAATTTGCAACATACAACGTGTACATACAAATTCCTACTTACCATGGTCGTTGGTGCAATGAAATGCAGATATGTATCCATCTCCTTAATCACAGCCGCCGGGACCTACATTTAAAGCCGATTAGAAAAAAATATACTACAGAAAACTCTCATAAAGCAGTAACTGAATGTAACCATTTATAATTACCTTCAACTCCTCTTCGAGAGATTTCAGCTGAAAATGATAAAAATTCATAATAACAATGTACACGTTAACTGATTTTGAACTACAAAAAATATTTTTATTCTTACTTTTCCATCCGGTCCAATGTAATGTAAGTGGCTGTCCAATTTGTCTTCTTTATGTGAGGGATGCTGTAGCAGAAATAAAAACAGAGTTACTTACATAACTATTGTACAATATCTTCATCGTAAACTTTCTAGAAAGAAGCCGAAGCCTACCGCATTTAAAAGATTCTTTAGAATAACTTTTTTTTTGAGCTACCCAGATAGACTTTAGTTAGATTTAAATGTGATAATGTCCCTTGTACAAAAAGTAACTTTTCACTCATTTATCATAATAGCGATTACGTTGCCATACTCATATTTTGCAAACATAATAATATTTTATTTCCATAATATAGGAAGAAACTGTTAGTCATTTTTCATAGCAAATAGTTACAAAAACACTGAATTTGAATTTGCAACATACAACGTGTACATACAAATTCCTACTTACCATGGTCGTTGGTGCAATGAAATGCAGATATGTATCCATCTCCTTAATCACAGCCGCCGGGACCTACATTTAAAGCCGATTAGAAAAAAATATACTACAGAAAACTCTCATAAAGCAGTAACTGAATGTAACCATTTATAATTACCTTCAACTCCTCTTCGAGAGATTTCAGCTGAAATTGATAAAAATTCATAATAACAATGTACACGTTAACTGATTTTGAACTACAAAAAATATTTTTATTCTTACTTTTCCATCCGGTCCAATGTAATGTAAGTGGCTGTCCAATTTGTCTTCTTTATGTGAGGGATGCTGTAGCAGAAATAAAAACAGAGTTACTTACATAACTATTGTACAATATCTTCATTGTAAACTTTCTAGAAAGAAGCCGAAGCCTACCGCATTTAAAAGATTCTTTAGAATAACTTTTTTTTTGAGCTACCCAGATAGACTTTAGTTAGATTTAAATGTGATAATGTCCCTTGTACAAAAAGTAACTTTTCACTCATTTATCATAATAGCGATTACGTTGCCATACTCATATTTTGCAAACATAATAATATTTTATTTCCATAATATAGGAAGAAACTGTTAGTCATTTTTCATAGCAAATAGTTACAAAAACACTGAATTTGAATTTGCAACATACAACGTGTACATACAAATTCCTACTTACCCTGGTCGTTGGTGCAATGAAATGCAGATATGTATCCATCTCCTTAATCACAGCCGCCGGGACCTACATTTAAAGCCGATTAGAAAAAAATATACTACAGAAAACTCTCATAAAGCAGTAACTGAATGTAACCATTTATAATTACCTTCAACTCCTCTTCGAGAGATTTCAGCTGAAATTGATAAAAATTCATAATAACAATGTACACGTTAACTGATTTTGAACTACAAAAAATATTTTTATTCTTACTTTTCCATCCGGTCCAATGTAATGTAAGTGGCTGTCCAATTTGTCTTCTTTATGTGAGGGATGCTGTAGCAGAAATAAAAACAGAGTTACTTACATAACTATTGTACAATATCTTCATCGTAAACTTTCTAGAAAGAAGCCGAAGCCTACCGCATTTAAAAGATTCTTTAGAATAACTTTTTTTTTGAGCTACCCAGATAGACTTTAGTTAGATTTAAATGTGATAATGTCCCTTGTACAAAAAGTAACTTTTCACTCATTTATCATAATAGCGATTACGTTGCCATACTCATATTTTGCAAACATAATAATATTTTATTTCCATAATATAGGAAGAAACTGTTAGTCATTTTTTATAGCAAATAGTTACAAAAACACTGAATTTGAATTTGCAACATACAACGTGTACATACAAATTCCTACTTACCATGGTCGTTGGTGCAATGAAATGCAGATATGTATCCATCTCCTTAATCACAGCCGCCGGGACCTACATTTAAAGCCGATTAGAAAAAAATATACTACAGAAAACTCTCATAAAGCAGTAACTGAATGTAACCATTTATAATTACCTTCAACTCCTCTTCGAGAGATTTCAGCTGAAATTGATAAAAATTCATAATAACAATGTACACGTTAACTGATTTTGAACTACAAAAAATATTTTTATTCTTACTTTTCCATCCGGTCCAATGTAATGTAAGTGGCTGTCCAATTTGTCTTCTTTATGTGAGGGATGCTGTAGCAGAAATAAAAACAGAGTTACTTACATAACTATTGTACAATATCTTCATTGTAAACTTTCTAGAAAGAAGCCGAAGCCTACCGCATTTAAAAGATTCTTTAGAATAACTTTTTTTTTGAGCTACCCAGATAGACTTTAGTTAGATTTAAATGTGATAATGTCCCTTGTACAAAAAGTAACTTTTCACTCATTTATCATAATAGCGATTACGTTGCCATACTCATATTTTGCAAACATAATAATATTTTATTTCCATAATATAGGAAGAAACTGTTAGTCATTTTTCATAGCAAATAGTTACAAAAACACTGAATTTGAATTTGCAACATACAACGTGTACATACAAATTCCTACTTACCATGGTCGTTGGTGCAATGAAATGCAGATATGTATCCATCTCCTTAATCACAGCCGCCGGGACCTACATTTAAAGCCGATTAGAAAAAAATATACTACAGAAAACTCTCATAAAGCAGTAACTGAATGTAACCATTTATAATTACCTTCAACTCCTCTTCGAGAGATTTCAGCTGAAATTGATAAAAATTCATAATAACAATGTACACGTTAACTGATTTTGAACTACAAAAAATATTTTTATTCTTACTTTTCCATCCGGTCCAATGTAATGTAAGTGGCTGTCCAATTTGTCTTCTTTATGTGAGGGATGCTGTAGCAGAAATAAAAACAGAGTTACTTACATAACTATTGTACAATATCTTCATCGTAAACTTTCTAGAAAGAAGCCGAAGCCTACCGCATTTAAAAGATTCTTTAGAATAACTTTTTTTTTGAGCTACCCAGATAGACTTTAGTTAGATTTAAATGTGATAATGTCCCTTGTACAAAAAGTAACTTTTCACTCATTTATCATAATAGCGATTACGTTGCCATACTCATATTTCGCAAACATAATAATATTTTATTTCCATAATATAGGAAGAAACTGTTAGTCATTTTTCATAGCAAATAGTTACAAAAACACTGAATTTGAATTTGCAACATACAACGTGTACATACAAATTCCTACTTACCATGGTCGTTGGTGCAATGAAATGCAGATATGTATCCATCTCCTTAATCACAGCCGCCGGGACCTACATTTAAAGCCGATTAGAAACAAATATACTACAGAAAACTCTCATAAAGCAGTAACTGAATGTAACCATTTATAATTACCTTCAACTCCTCTTCGAGAGATTTCAGCTGAAATTGATAAAAATTCATAATAACAATGTACACGTTAACTGATTTTGAACTACAAAAAATATTTTTATTCTTACTTTTCCATCCGGTCCAATGTAATGTAAGTGGCTGTCCAATTTGTCTTCTTTATGTGAGGGATGCTGTAGCAGAAATAAAAACAGAGTTACTTACATAACTATTGTACAATATCTTCATTGTAAACTTTCTAGAAAGAAGCCGAAGCCTACCGCATTTAAAAGATTCTTTAGAATAACTTTTTTTTTGAGCTACCCAGATAGACTTTAGTTAGATTTAAATGTGATAATGTCCCTTGTACAAAAAGTAACTTTTCACTCATTTATCATAATAGCGATTACGTTGCCATACTCATATTTTGCAAACATAATAATATTTTATTTCCATAATATAGGAAGAAACTGTTAGTCATTTTTCATAGCAAATAGTTACAAAAACACTGAATTTGAATTTGCAACATACAACGTGTACATACAAATTCCTACTTACCATGGTCGTTGGTGCAATGAAATGCAGATATGTATCCATCTCCTTAATCACAGCCGCCGGGACCTACATTTAAAGCCGATTAGAAAAAAATATACTACAGAAAACTCTCATAAAGCAGTAACTGAATGTAACCATTTATAATTACCTTCAACTCCTCTTCGAGAGATTTCAGCTGAAAATGATAAAAATTCATAATAACAATGTACACGTTAACTGATTTTGAACTACAAAAAATATTTTTATTCTTACTTTTCCATCCGGTCCAATGTAATGTAAGTGGCTGTCCAATTTGTCTTCTTTATGTGAGGGATGCTGTAGCAGAAATAAAAACAGAGTTACTTACATAACTATTGTACAATATCTTCATCGTAAACTTTCTAGAAAGAAGCCGAAGCCTACCGCATTTAAAAGATTCTTTAGAATAACTTTTTTTTTGAGCTACCCAGATAGACTTTAGTTAGATTTAAATGTGATAATGTCCCTTGTACAAAAAGTAACTTTTCACTCATTTATCATAATAGCGATTACGTTGCCATACTCATATTTCGCAAACATAATAATATTTTATTTCCATAATATAGGAAGAAACTGTTAGTCATTTTTCATAGCAAATAGTTACAAAAACACTGAATTTGAATTTGCAACATACAACGTGTACATACAAATTCCTACTTACCATGGTCGTTGGTGCAATGAAATGCAGATATGTATCCATCTCCTTAATCACAGCCGCCGGGACCTACATTTAAAGCCGATTAGAAAAAAATATACTACAGAAAACTCTCATAAAGCAGTAACTGAATGTAACCATTTATAATTACCTTCAACTCCTCTTCGAGAGATTTCAGCTGAAATTGATAAAAATTCATAATAACAATGTACACGTTAACTGATTTTGAACTACAAAAAATATTTTTATTCTTACTTTTCCATCCGGTCCAATGTAATGTAAGTGGCTGTCCAATTTGTCTTCTTTATGTGAGGGATGCTGTAGCAGAAATAAAAACAGAGTTACTTACATAACTATTGTACAATATCTTCATTGTAAACTTTCTAGAAAGAAGCCGAAGCCTACCGCATTTAAAAGATTCTTTAGAATAACTTTTTTTTTGAGCTACCCAGATAGACTTTAGTTAGATTTAAATGTGATAATGTCCCTTGTACAAAAAGTAACTTTTCACTCATTTATCATAATAGCGATTACGTTGCCATACTCATATTTTGCAAACATAATAATATTTTATTTCCATAATATAGGAAGAAACTGTTAGTCATTTTTCATAGCAAATAGTTACAAAAACACTGAATTTGAATTTGCAACATACAACGTGTACATACAAATTCCTACTTACCATGGTCGTTGGTGCAATGAAATGCAGATATGTATCCATCTCCTTAATCACAGCCGCCGGGACCTACATTTAAAGCCGATTAGAAAAAAATATACTACAGAAAACTCTCATAAAGCAGTAACTGAATGTAACCATTTATAATTACCTTCAACTCCTCTTCGAGAGATTTCAGCTGAAAATGATAAAAATTCATAATAACAATGTACACGTTAACTGATTTTGAACTACAAAAAATATTTTTATTCTTACTTTTCCATCCGGTCCAATGTAATGTAAGTGGCTGTCCAATTTGTCTTCTTTATGTGAGGGATGCTGTAGCAGAAATAAAAACAGAGTTACTTACATAACTATTGTACAATATCTTCATCGTAAACTTTCTAGAAAGAAGCCGAAGCCTACCGCATTTAAAAGATTCTTTAGAATAACTTTTTTTTTGAGCTACCCAGATAGACTTTAGTTAGATTTAAATGTGATAATGTCCCTTGTACAAAAAGTAACTTTTCACTCATTTATCATAATAGCGATTACGTTGCCATACTCATATTTTGCAAACATAATAATATTTTATTTCCATAATATAGGAAGAAACTGTTAGTCATTTTTCATAGCAAATAGTTACAAAAACACTGAATTTGAATTTGCAACATACAACGTGTACATACAAATTCCTACTTACCATGGTCGTTGGTGCAATGAAATGCAGATATGTATCCATCTCCTTAATCACAGCCGCCGGGACCTACATTTAAAGCCGATTAGAAAAAAATATACTACAGAAAACTCTCATAAAGCAGTAACTGAATGTAACCATTTATAATTACCTTCAACTCCTCTTCGAGAGATTTCAGCTGAAATTGATAAAAATTCATAATAACAATGTACACGTTAACTGATTTTGAACTACAAAAAATATTTTTATTCTTACTTTTCCATCCGGTCCAATGTAATGTAAGTGGCTGTCCAATTTGTCTTCTTTATGTGAGGGATGCTGTAGCAGAAATAAAAACAGAGTTACTTACATAACTATTGTACAATATCTTCATCGTAAACTTTCTAGAAAGAAGCCGAAGCCTACCGCATTTAAAAGATTCTTTAGAATAACTTTTTTTTTGAGCTACCCAGATAGACTTTAGTTAGATTTAAATGTGATAATGTCCCTTGTACAAAAAGTAACTTTTCACTCATTTATCATAATAGCGATTACGTTGCCATACTCATATTTTGCAAACATAATAATATTTTATTTCCATAATATAGGAAGAAACTGTTAGTCATTTTTCATAGCAAATAGTTACAAAAACACTGAATTTGAATTTGCAACATACAACGTGTACATACAAATTCCTACTTACCATGGTCGTTGGTGCAATGAAATGCAGATATGTATCCATCTCCTTAATCACAGCCGCCGGGACCTACATTTAAAGCCGATTAGAAAAAAATATACTACAGAAAACTCTCATAAAGCAGTAACTGAATGTAACCATTTATAATTACCTTCAACTCCTCTTCGAGAGATTTCAGCTGAAATTGATAAAAATTCATAATAACAATGTACACGTTAACTGATTTTGAACTACAAAAAATATTTTTATTCTTACTTTTCCATCCGGTCCAATGTAATGTAAGTGGCTGTCCAATTTGTCTTCTTTATGTGAGGGATGCTGTAGCAGAAATAAAAACAGAGTTACTTACATAACTATTGTACAATATCTTCATTGTAAACTTTCTAGAAAGAAGCCGAAGCCTACCGCATTTAAAAGATTCTTTAGAATAACTTTTTTTTTGAGCTACCCAGATAGACTTTAGTTAGATTTAAATGTGATAATGTCCCTTGTACAAAAAGTAACTTTTCACTCATTTATCATAATAGCGATTACGTTGCCATACTCATATTTTGCAAACATAATAATATTTTATTTCCATAATATAGGAAGAAACTGTTAGTCATTTTTCATAGCAAATAGTTACAAAAACACTGAATTTGAATTTGCAACATACAACGTGTACATACAAATTCCTACTTACCATGGTCGTTGGTGCAATGAAATGCAGATATGTATCCATCTCCTTAATCACAGCCGCCGGGACCTACATTTAAAGCCGATTAGAAAAAAATATACTACAGAAAACTCTCATAAAGCAGTAACTGAATGTAACCATTTATAATTACCTTCAACTCCTCTTCGAGAGATTTCAGCTGAAAATGATAAAAATTCATAATAACAATGTACACGTTAACTGATTTTGAACTACAAAAAATATTTTTATTCTTACTTTTCCATCCGGTCCAATGTAATGTAAGTGGCTGTCCAATTTGTCTTCTTTATGTGAGGGATGCTGTAGCAGAAATAAAAACAGAGTTACTTACATAACTATTGTACAATATCTTCATCGTAAACTTTCTAGAAAGAAGCCGAAGCCTACCGCATTTAAAAGATTCTTTAGAATAACTTTTTTTTTGAGCTACCCAGATAGACTTTAGTTAGATTTAAATGTGATAATGTCCCTTGTACAAAAAGTAACTTTTCACTCATTTATCATAATAGCGATTACGTTGCCATACTCATATTTTGCAAACATAATAATATTTTATTTCCATAATATAGGAAGAAACTGTTAGTCATTTTTCATAGCAAATAGTTACAAAAACACTGAATTTGAATTTGCAACATACAACGTGTACATACAAATTCCTACTTACCATGGTCGTTGGTGCAATGAAATGCAGATATGTATCCATCTCCTTAATCACAGCCGCCGGGACCTACATTTAAAGCCGATTAGAAAAAAATATACTACAGAAAACTCTCATAAAGCAGTAACTGAATGTAACCATTTATAATTACCTTCAACTCCTCTTCGAGAGATTTCAGCTGAAATTGATAAAAATTCATAATAACAATGTACACGTTAACTGATTTTGAACTACAAAAAATATTTTTATTCTTACTTTTCCATCCGGTCCAATGTAATGTAAGTGGCTGTCCAATTTGTCTTCTTTATGTGAGGGATGCTGTAGCAGAAATAAAAACAGAGTTACTTACATAACTATTGTACAATATCTTCATTGTAAACTTTCTAGAAAGAAGCCGAAGCCTACCGCATTTAAAAGATTCTTTAGAATAACTTTTTTTTTGAGCTACCCAGATAGACTTTAGTTAGATTTAAATGTGATAATGTCCCTTGTACAAAAAGTAACTTTTCACTCATTTATCATAATAGCGATTACGTTGCCATACTCATATTTTGCAAACATAATAATATTTTATTTCCATAATATAGGAAGAAACTGTTAGTCATTTTTCATAGCAAATAGTTACAAAAACACTGAATTTGAATTTGCAACATACAACGTGTACATACAAATTCCTACTTACCATGGTCGTTGGTGCAATGAAATGCAGATATGTATCCATCTCCTTAATCACAGCCGCCGGGACCTACATTTAAAGCCGATTAGAAAAAAATATACTACAGAAAACTCTCATAAAGCAGTAACTGAATGTAACCATTTATAATTACCTTCAACTCCTCTTCGAGAGATTTCAGCTGAAAATGATAAAAATTCATAATAACAATGTACACGTTAACTGATTTTGAACTACAAAAAATATTTTTATTCTTACTTTTCCATCCGGTCCAATGTAATGTAAGTGGCTGTCCAATTTGTCTTCTTTATGTGAGGGATGCTGTAGCAGAAATAAAAACAGAGTTACTTACATAACTATTGTACAATATCTTCATCGTAAACTTTCTAGAAAGAAGCCGAAGCCTACCGCATTTAAAAGATTCTTTAGAATAACTTTTTTTTTGAGCTACCCAGATAGACTTTAGTTAGATTTAAATGTGATAATGTCCCTTGTACAAAAAGTAACTTTTCACTCATTTATCATAATAGCGATTACGTTGCCATACTCATATTTTGCAAACATAATAATATTTTATTTCCATAATATAGGAAGAAACTGTTAGTCATTTTTCATAGCAAATAGTTACAAAAACACTGAATTTGAATTTGCAACATACAACGTGTACATACAAATTCCTACTTACCATGGTCGTTGGTGCAATGAAATGCAGATATGTATCCATCTCCTTAATCACAGCCGCCGGGACCTACATTTAAAGCCGATTAGAAAAAAATATACTACAGAAAACTCTCATAAAGCAGTAACTGAATGTAACCATTTATAATTACCTTCAACTCCTCTTCGAGAGATTTCAGCTGAAAATGATAAAAATTCATAATAACAATGTACACGTTAACTGATTTTGAACTACAAAAAATATTTTTATTCTTACTTTTCCATCCGGTCCAATGTAATGTAAGTGGCTGTCCAATTTGTCTTCTTTATGTGAGGGATGCTGTAGCAGAAATAAAAACAGAGTTACTTACATAACTATTGTACAATATCTTCATCGTAAACTTTCTAGAAAGAAGCCGAAGCCTACCGCATTTAAAAGATTCTTTAGAATAACTTTTTTTTTGAGCTACCCAGATAGACTTTAGTTAGATTTAAATGTGATAATGTCCCTTGTACAAAAAGTAACTTTTCACTCATTTATCATAATAGCGATTACGTTGCCATACTCATATTTTGCAAACATAATAATATTTTATTTCCATAATATAGGAAGAAACTGTTAGTCATTTTTCATAGCAAATAGTTACAAAAACACTGAATTTGAATTTGCAACATACAACGTGTACATACAAATTCCTACTTACCATGGTCGTTGGTGCAATGAAATGCAGATATGTATCCATCTCCTTAATCACAGCCGCCGGGACCTACATTTAAAGCCGATTAGAAAAAAATATACTACAGAAAACTCTCATAAAGCAGTAACTGAATGTAACCATTTATAATTACCTTCAACTCCTCTTCGAGAGATTTCAGCTGAAATTGATAAAAATTCATAATAACAATGTACACGTTAACTGATTTTGAACTACAAAAAATATTTTTATTCTTACTTTTCCATCCGGTCCAATGTAATGTAAGTGGCTGTCCAATTTGTCTTCTTTATGTGAGGGATGCTGTAGCAGAAATAAAAACAGAGTTACTTACATAACTATTGTACAATATCTTCATTGTAAACTTTCTAGAAAGAAGCCGAAGCCTACCGCATTTAAAAGATTCTTTAGAATAACTTTTTTTTTGAGCTACCCAGATAGACTTTAGTTAGATTTAAATGTGATAATGTCCCTTGTACAAAAAGTAACTTTTCACTCATTTATCATAATAGCGATTACGTTGCCATACTCATATTTTGCAAACATAATAATATTTTATTTCCATAATATAGGAAGAAACTGTTAGTCATTTTTCATAGCAAATAGTTACAAAAACACTGAATTTGAATTTGCAACATACAACGTGTACATACAAATTCCTACTTACCATGGTCGTTGGTGCAATGAAATGCAGATATGTATCCATCTCCTTAATCACAGCCGCCGGGACCTACATTTAAAGCCGATTAGAAAAAAATATACTACAGAAAACTCTCATAAAGCAGTAACTGAATGTAACCATTTATAATTACCTTCAACTCCTCTTCGAGAGATTTCAGCTGAAATTGATAAAAATTCATAATAACAATGTACACGTTAACTGATTTTGAACTACAAAAAATATTTTTATTCTTACTTTTCCATCCGGTCCAATGTAATGTAAGTGGCTGTCCAATTTGTCTTCTTTATGTGAGGGATGCTGTAGCAGAAATAAAAACAGAGTTACTTACATAACTATTGTACAATATCTTCATTGTAAACTTTCTAGAAAGAAGCCGAAGCCTACCGCATTTAAAAGATTCTTTAGAATAACTTTTTTTTTGAGCTACCCAGATAGACTTTAGTTAGATTTAAATGTGATAATGTCCCTTGTACAAAAAGTAACTTTTCACTCATTTATCATAATAGCGATTACGTTGCCATACTCATATTTTGCAAACATAATAATATTTTATTTCCATAATATAGGAAGAAACTGTTAGTCATTTTTCATAGCAAATAGTTACAAAAACACTGAATTTGAATTTGCAACATACAACGTGTACATACAAATTCCTACTTACCATGGTCGTTGGTGCAATGAAATGCAGATATGTATCCATCTCCTTAATCACAGCCGCCGGGACCTACATTTAAAGCCGATTAGAAAAAAATATACTACAGAAAACTCTCATAAAGCAGTAACTGAATGTAACCATTTATAATTACCTTCAACTCCTCTTCGAGAGATTTCAGCTGAAATTGATAAAAATTCATAATAACAATGTACACGTTAACTGATTTTGAACTACAAAAAATATTTTTATTCTTACTTTTCCATCCGGTCCAATGTAATGTAAGTGGCTGTCCAATTTGTCTTCTTTATGTGAGGGATGCTGTAGCAGAAATAAAAACAGAGTTACTTACATAACTATTGTACAATATCTTCATCGTAAACTTTCTAGAAAGAAGCCGAAGCCTACCGCATTTAAAAGATTCTTTAGAATAACTTTTTTTTTGAGCTACCCAGATAGACTTTAGTTAGATTTAAATGTGATAATGTCCCTTGTACAAAAAGTAACTTTTCACTCATTTATCATAATAGCGATTACGTTGCCATACTCATATTTTGCAAACATAATAATATTTTATTTCCATAATATAGGAAGAAACTGTTAGTCATTTTTCATAGCAAATAGTTACAAAAACACTGAATTTGAATTTGCAACATACAACGTGTACATACAAATTCCTACTTACCATGGTCGTTGGTGCAATGAAATGCAGATATGTATCCATCTCCTTAATCACAGCCGCCGGGACCTACATTTAAAGCCGATTAGAAAAAAATATACTACAGAAAACTCTCATAAAGCAGTAACTGAATGTAACCATTTATAATTACCTTCAACTCCTCTTCGAGAGATTTCAGCTGAAATTGATAAAAATTCATAATAACAATGTACACGTTAACTGATTTTGAACTACAAAAAATATTTTTATTCTTACTTTTCCATCCGGTCCAATGTAATGTAAGTGGCTGTCCAATTTGTCTTCTTTATGTGAGGGATGCTGTAGCAGAAATAAAAACAGAGTTACTTACATAACTATTGTACAATATCTTCATCGTAAACTTTCTAGAAAGAAGCCGAAGCCTACCGCATTTAAAAGATTCTTTAGAATAACTTTTTTTTTGAGCTACCCAGATAGACTTTAGTTAGATTTAAATGTGATAATGTCCCTTGTACAAAAAGTAACTTTTCACTCATTTATCATAATAGCGATTACGTTGCCATACTCATATTTTGCAAACATAATAATATTTTATTTCCATAATATAGGAAGAAACTGTTAGTCATTTTTCATAGCAAATAGTTACAAAAACACTGAATTTGAATTTGCAACATACAACGTGTACATACAAATTCCTACTTACCATGGTCGTTGGTGCAATGAAATGCAGATATGTATCCATCTCCTTAATCACAGCCGCCGGGACCTACATTTAAAGCCGATTAGAAAAAAATATACTACAGAAAACTCTCATAAAGCAGTAACTGAATGTAACCATTTATAATTACCTTCAACTCCTCTTCGAGAGATTTCAGCTGAAATTGATAAAAATTCATAATAACAATGTACACGTTAACTGATTTTGAACTACAAAAAATATTTTTATTCTTACTTTTCCATCCGGTCCAATGTAATGTAAGTGGCTGTCCAATTTGTCTTCTTTATGTGAGGGATGCTGTAGCAGAAATAAAAACAGAGTTACTTACATAACTATTGTACAATATCTTCATTGTAAACTTTCTAGAAAGAAGCCGAAGCCTACCGCATTTAAAAGATTCTTTAGAATAACTTTTTTTTTGAGCTACCCAGATAGACTTTAGTTAGATTTAAATGTGATAATGTCCCTTGTACAAAAAGTAACTTTTCACTCATTTATCATAATAGCGATTACGTTGCCATACTCATATTTTGCAAACATAATAATATTTTATTTCCATAATATAGGAAGAAACTGTTAGTCATTTTTCATAGCAAATAGTTACAAAAACACTGAATTTGAATTTGCAACATACAACGTGTACATACAAATTCCTACTTACCATGGTCGTTGGTGCAATGAAATGCAGATATGTATCCATCTCCTTAATCACAGCCGCCGGGACCTACATTTAAAGCCGATTAGAAAAAAATATACTACAGAAAACTCTCATAAAGCAGTAACTGAATGTAACCATTTATAATTACCTTCAACTCCTCTTCGAGAGATTTCAGCTGAAATTGATAAAAATTCATAATAACAATGTACACGTTAACTGATTTTGAACTACAAAAAATATTTTTATTCTTACTTTTCCATCCGGTCCAATGTAATGTAAGTGGCTGTCCAATTTGTCTTCTTTATGTGAGGGATGCTGTAGCAGAAATAAAAACAGAGTTACTTACATAACTATTGTACAATATCTTCATTGTAAACTTTCTAGAAAGAAGCCGAAGCCTACCGCATTTAAAAGATTCTTTAGAATAACTTTTTTTTTGAGCTACCCAGATAGACTTTAGTTAGATTTAAATGTGATAATGTCCCTTGTACAAAAAGTAACTTTTCACTCATTTATCATAATAGCGATTACGTTGCCATACTCATATTTTGCAAACATAATAATATTTTATTTCCATAATATAGGAAGAAACTGTTAGTCATTTTTCATAGCAAATAGTTACAAAAACACTGAATTTGAATTTGCAACATACAACGTGTACATACAAATTCCTACTTACCATGGTCGTTGGTGCAATGAAATGCAGATATGTATCCATCTCCTTAATCACAGCCGCCGGGACCTACATTTAAAGCCGATTAGAAAAAAATATACTACAGAAAACTCTCATAAAGCAGTAACTGAATGTAACCATTTATAATTACCTTCAACTCCTCTTCGAGAGATTTCAGCTGAAAATGATAAAAATTCATAATAACAATGTACACGTTAACTGATTTTGAACTACAAAAAATATTTTTATTCTTACTTTTCCATCCGGTCCAATGTAATGTAAGTGGCTGTCCAATTTGTCTTCTTTATGTGAGGGATGCTGTAGCAGAAATAAAAACAGAGTTACTTACATAACTATTGTACAATATCTTCATCGTAAACTTTCTAGAAAGAAGCCGAAGCCTACCGCATTTAAAAGATTCTTTAGAATAACTTTTTTTTTGAGCTACCCAGATAGACTTTAGTTAGATTTAAATGTGATAATGTCCCTTGTACAAAAAGTAACTTTTCACTCATTTATCATAATAGCGATTACGTTGCCATACTCATATTTTGCAAACATAATAATATTTTATTTCCATAATATAGGAAGAAACTGTTAGTCATTTTTCATAGCAAATAGTTACAAAAACACTGAATTTGAATTTGCAACATACAACGTGTACATACAAATTCCTACTTACCATGGTCGTTGGTGCAATGAAATGCAGATATGTATCCATCTCCTTAATCACAGCCGCCGGGACCTACATTTAAAGCCGATTAGAAAAAAATATACTACAGAAAACTCTCATAAAGCAGTAACTGAATGTAACCATTTATAATTACCTTCAACTCCTCTTCGAGAGATTTCAGCTGAAATTGATAAAAATTCATAATAACAATGTACACGTTAACTGATTTTGAACTACAAAAAATATTTTTATTCTTACTTTTCCATCCGGTCCAATGTAATGTAAGTGGCTGTCCAATTTGTCTTCTTTATGTGAGGGATGCTGTAGCAGAAATAAAAACAGAGTTACTTACATAACTATTGTACAATATCTTCATTGTAAACTTTCTAGAAAGAAGCCGAAGCCTACCGCATTTAAAAGATTCTTTAGAATAACTTTTTTTTTGAGCTACCCAGATAGACTTTAGTTAGATTTAAATGTGATAATGTCCCTTGTACAAAAAGTAACTTTTCACTCATTTATCATAATAGCGATTACGTTGCCATACTCATATTTTGCAAACATAATAATATTTTATTTCCATAATATAGGAAGAAACTGTTAGTCATTTTTCATAGCAAATAGTTACAAAAACACTGAATTTGAATTTGCAACATACAACGTGTACATACAAATTCCTACTTACCATGGTCGTTGGTGCAATGAAATGCAGATATGTATCCATCTCCTTAATCACAGCCGCCGGGACCTACATTTAAAGCCGATTAGAAAAAAATATACTACAGAAAACTCTCATAAAGCAGTAACTGAATGTAACCATTTATAATTACCTTCAACTCCTCTTCGAGAGATTTCAGCTGAAATTGATAAAAATTCATAATAACAATGTACACGTTAACTGATTTTGAACTACAAAAAATATTTTTATTCTTACTTTTCCATCCGGTCCAATGTAATGTAAGTGGCTGTCCAATTTGTCTTCTTTATGTGAGGGATGCTGTAGCAGAAATAAAAACAGAGTTACTTACATAACTATTGTACAATATCTTCATTGTAAACTTTCTAGAAAGAAGCCGAAGCCTACCGCATTTAAAAGATTCTTTAGAATAACTTTTTTTTTGAGCTACCCAGATAGACTTTAGTTAGATTTAAATGTGATAATGTCCCTTGTACAAAAAGTAACTTTTCACTCATTTATCATAATAGCGATTACGTTGCCATACTCATATTTTGCAAACATAATAATATTTTATTTCCATAATATAGGAAGAAACTGTTAGTCATTTTTCATAGCAAATAGTTACAAAAACACTGAATTTGAATTTGCAACATACAACGTGTACATACAAATTCCTACTTACCATGGTCGTTGGTGCAATGAAATGCAGATATGTATCCATCTCCTTAATCACAGCCGCCGGGACCTACATTTAAAGCCGATTAGAAAAAAATATACTACAGAAAACTCTCATAAAGCAGTAACTGAATGTAACCATTTATAATTACCTTTAACTCCTCTTCGAGAGATTTCAGCTGAAATTGATAAAAATTCATAATAACAATGTACACGTTAACTGATTTTGAACTACAAAAAATATTTTTATTCTTACTTTTCCATCCGGTCCAATGTAATGTAAGTGGCTGTCCAATTTGTCTTCTTTATGTGAGGGATGCTGTAGCAGAAATAAAAACAGAGTTACTTACATAACTATTGTACAATATCTTCATTGTAAACTTTCTAGAAAGAAGCCGAAGCCTACCGCATTTAAAAGATTCTTTAGAATAACTTTTTTTTTGAGCTACCCAGATAGACTTTAGTTAGATTTAAATGTGATAATGTCCCTTGTACAAAAAGTAACTTTTCACTCATTTATCATAATAGCGATTACGTTGCCATACTCATATTTTGCAAACATAATAATATTTTATTTCCATAATATAGGAAGAAACTGTTAGTCATTTTTCATAGCAAATAGTTACAAAAACACTGAATTTGAATTTGCAACATACAACGTGTACATACAAATTCCTACTTACCATGGTCGTTGGTGCAATGAAATGCAGATATGTATCCATCTCCTTAATCACAGCCGCCGGGACCTACATTTAAAGCCGATTAGAAAAAAATATACTACAGAAAACTCTCATAAAGCAGTAACTGAATGTAACCATTTATAATTACCTTCAACTCCTCTTCGAGAGATTTCAGCTGAAATTGATAAAAATTCATAATAACAATGTACACGTTAACTGATTTTGAACTACAAAAAATATTTTTATTCTTACTTTTCCATCCGGTCCAATGTAATGTAAGTGGCTGTCCAATTTGTCTTCTTTATGTGAGGGATGCTGTAGCAGAAATAAAAACAGAGTTACTTACATAACTATTGTACAATATCTTCATCGTAAACTTTCTAGAAAGAAGCCGAAGCCTACCGCATTTAAAAGATTCTTTAGAATAACTTTTTTTTTGAGCTACCCAGATAGACTTTAGTTAGATTTAAATGTGATAATGTCCCTTGTACAAAAAGTAACTTTTCACTCATTTATCATAATAGCGATTACGTTGCCATACTCATATTTTGCAAACATAATAATATTTTATTTCCATAATATAGGAAGAAACTGTTAGTCATTTTTCATAGCAAATAGTTACAAAAACACTGAATTTGAATTTGCAACATACAACGTGTACATACAAATTCCTACTTACCATGGTCGTTGGTGCAATGAAATGCAGATATGTATCCATCTCCTTAATCACAGCCGCCGGGACCTACATTTAAAGCCGATTAGAAAAAAATATACTACAGAAAACTCTCATAAAGCAGTAACTGAATGTAACCATTTATAATTACCTTCAACTCCTCTTCGAGAGATTTCAGCTGAAAATGATAAAAATTCATAATAACAATGTACACGTTAACTGATTTTGAACTACAAAAAATATTTTTATTCTTACTTTTCCATCCGGTCCAATGTAATGTAAGTGGCTGTCCAATTTGTCTTCTTTATGTGAGGGATGCTGTAGCAGAAATAAAAACAGAGTTACTTACATAACTATTGTACAATATCTTCATCGTAAACTTTCTAGAAAGAAGCCGAAGCCTACCGCATTTAAAAGATTCTTTAGAATAACTTTTTTTTTGAGCTACCCAGATAGACTTTAGTTAGATTTAAATGTGATAATGTCCCTTGTACAAAAAGTAACTTTTCACTCATTTATCATAATAGCGATTACGTTGCCATACTCATATTTTGCAAACATAATAATATTTTATTTCCATAATATAGGAAGAAACTGTTAGTCATTTTTCATAGCAAATAGTTACAAAAACACTGAATTTGAATTTGCAACATACAACGTGAACATACAAATTCCTACTTACCATGGTCGTTGGTGCAATGAAATGCAGATATGTATCCATCTCCTTAATCACAGCCGCCGGGACCTACATTTAAAGCCGATTAGAAAAAAATATACTACAGAAAACTCTCATAAAGCAGTAACTGAATGTAACCATTTATAATTACCTTCAACTCCTCTTCGAGAGATTTCAGCTGAAATTGATAAAAATTCATAATAACAATGTACACGTTAACTGATTTTGAACTACAAAAAATATTTTTATTCTTACTTTTCCATCCGGTCCAATGTAATGTAAGTGGCTGTCCAATTTGTCTTCTTTATGTGAGGGATGCTGTAGCAGAAATAAAAACAGAGTTACTTACATAACTATTGTACAATATCTTCATCGTAAACTTTCTAGAAAGAAGCCGAAGCCTACCGCATTTAAAAGATTCTTTAGAATAACTTTTTTTTTGAGCTACCCAGATAGACTTTAGTTAGATTTAAATGTGATAATGTCCCTTGTACAAAAAGTAACTTTTCACTCATTTATCATAATAGCGATTACGTTGCCATACTCATATTTTGCAAACATAATAATATTTTATTTCCATAATATAGGAAGAAACTGTTAGTCATTTTTCATAGCAAATAGTTACAAAAACACTGAATTTGAATTTGCAACATACAACGTGTACATACAAATTCCTACTTACCATGGTCGTTGGTGCAATGAAATGCAGATATGTATCCATCTCCTTAATCACAGCCGCCGGGACCTACATTTAAAGCCGATTAGAAAAAAATATACTACAGAAAACTCTCATAAAGCAGTAACTGAATGTAACCATTTATAATTACCTTCAACTCCTCTTCGAGAGATTTCAGCTGAAAATGATAAAAATTCATAATAACAATGTACACGTTAACTGATTTTGAACTACAAAAAATATTTTTATTCTTACTTTTCCATCCGGTCCAATGTAATGTAAGTGGCTGTCCAATTTGTCTTCTTTATGTGAGGGATGCTGTAGCAGAAATAAAAACAGAGTTACTTACATAACTATTGTACAATATCTTCATTGTAAACTTTCTAGAAAGAAGCCGAAGCCTACCGCATTTAAAAGATTCTTTAGAATAACTTTTTTTTTGAGCTACCCAGATAGACTTTAGTTAGATTTAAATGTGATAATGTCCCTTGTACAAAAAGTAACTTTTCACTCATTTATCATAATAGCGATTACGTTGCCATACTCATATTTTGCAAACATAATAATATTTTATTTCCATAATATAGGAAGAAACTGTTAGTCATTTTTCATAGCAAATAGTTACAAAAACACTGAATTTGAATTTGCAACATACAACGTGTACATACAAATTCCTACTTACCATGGTCGTTGGTGCAATGAAATGCAGATATGTATCCATCTCCTTAATCACAGCCGCCGGGACCTACATTTAAAGCCGATTAGAAAAAAATATACTACAGAAAACTCTCATAAAGCAGTAACTGAATGTAACCATTTATAATTACCTTCAACTCCTCTTCGAGAGATTTCAGCTGAAAATGATAAAAATTCATAATAACAATGTACACGTTAACTGATTTTGAACTACAAAAAATATTTTTATTCTTACTTTTCCATCCGGTCCAATGTAATGTAAGTGGCTGTCCAATTTGTCTTCTTTATGTGAGGGATGCTGTAGCAGAAATAAAAACAGAGTTACTTACATAACTATTGTACAATATCTTCATCGTAAACTTTCTAGAAAGAAGCCGAAGCCTACCGCATTTAAAAGATTCTTTAGAATAACTTTTTTTTTGAGCTACCCAGATAGACTTTAGTTAGATTTAAATGTGATAATGTCCCTTGTACAAAAAGTAACTTTTCACTCATTTATCATAATAGCGATTACGTTGCCATACTCATATTTTGCAAACATAATAATATTTTATTTCCATAATATAGGAAGAAACTGTTAGTCATTTTTCATAGCAAATAGTTACAAAAACACTGAATTTGAATTTGCAACATACAACGTGTACATACAAATTCCTACTTACCATGGTTGTTGGTGCAATGAAATGCAGATATGTATCCATCTCCTTAATCACAGCCGCCGGGACCTACATTTAAAGCCGATTAGAAAAAAATATACTACAGAAAACTCTCATAAAGCAGTAACTGAATGTAACCATTTATAATTACCTTCAACTCCTCTTCGAGAGATTTCAGCTGAAATTGATAAAAATTCATAATAACAATGTACACGTTAACTGATTTTGAACTACAAAAAATATTTTTATTCTTACTTTTCCATCCGGTCCAATGTAATGTAAGTGGCTGTCCAATTTGTCTTCTTTATGTGAGGGATGCTGTAGCAGAAATAAAAACAGAGTTACTTACATAACTATTGTACAATATCTTCATTGTAAACTTTCTAGAAAGAAGCCGAAGCCTACCGCATTTAAAAGATTCTTTAGAATAACTTTTTTTTTGAGCTACCCAGATAGACTTTAGTTAGATTTAAATGTGATAATGTCCCTTGTACAAAAAGTAACTTTTCACTCATTTATCATAATAGCGATTACGTTGCCATACTCATATTTTGCAAACATAATAATATTTTATTTCCATAATATAGGAAGAAACTGTTAGTCATTTTTCATAGCAAATAGTTACAAAAACACTGAATTTGAATTTGCAACATACAACGTGTACATACAAATTCCTACTTACCATGGTCGTTGGTGCAATGAAATGCAGATATGTATCCATCTCCTTAATCACAGCCGCCGGGACCTACATTTAAAGCCGATTAGAAAAAAATATACTACAGAAAACTCTCATAAAGCAGTAACTGAATGTAACCATTTATAATTACCTTCAACTCCTCTTCGAGAGATTTCAGCTGGAATTGATAAAAATTCATAATAACAATGTACACGTTAACTGATTTTGAACTACAAAAAATATTTTTATTCTTACTTTTCCATCCGGTCCAATGTAATGTAAGTGGCTGTCCAATTTGTCTTCTTTATGTGAGGGATGCTGTAGCAGAAATAAAAACAGAGTTACTTACATAACTATTGTACAATATCTTCATTGTAAACTTTTTAGAAAGAAGCCGAAGCCTACCGCATTTAAAAGATTCTTTAGAATAACTTTTTTTTTGAGCTACCCAGATAGACTTTAGTTAGATTTAAATGTGATAATGTCCCTTGTACAAAAAGTAACTTTTCACTCATTTATCATAATAGCGATTACGTTGCCATACTCATATTTTGCAAACATAATAATATTTTATTTCCATAATATAGGAAGAAACTGTTAGTCATTTTTCATAGCAAATAGTTACAAAAACACTGAATTTGAATTTGCAACATACAACGTGTACATACAAATTCCTACTTACCATGGTCGTTGGTGCAATGAAATGCAGATATGTATCCATCTCCTTAATCACAGCCGCCGCGACCTACATTTAAAGCCGATTAGAAAAAAATATACTACAGAAAACTCTCATAAAGCAGTAACTGAATGTAACCATTTATAATTACCTTCAACTCCTCTTCGAGAGATTTCAGCTGAAATTGATAAAAATTCATAATAACAATGTACACGTTAACTGATTTTGAACTACAAAAAATATTTTTATTCTTACTTTTCCATCCGGTCCAATGTAATGTAAGTGGCTGTCCAATTTGTCTTCTTTATGTGAGGGATGCTGTAGCAGAAATAAAAACAGAGTTACTTACATAACTATTGTACAATATCTTCATTGTAAACTTTTTAGAAAGAAGCCGAAGCCTACCGCATTTAAAAGATTCTTTAGAATAACTTTTTTTTTGAGCTACCCAGATAGACTTTAGTTAGATTTAAATGTGATAATGTCCCTTGTACAAAAAGTAACTTTTCACTCATTTATCATAATAGCGATTACGTTGCCATACTCATATTTTGCAAACATAATAATATTTTATTTCCATAATATAGGAAGAAACTGTTAGTCATTTTTCATAGCAAATAGTTACAAAAACACTGAATTTGAATTTGCAACATACAACGTGTACATACAAATTCCTACTTACCATGGTCGTTGGTGCAATGAAATGCAGATATGTATCCATCTCCTTAATCACAGCCGCCGGGACCTACATTTAAAGCCGATTAGAAAAAAATATACTACAGAAAACTCTCATAAAGCAGTAACTGAATGTAACCATTTATAATTACCTTCAACTCCTCTTCGAGAGATTTCAGCTGAAATTGATAAAAATTCATAATAACAATGTACACGTTAACTGATTTTGAACTACAAAAAATATTTTTATTCTTACTTTTCCATCCGGTCCAATGTAATGTAAGTGGCTGTCCAATTTGTCTTCTTTATGTGAGGGATGCTGTAGCAGAAATAAAAACAGAGTTACTTACATAACTATTGTACAATATCTTCATTGTAAACTTTCTAGAAAGAAGCCGAAGCCTACCGCATTTAAAAGATTCTTTAGAATAACTTTTTTTTTGAGCTACCCAGATAGACTTTGGTTAGATTTAAATGTGATAATGTCCCTTGTACAAAAAGTAACGTTTCACTCATTTATCATAATAGCGATTACGTTGCCATACTCATATTTTGCAAACATAATAATATTTTATTTCCATAATATAGGAAGAAACTGTTAGTCATTTTTCATAGCAAATAGTTACAAAAACACTGAATTTGAATTTGCAACATACAACGTGTACATACAAATTCCTACTTACCATGGTCGTTGGTGCAATGAAATGCAGATATGTATCCATCTCCTTAATCACAGCCGCCGGGACCTACATTTAAAGCCGATTAGAAAAAAATATACTACAGAAAACTCTCATAAAGCAGTAACTGAATGTAACCATTTATAATTACCTTCAACTCCTCTTCGAGAGATTTCAGCTGAAATTGATAAAAATTCATAATAACAATGTACACGTTAACTGATTTTGAACTACAAAAAATATTTTTATTCTTACTTTTCCATCCGGTCCAATGTAATGTAAGTGGCTGTCCAATTTGTCTTCTTTATGTGAGGGATGCTGTAGCAGAAATAAAAACAGAGTTACTTACATAACTATTGTACAATATCTTCATTGTAAACTTTCTAGAAAGAAGCCGAAGCCTACCGCATTTAAAAGATTCTTTAGAATAACTTTTTTTTTGAGCTACCCAGATAGACTTTAGTTAGATTTAAATGTGATAATGTCCCTTGTACAAAAAGTAACTTTTCACTCATTTATCATAATAGCGATTACGTTGCCATACTCATATTTTGCAAACATAATAATATTTTATTTCCATAATATAGGAAGAAACTGTTAGTCATTTTTCATAGCAAATAGTTACAAAAACACTGAATTTGAATTTGCAACATACAACGTGTACATACAAATTCCTACTTACCATGGTCGTTGGTGCAATGAAATGCAGATATGTATCCATCTCCTTAATCACAGCCGCCGGGACCTACATTTAAAGCCGATTAGAAAAAAATATACTACAGAAAACTCTCATAAAGCAGTAACTGAATGTAACCATTTATAATTACCTTCAACTCCTCTTCGAGAGATTTCAGCTGAAATTGATAAAAATTCATAATAACAATGTACACGTTAACTGATTTTGAACTACAAAAAATATTTTTATTCTTACTTTTCCATCCGGTCCAATGTAATGTAAGTGGCTGTCCAATTTGTCTTCTTTATGTGAGGGATGCTGTAGCAGAAATAAAAACAGAGTTACTTACATAACTATTGTACAATATCTTCATCGTAAACTTTCTAGAAAGAAGCCGAAGCCTACCGCATTTAAAAGATTCTTTAGAATAACTTTTTTTTTGAGCTACCCAGATAGACTTTAGTTAGATTTAAATGTGATAATGTCCCTTGTACAAAAAGTAACTTTTCACTCATTTATCATAATAGCGATTACGTTGCCATACTCATATTTTGCAAACATAATAATATTTTATTTCCATAATATAGGAAGAAACTGTTAGTCATTTTTCATAGCAAATAGTTACAAAAACACTGAATTTGAATTTGCAACATACAACGTGTACATACAAATTCCTACTTACCATGGTCGTTGGTGCAATGAAATGCAGATATGTATCCATCTCCTTAATCACAGCCGCCGGGACCTACATTTAAAGCCGATTAGAAAAAAATATACTACAGAAAACTCTCATAAAGCAGTAACTGAATGTAACCATTTATAATTACCTTCAACTCCTCTTCGAGAGATTTCAGCTGAAATTGATAAAAATTCATAATAACAATGTACACGTTAACTGATTTTGAACTACAAAAAATATTTTTATTCTTACTTTTCCATCCGGTCCAATGTAATGTAAGTGGCTGTCCAATTTGTCTTCTTTATGTGAGGGATGCTGTAGCAGAAATAAAAACAGAGTTACTTACATAACTATTGTACAATATCTTCATTGTAAACTTTCTAGAAAGAAGCCGAAGCCTACCGCATTTAAAAGATTCTTTAGAATAACTTTTTTTTTGAGCTACCCAGATAGACTTTAGTTAGATTTAAATGTGATAATGTCCCTTGTACAAAAAGTAACTTTTCACTCATTTATCATAATAGCGATTACGTTGCCATACTCATATTTTGCAAACATAATAATATTTTATTTCCATAATATAGGAAGAAACTGTTAGTCATTTTTCATAGCAAATAGTTACAAAAACACTGAATTTGAATTTGCAACATACAACGTGTACATACAAATTCCTACTTACCATGGTCGTTGGTGCAATGAAATGCAGATATGTATCCATCTCCTTAATCACAGCCGCCGGGACCTACATTTAAAGCCGATTAGAAAAAAATATACTACAGAAAACTCTCATAAAGCAGTAACTGAATGTAACCATTTATAATTACCTTCAACTCCTCTTCGAGAGATTTCAGCTGAAATTGATAAAAATTCATAATAACAATGTACACATTAACTGATTTTGAACTACAAAAAATATTTTTATTCTTACTTTTCCATCCGGTCCAATGTAATGTAAGTGGCTGTCCAATTTGTCTTCTTTATGTGAGGGATGCTGTAGCAGAAATAAAAACAGAGTTACTTACATAACTATTGTACAATATCTTCATTGTAAACTTTCTAGAAAGAAGCCGAAGCCTACCGCATTTAAAAGATTCTTTAGAATAACTTTTTTTTTGAGCTACCCAGATAGACTTTAGTTAGATTTAAATGTGATAATGTCCCTTGTACAAAAAGTAACTTTTCACTCATTTATCATAATAGCGATTACGTTGCCATACTCATATTTTGCAAACATAATAATATTTTATTTCCATAATATAGGAAGAAACTGTTAGTCATTTTTCATAGCAAATAGTTACAAAAACACTGAATTTGAATTTGCAACATACAACGTGTACATACAAATTCCTACTTACCATGGTCGTTGGTGCAATGAAATGCAGATATGTATCCATCTCCTTAATCACAGCCGCCGGGACCTACATTTAAAGCCGATTAGAAAAAAATATACTACAGAAAACTCTCATAAAGCAGTAACTGAATGTAACCATTTATAATTACCTTCAACTCCTCTTCGAGAGATTTCAGCTGAAATTGATAAAAATTCATAATAACAATGTACACGTTAACTGATTTTGAACTACAAAAAATATTTTTATTCTTACTTTTCCATCCGGTCCAATGTAATGTAAGTGGCTGTCCAATTTGTCTTCTTTATGTGAGGGATGCTGTAGCAGAAATAAAAACAGAGTTACTTACATAACTATTGTACAATATCTTCATTGTAAACTTTCTAGAAAGAAGCCGAAGCCTACCGCATTTAAAAGATTCTTTAGAATAACTTTTTTTTTGAGCTACCCAGATAGACTTTAGTTAGATTTAAATGTGATAATGTCCCTTGTACAAAAAGTAACTTTTCACTCATTTATCATAATAGCGATTACGTTGCCATACTCATATTTTGCAAACATAATAATATTTTATTTCCATAATATAGGAAGAAACTGTTAGTCATTTTTCATAGCAAATAGTTACAAAAACACTGAATTTGAATTTGCAACATACAACGTGTACATACAAATTCCTACTTACCATGGTCGTTGGTGCAATGAAATGCAGATATGTATCCATCTCCTTAATCACAGCCGCCGGGACCTACATTTAAAGCCGATTAGAAAAAAATATACTACAGAAAACTCTCATAAAGCAGTAACTGAATGTAACCATTTATAATTACCTTCAACTCCTCTTCGAGAGATTTCAGCTGAAATTGATAAAAATTCATAATAACAACGTACACGTTAACTGATTTTGAACTACAAAAAATATTTTTATTCTTACTTTTCCATCCGGTCCAATGTAATGTAAGTGGCTGTCCAATTTGTCTTCTTTATGTGAGGGATGCTGTAGCAGAAATAAAAACAGAGTTACTTACATAACTATTGTACAATATCTTCATTGTAAACTTTCTAGAAAGAAGCCGAAGCCTACCGCATTTAAAAGATTCTTTAGAATAACTTTTTTTTTGAGCTACCCAGATAGACTTTAGTTAGATTTAAATGTGATAATGTCCCTTGTACAAAAAGTAACTTTTCACTCATTTATCATAATAGCGATTACGTTGCCATACTCATATTTTGCAAACATAATAATATTTTATTTCCATAATATAGGAAGAAACTGTTAGTCATTTTTCATAGCAAATAGTTACAAAAACACTGAATTTGAATTTGCAACATACAACGTGTACATACAAATTCCTACTTACCATGGTCGTTGGTGCAATGAAATGCAGATATGTATCCATCTCCTTAATCACAGCCGCCGGGACCTACATTTAAAGCCGATTAGAAAAAAATATACTACAGAAAACTCTCATAAAGCAGTAACTGAATGTAACCATTTATAATTACCTTCAACTCCTCTTCGAGAGATTTCAGCTGAAATTGATAAAAATTCATAATAACAATGTACACGTTAACTGATTTTGAACTACAAAAAATATTTTTATTCTTACTTTTCCATCCGGTCCAATGTAATGTAAGTGGCTGTCCAATTTGTCTTCTTTATGTGAGGGATGCTGTAGCAGAAATAAAAACAGAGTTACTTACATAACTATTGTACAATATCTTCATTGTAAACTTTTTAGAAAGAAGCCGAAGCCTACCGCATTTAAAAGATTCTTTTGAATAACTTTTTTTTTGAGCTACCCAGATAGACTTTAGTTAGATTTAAGTGTGATAATGTCCCTTGTACAAAAAGTAACTTTTCACTCATTTATCATAATAGCGATTACGTTGCCATACTCATATTTTGCAAACATAATAATATTTTATTTCCATAATATAGGAAGAAACTGTTAGTCATTTTTCATAGCAAATAGTTACAAAAACACTGAATTTGAATTTGCAACATACAACGTGTACATACAAATTCCTACTTACCATGGTCGTTGGTGCAATGAAATGCAGATATGTATCCATCTCCTTAATCACAGCCGCCGGGACCTACATTTAAAGCCGATTAGAAAAAAATATACTACAGAAAACTCTCATAAAGCAGTAACTGAATGTAACCATTTATAATTACCTTCAACTCCTCTTCGAGAGATTTCAGCTGAAATTGATAAAAATTCATAATAACAATGTACACGTTAACTGATTTTGAACTACAAAAAATATTTTTATTCTTACTTTTCCATCCGGTCCAATGTAATGTAAGTGGCTGTCCAATTTGTCTTCTTTATGTGAGGGATGCTGTAGCAGAAATAAAAACAGAGTTACTTACATAACTATTGTACAATATCTTCATTGTAAACTTTCTAGAAAGAAGCCGAAGCCTACCGCATTTAAAAGATTCTTTAGAATAACTTTTTTTTTGAGCTACCCAGATAGACTTTAGTTAGATTTAAATGTGATAATGTCCCTTGTACAAAAAGTAACTTTTCACTCATTTATCATAATAGCGATTACGTTGCCATACTCATATTTTGCAAACATAATAATATTTTATTTCCATAATATAGGAAGAAACTGTTAGTCATTTTTCATAGCAAATAGTTACAAAAACACTGAATTTGAATTTGCAACATACAACGTGTACATACAAATTCCTACTTACCATGGTCGTTGGTGCAATGAAATGCAGATATGTATCCATCTCCTTAATCACAGCCGCCGGGACCTACATTTAAAGCCGATTAGAAAAAAATATACTACAGAAAACTCTCATAAAGCAGTAACTGAATGTAACCATTTATAATTACCTTCAACTCCTCTTCGAGAGATTTCAGCTGAAATTGATAAAAATTCATAATAACAATGTACACGTTAACTGATTTTGAACTACAAAAAATATTTTTATTCTTACTTTTCCATCCGGTCCAATGTAATGTAAGTGGCTGTCCAATTTGTCTTCTTTATGTGAGGGATGCTGTAGCAGAAATAAAAACAGAGTTACTTACATAACTATTGTACAATATCTTCATTGTAAACTTTCTAGAAAGAAGCCGAAGCCTACCGCATTTAAAAGATTCTTTAGAATAACTTTTTTTTTGAGCTACCCAGATAGACTTTAGTTAGATTTAAATGTGATAATGTCCCTTGTACAAAAAGTAACTTTTCACTCATTTATCATAATAGCGATTACGTTGCCATACTCATATTTTGCAAACATAATAATATTTTATTTCCATAATATAGGAAGAAACTGTTAGTCATTTTTCATAGCAAATAGTTACAAAAACACTGAATTTGAATTTGCAACATACAACGTGTACATACAAATTCCTACTTACCATGGTCGTTGGTGCAATGAAATGCAGATATGTATCCATCTCCTTAATCACAGCCGCCGGGACCTACATTTAAAGCCGATTAGAAAAAAATATACTACAGAAAACTCTCATAAAGCAGTAACTGAATGTAACCATTTATAATTACCTTCAACTCCTCTTCGAGAGATTTCAGCTGAAATTGATAAAAATTCATAATAACAATGTACACGTTAACTGATTTTGAACTACAAAAAATATTTTTATTCTTACTTTTCCATCCTGTCCAATGTAATGTAAGTGGCTGTCCAATTTGTCTTCTTTATGTGAGGGATGCTGTAGCAGAAATAAAAACAGAGTTACTTACATAACTATTGTACAATATCTTCATTGTAAACTTTTTAGAAAGAAGCCGAAGCCTACCGCATTTAAAAGATTCTTTAGAATAACTTTTTTTTTGAGCTACCCAGATAGACTTTAGTTAGATTTAAATGTGATAATGTCCCTTGTACAAAAAGTAACTTTTCACTCATTTATCATAATAGCGATTACGTTGCCATACTCATATTTTGCAAACATAATAATATTTTATTTCCATAATATAGGAAGAAACTGTTAGTCATTTTTCATAGCAAATAGTTACAAAAACACTGAATTTGAATTTGCAACATACAACGTGTACATACAAATTCCTACTTACCATGGTCGTTGGTGCAATGAAATGCAGATATGTATCCATCTCCTTAATCACAGCCGCCGGGACCTACATTTAAAGCCGATTAGAAAAAAATATACTACAGAAAACTCTCATAAAGCAGTAACTGAATGTAACCATTTATAATTACCTTCAACTCCTCTTCGAGAGATTTCAGCTGAAATTGATAAAAATTCATAATAACAATGTACACATTAACTGATTTTGAACTACAAAAAATATTTTTATTCTTACTTTTCCATCCGGTCCAATGTAATGTAAGTGGCTGTCCAATTTGTCTTCTTTATGTGAGGGATGCTGTAGCAGAAATAAAAACAGAGTTACTTACATAACTATTGTACAATATCTTCATTGTAAACTTTCTAGAAAGAAGCCGAAGCCTACCGCATTTAAAAGATTCTTTAGAATAACTTTTTTTTTGAGCTACCCAGATAGACTTTAGTTAGATTTAAATGTGATAATGTCCCTTGTACAAAAAGTAACTTTTCACTCATTTATCATAATAGCGATTACGTTGCCATACTCATATTTTGCAAACATAATAATATTTTATTTCCATAATATAGGAAGAAACTGTTAGTCATTTTTCATAGCAAATAGTTACAAAAACACTGAATTTGAATTTGCAACATACAACGTGTACATACAAATTCCTACTTACCATGGTCGTTGGTGCAATGAAATGCAGATATGTATCCATCTCCTTAATCACAGCCGCCGGGACCTACATTTAAAGCCGATTAGAAAAAAATATACTACAGAAAACTCTCATAAAGCAGTAACTGAATGTAACCATTTATAATTACCTTCAACTCCTCTTCGAGAGATTTCAGCTGAAATTGATAAAAATTCATAATAACAATGTACACGTTAACTGATTTTGAACTACAAAAAATATTTTTATTCTTACTTTTCCATCCGGTCCAATGTAATGTAAGTGGCTGTCCAATTTGTCTTCTTTATGTGAGGGATGCTGTAGCAGAAATAAAAACAGAGTTACTTACATAACTATTGTACAATATCTTCATTGTAAACTTTCTAGAAAGAAGCCGAAGCCTACCGCATTTAAAAGATTCTTTAGAATAACTTTTTTTTTGAGCTACCCAGATAGACTTTAGTTAGATTTAAATGTGATAATGTCCCTTGTACAAAAAGTAACTTTTCACTCATTTATCATAATAGCGATTACGTTGCCATACTCATATTTTGCAAACATAATAATATTTTATTTCCATAATATAGGAAGAAACTGTTAGTCATTTTTCATAGCAAATAGTTACAAAAACACTGAATTTGAATTTGCAACATACAACGTGTACATACAAATTCCTACTTACCATGGTCGTTGGTGCAATGAAATGCAGATATGTATCCATCTCCTTAATCACAGCCGCCGGGACCTACATTTAAAGCCGATTAGAAAAAAATATACTACAGAAAACTCTCATAAAGCAGTAACTGAATGTAACCATTTATAATTACCTTCAACTCCTCTTCGAGAGATTTCAGCTGAAATTGATAAAAATTCATAATAACAATGTACACATTAACTGATTTTGAACTACAAAAAATATTTTTATTCTTACTTTTCCATCCGGTCCAATGTAATGTAAGTGGCTGTCCAATTTGTCTTCTTTATGTGAGGGATGCTGTAGCAGAAATAAAAACAGAGTTACTTACATAACTATTGTACAATATCTTCATTGTAAACTTTCTAGAAAGAAGCCGAAGCCTACCGCATTTAAAAGATTCTTTAGAATAACTTTTTTTTTGAGCTACCCAGATAGACTTTAGTTAGATTTAAATGTGATAATGTCCCTTGTACAAAAAGTAACTTTTCACTCATTTATCATAATAGCGATTACGTTGCCATACTCATATTTTGCAAACATAATAATATTTTATTTCCATAATATAGGAAGAAACTGTTAGTCATTTTTCATAGCAAATAGTTACAAAAACACTGAATTTGAATTTGCAACATACAACGTGTACATACAAATTCCTACTTACCATGGTCGTTGGTGCAATGAAATGCAGATATGTATCCATCTCCTTAATCACAGCCGCCGGGACCTACATTTAAAGCCGATTAGAAAAAAATATACTACAGAAAACTCTCATAAAGCAGTAACTGAATGTAACCATTTATAATTACCTTCAACTCCTCTTCGAGAGATTTCAGCTGAAATTGATAAAAATTCATAATAACAATGTACACGTTAACTGATTTTGAACTACAAAAAATATTTTTATTCTTACTTTTCCATCCGGTCCAATGTAATGTAAGTGGCTGTCCAATTTGTCTTCTTTATGTGAGGGATGCTGTAGCAGAAATAAAAACAGAGTTACTTACATAACTATTGTACAATATCTTCATTGTAAACTTTCTAGAAAGAAGCCGAAGCCTACCGCATTTAAAAGATTCTTTAGAATAACTTTTTTTTTGAGCTACCCAGATAGACTTTAGTTAGATTTAAATGTGATAATGTCCCTTGTACAAAAAGTAACTTTTCACTCATTTATCATAATAGCGATTACGTTGCCATACTCATATTTTGCAAACATAATAATATTTTATTTCCATAATATAGGAAGAAACTGTTAGTCATTTTTCATAGCAAATAGTTACAAAAACACTGAATTTGAATTTGCAACATACAACGTGTACATACAAATTCCTACTTACCATGGTCGTTGGTGCAATGAAATGCAGATATGTATCCATCTCCTTAATCACAGCCGCCGGGACCTACATTTAAAGCCGATTAGAAAAAAATATACTACAGAAAACTCTCATAAAGCAGTAACTGAATGTAACCATTTATAATTACCTTCAACTCCTCTTCGAGAGATTTCAGCTGAAATTGATAAAAATTCATAATAACAATGTACACATTAACTGATTTTGAACTACAAAAAATATTTTTATTCTTACTTTTCCATCCGGTCCAATGTAATGTAAGTGGCTGTCCAATTTGTCTTCTTTATGTGAGGGATGCTGTAGCAGAAATAAAAACAGAGTTACTTACATAACTATTGTACAATATCTTCATTGTAAACTTTCTAGAAAGAAGCCGAAGCCTACCGCATTTAAAAGATTCTTTAGAATAACTTTTTTTTTGAGCTACCCAGATAGACTTTAGTTAGATTTAAATGTGATAATGTCCCTTGTACAAAAAGTAACTTTTCACTCATTTATCATAATAGCGATTACGTTGCCATACTCATATTTTGCAAACATAATAATATTTTATTTCCATAATATAGGAAGAAACTGTTAGTCATTTTTCATAGCAAATAGTTACAAAAACACTGAATTTGAATTTGCAACATACAACGTGTACATACAAATTCCTACTTACCATGGTCGTTGGTGCAATGAAATGCAGATATGTATCCATCTCCTTAATCACAGCCGCCGGGACCTACATTTAAAGCCGATTAGAAAAAAATATACTACAGAAAACTCTCATAAAGCAGTAACTGAATGTAACCATTTATAATTACCTTCAACTCCTCTTCGAGAGATTTCAGCTGAAATTGATAAAAATTCATAATAACAATGTACACGTTAACTGATTTTGAACTACAAAAAATATTTTTATTCTTACTTTTCCATCCGGTCCAATGTAATGTAAGTGGCTGTCCAATTTGTCTTCTTTATGTGAGGGATGCTGTAGCAGAAATAAAAACAGAGTTACTTACATAACTATTGTACAATATCTTCATTGTAAACTTTCTAGAAAGAAGCCGAAGCCTACCGCATTTAAAAGATTCTTTAGAATAACTTTTTTTTTGAGCTACCCAGATAGACTTTAGTTAGATTTAAATGTGATAATGTCCCTTGTACAAAAAGTAACTTTTCACTCATTTATCATAATAGCGATTACGTTGCCATACTCATATTTTGCAAACATAATAATATTTTATTTCCATAATATAGGAAGAAACTGTTAGTCATTTTTCATAGCAAATAGTTACAAAAACACTGAATTTGAATTTGCAACATACAACGTGTACATACAAATTCCTACTTACCATGGTCGTTGGTGCAATGAAATGCAGATATGTATCCATCTCCTTAATCACAGCCGCCGGGACCTACATTTAAAGCCGATTAGAAAAAAATATACTACAGAAAACTCTCATAAAGCAGTAACTGAATGTAACCATTTATAATTACCTTCAACTCCTCTTCGAGAGATTTCAGCTGAAATTGATAAAAATTCATAATAACAATGTACACGTTAACTGATTTTGAACTACAAAAAATATTTTTATTCTTACTTTTCCATCCGGTCCAATGTAATGTAAGTGGCTGTCCAATTTGTCTTCTTTATGTGAGGGATGCTGTAGCAGAAATAAAAACAGAGTTACTTACATAACTATTGTACAATATCTTCATTGTAAACTTTCTAGAAAGAAGCCGAAGCCTACCGCATTTAAAAGATTCTTTAGAATAACTTTTTTTTTGAGCTACCCAGATAGACTTTAGTTAGATTTAAATGTGATAATGTCCCTTGTACAAAAAGTAACTTTTCACTCATTTATCATAATAGCGATTACGTTGCCATACTCATATTTTGCAAACATAATAATATTTTATTTCCATAATATAGGAAGAAACTGTTAGTCATTTTTCATAGCAAATAGTTACAAAAACACTGAATTTGAATTTGCAACATACAACGTGTACATACAAATTCCTACTTACCATGGTCGTTGGTGCAATGAAATGCAGATATGTATCCATCTCCTTAATCACAGCCGCCGGGACCTACATTTAAAGCCGATTAGAAAAAAATATACTACAGAAAACTCTCATAAAGCAGTAACTGAATGTAACCATTTATAATTACCTTCAACTCCTCTTCGAGAGATTTCAGCTGAAATTGATAAAAATTCATAATAACAATGTACACGTTAACTGATTTTGAACTACAAAAAATATTTTTATTCTTACTTTTCCATCCGGTCCAATGTAATGTAAGTGGCTGTCCAATTTGTCTTCTTTATGTGAGGGATGCTGTAGCAGAAATAAAAACAGAGTTACTTACATAACTATTGTACAATATCTTCATTGTAAACTTTCTAGAAAGAAGCCGAAGCCTACCGCATTTAAAAGATTCTTTAGAATAACTTTTTTTTTGAGCTACCCAGATAGACTTTAGTTAGATTTAAATGTGATAATGTCCCTTGTACAAAAAGTAACTTTTCACTCATTTATCATAATAGCGATTACGTTGCCATACTCATATTTTGCAAACATAATAATATTTTATTTCCATAATATAGGAAGAAACTGTTAGTCATTTTTCATAGCAAATAGTTACAAAAACACTGAATTTGAATTTGCAACATACAACGTGTACATACAAATTCCTACTTACCATGGTCGTTGGTGCAATGAAATGCAGATATGTATCCATCTCCTTAATCACAGCCGCCGGGACCTACATTTAAAGCCGATTAGAAAAAAATATACTACAGAAAACTCTCATAAAGCAGTAACTGAATGTAACCATTTATAATTACCTTCAACTCCTCTTTGAGAGATTTCAGCTGAAATTGATAAAAATTCATAATAACAATGTACACGTTAACTGATTTTGAACTACAAAAAATATTTTTATTCTTACTTTTCCATCCGGTCCAATGTAATGTAAGTGGCTGTCCAATTTGTCTTCTTTATGTGAGGGATGCTGTAGCAGAAATAAAAACAGAGTTACTTACATAACTATTGTACAATATCTTCATTGTAAACTTTCTAGAAAGAAGCCGAAGCCTACCGCATTTAAAAGATTCTTTAGAATAACTTTTTTTTTGAGCTACCCAGATAGACTTTAGTTAGATTTAAATGTGATAATGTCCCTTGTACAAAAAGTAACTTTTCACTCATTTATCATAATAGCGATTACGTTGCCATACTCATATTTTGCAAACATAATAATATTTTATTTCCATAATATAGGAAGAAACTGTTAGTCATTTTTCATAGCAAATAGTTACAAAAACACTGAATTTGAATTTGCAACATACAACGTGTACATACAAATTCCTACTTACCATGGTCGTTGGTGCAATGAAATGCAGATATGTATCCATCTCCTTAATCACAGCCGCCGGGACCTACATTTAAAGCCGATTAGAAAAAAATATACTACAGAAAACTCTCATAAAGCAGTAACTGAATGTAACCATTTATAATTACCTTCAACTCCTCTTCGAGAGATTTCAGCTGAAATTGATAAAAATTCATAATAACAATGTACACGTTAACTGATTTTGAACTACAAAAAATATTTTTATTCTTACTTTTCCATCCGGTCCAATGTAATGTAAGTGGCTGTCCAATTTGTCTTCTTTATGTGAGGGATGCTGTAGCAGAAATAAAAACAGAGTTACTTACATAACTATTGTACAATATCTTCATTGTAAACTTTCTAGAAAGAAGCCGAAGCCTACCGCATTTAAAAGATTCTTTAGAATAACTTTTTTTTTGAGCTACCCAGATAGACTTTAGTTAGATTTAAATGTGATAATGTCCCTTGTACAAAAAGTAACTTTTCACTCATTTATCATAATAGCGATTACGTTGCCATACTCATATTTTGCAAACATAATAATATTTTATTTCCATAATATAGGAAGAAACTGTTAGTCATTTTTCATAGCAAATAGTTACAAAAACACTGAATTTGAATTTGCAACATACAACGTGTACATACAAATTCCTACTTACCATGGTCGTTGGTGCAATGAAATGCAGATATGTATCCATCTCCTTAATCACAGCCGCCGGGACCTACATTTAAAGCCGATTAGAAAAAAATATACTACAGAAAACTCTCATAAAGCAGTAACTGAATGTAACCATTTATAATTACCTTCAACTCCTCTTCGAGAGATTTCAGCTGAAATTGATAAAAATTCATAATAACAATGTACACATTAACTGATTTTGAACTACAAAAAATATTTTTATTCTTACTTTTCCATCCGGTCCAATGTAATGTAAGTGGCTGTCCAATTTGTCTTCTTTATGTGAGGGATGCTGTAGCAGAAATAAAAACAGAGTTACTTACATAACTATTGTACAATATCTTCATTGTAAACTTTCTAGAAAGAAGCCGAAGCCTACCGCATTTAAAAGATTCTTTAGAATAACTTTTTTTTTGAGCTACCCAGATAGACTTTAGTTAGATTTAAATGTGATAATGTCCCTTGTACAAAAAGTAACTTTTCACTCATTTATCATAATAGCGATTACGTTGCCATACTCATATTTTGCAAACATAATAATATTTTATTTCCATAATATAGGAAGAAACTGTTAGTCATTTTTCATAGCAAATAGTTACAAAAACACTGAATTTGAATTTGCAACATACAACGTGTACATACAAATTCCTACTTACCATGGTCGTTGGTGCAATGAAATGCAGATATGTATCCATCTCCTTAATCACAGCCGCCGGGACCTACATTTAAAGCCGATTAGAAAAAAATATACTACAGAAAACTCTCATAAAGCAGTAACTGAATGTAACCATTTATAATTACCTTCAACTCCTCTTCGAGAGATTTCAGCTGAAATTGATAAAAATTCATAATAACAATGTACACGTTAACTGATTTTGAACTACAAAAAATATTTTTATTCTTACTTTTCCATCCGGTCCAATGTAATGTAAGTGGCTGTCCAATTTGTCTTCTTTATGTGAGGGATGCTGTAGCAGAAATAAAAACAGAGTTACTTACATAACTATTGTACAATATCTTCATTGTAAACTTTCTAGAAAGAAGCCGAAGCCTACCGCATTTAAAAGATTCTTTAGAATAACTTTTTTTTTGAGCTACCCAGATAGACTTTAGTTAGATTTAAATGTGATAATGTCCCTTGTACAAAAAGTAACTTTTCACTCATTTATCATAATAGCGATTACGTTGCCATACTCATATTTTGCAAACATAATAATATTTTATTTACATAATATAGGAAGAAACTGTTAGTCATTTTTCATAGCAAATAGTTACAAAAACACTGAATTTGAATTTGCAACATACAACGTGTACATACAAATTCCTACTTACCATGGTCGTTGGTGCAATGAAATGCAGATATGTATCCATCTCCTTAATCACAGCCGCCGGGACCTACATTTAAAGCCGATTAGAAAAAAATATACTACAGAAAACTCTCATAAAGCAGTAACTGAATGTAACCATTTATAATTACCTTCAACTCCTCTTCGAGAGATTTCAGCTGAAATTGATAAAAATTCATAATAACAATGTACACGTTAACTGATTTTGAACTACAAAAAATATTTTTATTCTTACTTTTCCATCCGGTCCAATGTAATGTAAGTGGCTGTCCAATTTGTCTTCTTTATGTGAGGGATGCTGTAGCAGAAATAAAAACAGAGTTACTTACATAACTATTGTACAATATCTTCATTGTAAACTTTCTAGAAAGAAGCCGAAGCCTACCGCATTTAAAAGATTCTTTAGAATAACTTTTTTTTTGAGCTACCCAGATAGACTTTAGTTAGATTTAAATGTGATAATGTCCCTTGTACAAAAAGTAACTTTTCACTCATTTATCATAATAGCGATTACGTTGCCATACTCATATTTTGCAAACATAATAATATTTTATTTCCATAATATAGGAAGAAACTGTTAGTCATTTTTCATAGCAAATAGTTACAAAAACACTGAATTTGAATTTGCAACATACAACGTGTACATACAAATTCCTACTTACCATGGTCGTTGGTGCAATGAAATGCAGATATGTATCCATCTCCTTAATCACAGCCGCCGGGACCTACATTTAAAGCCGATTAGAAAAAAATATACTACAGAAAACTCTCATAAAGCAGTAACTGAATGTAACCATTTATAATTACCTTCAACTCCTCTTCGAGAGATTTCAGCTGAAATTGATAAAAATTCATAATAACAATGTACACGTTAACTGATTTTGAACTACAAAAAATATTTTTATTCTTACTTTTCCATCCGGTCCAATGTAATGTAAGTGGCTGTCCAATTTGTCTTCTTTATGTGAGGGATGCTGTAGCAGAAATAAAAACAGAGTTACTTACATAACTATTGTACAATATCTTCATTGTAAACTTTCTAGAAAGAAGCCGAAGCCTACCGCATTTAAAAGATTCTTTAGAATAACTTTTTTTTTGAGCTACCCAGATAGACTTTAGTTAGATTTAAATGTGATAATGTCCCTTGTACAAAAAGTAACTTTTCACTCATTTATCATAATAGCGATTACGTTGCCATACTCATATTTTGCAAACATAATAATATTTTATTTCCATAATATAGGAAGAAACTGTTAGTCATTTTTCATAGCAAATAGTTACAAAAACACTGAATTTGAATTTGCAACATACAACGTGTACATACAAATTCCTACTTACCATGGTCGTTGGTGCAATGAAATGCAGATATGTATCCATCTCCTTAATCACAGCCGCCGGGACCTACATTTAAAGCCGATTAGAAAAAAATATACTACAGAAAACTCTCATAAAGCAGTAACTGAATGTAACCATTTATAATTACCTTCAACTCCTCTTCGAGAGATTTCAGCTGAAATTGATAAAAATTCATAATAACAATGTACACGTTAACTGATTTTGAACTACAAAAAATATTTTTATTCTTACTTTTCCATCCGGTCCAATGTAATGTAAGTGGCTGTCCAATTTGTCTTCTTTATGTGAGGGATGCTGTAGCAGAAATAAAAACAGAGTTACTTACATAACTATTGTACAATATCTTCATTGTAAACTTTCTAGAAAGAAGCCGAAGCCTACCGCATTTAAAAGATTCTTTAGAATAACTTTTTTTTTGAGCTACCCAGATAGACTTTAGTTAGATTTAAATGTGATAATGTCCCTTGTACAAAAAGTAACTTTTCACTCATTTATCATAATAGCGATTACGTTGCCATACTCATATTTTGCAAACATAATAATATTTTATTTCCATAATATAGGAAGAAACTGTTAGTCATTTTTCATAGCAAATAGTTACAAAAACACTGAATTTGAATTTGCAACATACAACGTGTACATACAAATTCCTACTTACCATGGTCGTTGGTGCAATGAAATGCAGATATGTATCCATCTCCTTAATCACAGCCGCCGGGACCTACATTTAAAGCCGATTAGAAAAAAATATACTACAGAAAACTCTCATAAAGCAGTAACTGAATGTAACCATTTATAATTACCTTCAACTCCTCTTCGAGAGATTTCAGCTGAAATTGATAAAAATTCATAATAACAATGTACACGTTAACTGATTTTGAACTACAAAAAATATTTTTATTCTTACTTTTCCATCCGGTCCAATGTAATGTAAGTGGCTGTCCAATTTGTCTTCTTTATGTGAGGGATGCTGTAGCAGAAATAAAAACAGAGTTACTTACATAACTATTGTACAATATCTTCATTGTAAACTTTCTAGAAAGAAGCCGAAGCCTACCGCATTTAAAAGATTCTTTAGAATAACTTTTTTTTTGAGCTACCCAGATAGACTTTAGTTAGATTTAAATGTGATAATGTCCCTTGTACAAAAAGTAACTTTTCACTCATTTATCATAATAGCGATTACGTTGCCATACTCATATTTTGCAAACATAATAATATTTTATTTCCATAATATAGGAAGAAACTGTTAGTCATTTTTCATAGCAAATAGTTACAAAAACACTGAATTTGAATTTGCAACATACAACGTGTACATACAAATTCCTACTTACCATGGTCGTTGGTGCAATGAAATGCAGATATGTATCCATCTCCTTAATCACAGCCGCCGGGACCTACATTTAAAGCCGATTAGAAAAAAATATACTACAGAAAACTCTCATAAAGCAGTAACTGAATGTAACCATTTATAATTACCTTCAACTCCTCTTCGAGAGATTTCAGCTGAAATTGATAAAAATTCATAATAACAATGTACACGTTAACTGATTTTGAACTACAAAAAATATTTTTATTCTTACTTTTCCATCCGGTCCAATGTAATGTAAGTGGCTGTCCAATTTGTCTTCTTTATGTGAGGGATGCTGTAGCAGAAATAAAAACAGAGTTACTTACATAACTATTGTACAATATCTTCATTGTAAACTTTCTAGAAAGAAGCCGAAGCCTACCGCATTTAAAAGATTCTTTAGAATAACTTTTTTTTTGAGCTACCCAGATAGACTTTAGTTAGATTTAAATGTGATAATGTCCCTTGTACAAAAAGTAACTTTTCACTCATTTATCATAATAGCGATTACGTTGCCATACTCATATTTTGCAAACATAATAATATTTTATTTACATAATATAGGAAGAAACTGTTAGTCATTTTTCATAGCAAATAGTTACAAAAACACTGAATTTGAATTTGCAACATACAACGTGTACATACAAATTCCTACTTACCATGGTCGTTGGTGCAATGAAATGCAGATATGTATCCATCTCCTTAATCACAGCCGCCGGGACCTACATTTAAAGCCGATTAGAAAAAAATATACTACAGAAAACTCTCATAAAGCAGTAACTGAATGTAACCATTTATAATTACCTTCAACTCCTCTTCGAGAGATTTCAGCTGAAATTGATAAAAATTCATAATAACAATGTACACGTTAACTGATTTTGAACTACAAAAAATATTTTTATTCTTACTTTTCCATCCGGTCCAATGTAATGTAAGTGGCTGTCCAATTTGTCTTCTTTATGTGAGGGATGCTGTAGCAGAAATAAAAACAGAGTTACTTACATAACTATTGTACAATATCTTCATTGTAAACTTTCTAGAAAGAAGCCGAAGCCTACCGCATTTAAAAGAATCTTTAGAATAACTTTTTATTTGAGCTACCCAGATAGACTTTAGTTAGATTTAAATGTGATAATGTCCCTTGTACAAAAAGTAATTTTTCACTCATTTATCATAATAGCGATTACGTTGCCATACTCATATTTTGCAAACATAATAATATTTTATTTCCATAATATAGGAAGAAACTGTTAGTCATTTTTCATAGCAAATAGTTACAAAAACACTGAATTTGAATTTGCAACATACAACGTGTACATACAAATTCCTACTTACCATGGTCGTTGGTGCAATGAAATGCAGATATGTATCCATCTCCTTAATCACAGCCGCCGGGACCTACATTTAAAGCCGATTAGAAAAAAATATACTACAGAAAACTCTCATAAAGCAGTAACTGAATGTAACCATTTATAATTACCTTCAACTCCTCTTCGAGAGATTTCAGCTGAAATTGATAAAAATTCATAATAACAATGTACACGTTAACTGATTTTGAACTACAAAAAATATTTTTATTCTTACTTTTCCATCCGGTCCAATGTAATGTAAGTGGCTGTCCAATTTGTCTTCTTTATGTGAGGGATGCTGTAGCAGAAATAAAAACAGAGTTACTTACATAACTATTGTACAATATCTTCATTGTAAACTTTCTAGAAAGAAGCCGAAGCCTACCGCATTTAAAAGATTCTTTAGAATAACTTTTTTTTTGAGCTACCCAGATAGACTTTAGTTAGATTTAAATGTGATAATGTCCCTTGTACGAAAAGTAACTTTTCACTCATTTATCATAATAGCGATTACGTTGCCATACTCATATTTTGCAAACATAATAATATTTTATTTCCATAATATAGGAAGAAACTGTTAGTCATTTTTCATAGCAAATAGTTACAAAAACACTGAATTTGAATTTGCAACATACAACGTGTACATACAAATTCCTACTTACCATGGTCGTTGGTGCAATGAAATGCAGATATGTATCCATCTCCTTAATCACAGCCGCCGGGACCTACATTTAAAGCCGATTAGAAAAAAATATACTACAGAAAACTCTCATAAAGCAGTAACTGAATGTAACCATTTATAATTACCTTCAACTCCTCTTCGAGAGATTTCAGCTGAAATTGATAAAAATTCATAATAACAATGTACACGTTAACTGATTTTGAACTACAAAAAATATTTTTATTCTTACTTTTCCATCCGGTCCAATGTAATGTAAGTGGCTGTCCAATTTGTCTTCTTTATGTGAGGGATGCTGTAGCAGAAATAAAAACAGAGTTACTTACATAACTATTGTACAATATCTTCATTGTAAACTTTCTAGAAAGAAGCCGAAGCCTACCGCATTTAAAAGAATCTTTAGAATAACTTTTTATTTGAGCTACCCAGATAGACTTTAGTTAGATTTAAATGTGATAATGTCCCTTGTACAAAAAGTAATTTTTCACTCATTTATCATAATAGCGATTACGTTGCCATACTCATATTTTGCAAACATAATAATATTTTATTTCCATAATATAGGAAGAAACTGTTAGTCATTTTTCATAGCAAATAGTTACAAAAACACTGAATTTGAATTTGCAACATACAACGTGTACATACAAATTCCTACTTACCATGGTCGTTGGTGCAATGAAATGCAGATATGTATCCATCTCCTTAATCACAGCCGCCGGGACCTACATTTAAAGCCGATTAGAAAAAAATATACTACAGAAAACTCTCATAAAGCAGTAACTGAATGTAACCATTTATAATTACCTTCAACTCCTCTTCGAGAGATTTCAGCTGAAATTGATAAAAATTCATAATAACAATGTACACGTTAACTGATTTTGAACTACAAAAAATATTTTTATTCTTACTTTTCCATCCGGTCCAATGTAATGTAAGTGGCTGTCCAATTTGTCTTCTTTATGTGAGGGATGCTGTAGCAGAAATAAAAACAGAGTTACTTACATAACTATTGTACAATATCTTCATTGTAAACTTTCTAGAAAGAAGCCGAAGCCTACCGCATTTAAAAGATTCTTTAGAATAACTTTTTTTTTGAGCTACCCAGATAGACTTTAGTTAGATTTAAATGTGATAATGTCCCTTGTACAAAAAGTAACTTTTCACTCATTTATCATAATAGCGATTACGTTGCCATACTCATATTTTGCAAACATAATAATATTTTATTTCCATAATATAGGAAGAAACTGTTAGTCATTTTTCATAGCAAATAGTTACAAAAACACTGAATTTGAATTTGCAACATACAACGTGTACATACAAATTCCTACTTACCATGGTCGTTGGTGCAATGAAATGCAGATATGTATCCATCTCCTTAATCACAGCCGCCGGGACCTACATTTAAAGCCGATTAGAAAAAAATATACTACAGAAAACTCTCATAAAGCAGTAACTGAATGTAACCATTTATAATTACCTTCAACTCCTCTTCGAGAGATTTCAGCTGAAATTGATAAAAATTCATAATAACAATGTACACGTTAACTGATTTTGAACTACAAAAAATATTTTTATTCTTACTTTTCCATCCGGTCCAATGTAATGTAAGTGGCTGTCCAATTTGTCTTCTTTATGTGAGGGATGCTGTAGCAGAAATAAAAACAGAGTTACTTACATAACTATTGTACAATATCTTCATTGTAAACTTTCTAGAAAGAAGCCGAAGCCTACCGCATTTAAAAGATTCTTTAGAATAACTTTTTTTTTGAGCTACCCAGATAGACTTTAGTTAGATTTAAATGTGATAATGTCCCTTGTACAAAAAGTAACTTTTCACTCATTTATCATAATAGCGATTACGTTGCCATACTCATATTTTGCAAACATAATAATATTTTATTTCCATAATATAGGAAGAAACTGTTAGTCATTTTTCATAGCAAATAGTTACAAAAACACTGAATTTGAATTTGCAACATACAACGTGTACATACAAATTCCTACTTACCATGGTCGTTGGTGCAATGAAATGCAGATATGTATCCATCTCCTTAATCACAGCCGCCGGGACCTACATTTAAAGCCGATTAGAAAAAAATATACTACAGAAAACTCTCATAAAGCAGTAACTGAATGTAACCATTTATAATTACCTTCAACTCCTCTTCGAGAGATTTCAGCTGAAATTGATAAAAATTCATAATAACAATGTACACATTAACTGATTTTGAACTACAAAAAATATTTTTATTCTTACTTTTCCATCCGGTCCAATGTAATGTAAGTGGCTGTCCAATTTGTCTTCTTTATGTGAGGGATGCTGTAGCAGAAATAAAAACAGAGTTACTTACATAACTATTGTACAATATCTTCATTGTAAACTTTCTAGAAAGAAGCCGAAGCCTACCGCATTTAAAAGATTCTTTAGAATAACTTTTTTTTTGAGCTACCCAGATAGACTTTAGTTAGATTTAAATGTGATAATGTCCCTTGTACAAAAAGTAACTTTTCACTCATTTATCATAATAGCGATTACGTTGCCATACTCATATTTTGCAAACATAATAATATTTTATTTCCATAATATAGGAAGAAACTGTTAGTCATTTTTCATAGCAAATAGTTACAAAAACACTGAATTTGAATTTGCAACATACAACGTGTACATACAAATTCCTACTTACCATGGTCGTTGGTGCAATGAAATGCAGATATGTATCCATCTCCTTAATCACAGCCGTCGGGACCTACATTTAAAGCCGATTAGAAAAAAATATACTACAGAAAACTCTCATAAAGCAGTAACTGAATGTAACCATTTATAATTACCTTCAACTCCTCTTCGAGAGATTTCAGCTGAAATTGATAAAAATTCATAATAACAATGTACACGTTAACTGATTTTGAACTACAAAAAATATTTTTATTCTTACTTTTCCATCCGGTCCAATGTAATGTAAGTGGCTGTCCAATTTGTCTTCTTTATGTGAGGGATGCTGTAGCAGAAATAAAAACAGAGTTACTTACATAACTATTGTACAATATCTTCATTGTAAACTTTTTAGAAAGAAGCCGAAGCCTACCGCATTTAAAAGATTCTTTAGAATAACTTTTTTTTTGAGCTACCCAGATAGACTTTAGTTAGATTTAAATGTGATAATGTCCCTTGTACAAAAAGTAACTTTTCACTCATTTATCATAATAGCGATTACGTTGCCATACTCATATTTTGCAAACATAATAATATTTTATTTCCATAATATAGGAAGAAACTGTTAGTCATTTTTCATAGCAAATAGTTACAAAAACACTGAATTTGAATTTGCAACATACAACGTGTACATACAAATTCCTACTTACCATGGTCGTTGGTGCAATGAAATGCAGATATGTATCCATCTCCTTAATCACAGCCGCCGGGACCTACATTTAAAGCCGATTAGAAAAAAATATACTACAGAAAACTCTCATAAAGCAGTAACTGAATGTAACCATTTATAATTACCTGCAACTCCTCTTCGAGAGATTTCAGCTGAAATTGATAAAAATTCATAATAACAATGTACACGTTAACTGATTTTGAACTACAAAAAATATTTTTATTCTTACTTTTCCATCCGGTCCAATGTAATGTAAGTGGCTGTCCAATTTGTCTTCTTTATGTGAGGGATGCTGTAGCAGAAATAAAAACAGAGTTACTTACATAACTATTGTACAATATCTTCATTGTAAACTTTCTAGAAAGAAGCCGAAGCCTACCGCATTTAAAAGATTCTTTAGAATAACTTTTTTTTTGAGCTACCCAGATAGACTTTAGTTAGATTTAAATGTGATAATGTCCCTTGTACAAAAAGTAACTTTTCACTCATTTATCATAATAGCGATTACGTTGCCATACTCATATTTTGCAAACATAATAATATTTTATTTCCATAATATAGGAAGAAACTGTTAGTCATTTTTCATAGCAAATAGTTACAAAAACACTGAATTTGAATTTGCAACATACAACGTGTACATACAAATTCCTACTTACCATGGTCGTTGGTGCAATGAAATGCAGATATGTATCCATCTCCTTAATCACAGCCGTCGGGACCTACATTTAAAGCCGATTAGAAAAAAATATACTACAGAAAACTCTCATAAAGCAGTAACTGAATGTAACCATTTATAATTACCTTCAACTCCTCTTCGAGAGATTTCAGCTGAAATTGATAAAAATTCATAATAACAATGTACACGTTAACTGATTTTGAACTACAAAAAATATTTTTATTCTTACTTTTCCATCCGGTCCAATGTAATGTAAGTGGCTGTCCAATTTGTCTTCTTTATGTGAGGGATGCTGTAGCAGAAATAAAAACAGAGTTACTTACATAACTATTGTACAATATCTTCATTGTAAACTTTTTAGAAAGAAGCCGAAGCCTACCGCATTTAAAAGATTCTTTAGAATAACTTTTTTTTTGAGCTACCCAGATAGACTTTAGTTAGATTTAAATGTGATAATGTCCCTTGTACAAAAAGTAACTTTTCACTCATTTATCATAATAGCGATTACGTTGCCATACTCATATTTTGCAAACATAATAATATTTTATTTCCATAATATAGGAAGAAACTGTTAGTCATTTTTCATAGCAAATAGTTACAAAAACACTGAATTTGAATTTGCAACATACAACGTGTACATACAAATTCCTACTTACCATGGTCGTTGGTGCAATGAAATGCAGATATGTATCCATCTCCTTAATCACAGCCGCCGGGACCTACATTTAAAGCCGATTAGAAAAAAATATACTACAGAAAACTCTCATAAAGCAGTAACTGAATGTAACCATTTATAATTACCTGCAACTCCTCTTCGAGAGATTTCAGCTGAAATTGATAAAAATTCATAATAACAATGTACACGTTAACTGATTTTGAACTACAAAAAATATTTTTATTCTTACTTTTCCATCCGGTCCAATGTAATGTAAGTGGCTGTCCAATTTGTCTTCTTTATGTGAGGGATGCTGTAGCAGAAATAAAAACAGAGTTACTTACATAACTATTGTACAATATCTTCATTGTAAACTTTCTAGAAAGAAGCCGAAGCCTACCGCATTTAAAAGATTCTTTAGAATAACTTTTTTTTTGAGCTACCCAGATAGACTTTAGTTAGATTTAAATGTGATAATGTCCCTTGTACAAAAAGTAACTTTTCACTCATTTATCATAATAGCGATTACGTTGCCATACTCATATTTTGCAAACATAATAATATTTTATTTCCATAATATAGGAAGAAACTGTTAGTCATTTTTCATAGCAAATAGTTACAAAAACACTGAATTTGAATTTGCAACATACAACGTGTACATACAAATTCCTACTTACCATGGTCGTTGGTGCAATGAAATGCAGATATGTATCCATCTCCTTAATCACAGCCGTCGGGACCTACATTTAAAGCCGATTAGAAAAAAATATACTACAGAAAACTCTCATAAAGCAGTAACTGAATGTAACCATTTATAATTACCTTCAACTCCTCTTCGAGAGATTTCAGCTGAAATTGATAAAAATTCATAATAACAATGTACACGTTAACTGATTTTGAACTACAAAAAATATTTTTATTCTTACTTTTCCATCCGGTCCAATGTAATGTAAGTGGCTGTCCAATTTGTCTTCTTTATGTGAGGGATGCTGTAGCAGAAATAAAAACAGAGTTACTTACATAACTATTGTACAATATCTTCATTGTAAACTTTTTAGAAAGAAGCCGAAGCCTACCGCATTTAAAAGATTCTTTAGAATAACTTTTTTTTTGAGCTACCCAGATAGACTTTAGTTAGATTTAAATGTGATAATGTCCCTTGTACAAAAAGTAACTTTTCACTCATTTATCATAATAGCGATTACGTTGCCATACTCATATTTTGCAAACATAATAATATTTTATTTCCATAATATAGGAAGAAACTGTTAGTCATTTTTCATAGCAAATAGTTACAAAAACACTGAATTTGAATTTGCAACATACAACGTGTACATACAAATTCCTACTTACCATGGTCGTTGGTGCAATGAAATGCAGATATGTATCCATCTCCTTAATCACAGCCGCCGGGACCTACATTTAAAGCCGATTAGAAAAAAATATACTACAGAAAACTCTCATAAAGCAGTAACTGAATGTAACCATTTATAATTACCTTCAACTCCTCTTCGAGAGATTTCAGCTGAAATTGATAAAAATTCATAATAACAATGTACACGTTAACTGATTTTGAACTACAAAAAATATTTTTATTCTTACTTTTCCATCCGGTCCAATGTAATGTAAGTGGCTGTCCAATTTGTCTTCTTTATGTGAGGGATGCTGTAGCAGAAATAAAAACAGAGTTACTTACATAACTATTGTACAATATCTTCATTGTAAACTTTCTAGAAAGAAGCCGAAGCCTACCGCATTTAAAAGATTCTTTAGAATAACTTTTTTTTTGAGCTACCCAGATAGACTTTAGTTAGATTTAAATGTGATAATGTCCCTTGTACAAAAAGTAACTTTTCACTCATTTATCATAATAGCGATTACGTTGCCATACTCATATTTTGCAAACATAATAATATTTTATTTCCATAATATAGGAAGAAACTGTTAGTCATTTTTCATAGCAAATAGTTACAAAAACACTGAATTTGAATTTGCAACATACAACGTGTACATACAAATTCCTACTTACCATGGTCGTTGGTGCAATGAAATGCAGATATGTATCCATCTCCTTAATCACAGCCGCCGGGACCTACATTTAAAGCCGATTAGAAAAAAATATACTACAGAAAACTCTCATAAAGCAGTAACTGAATGTAACCATTTATAATTACCTTCAACTCCTCTTCGAGAGATTTCAGCTGAAATTGATAAAAATTCATAATAACAATGTACACATTAACTGATTTTGAACTACAAAAAATATTTTTATTCTTACTTTTCCATCCGGTCCAATGTAATGTAAGTGGCTGTCCAATTTGTCTTCTTTATGTGAGGGATGCTGTAGCAGAAATAAAAACAGAGTTACTTACATAACTATTGTACAATATCTTCATTGTAAACTTTCTAGAAAGAAGCCGAAGCCTACCGCATTTAAAAGATTCTTTAGAATAACTTTTTTTTTGAGCTACCCAGATAGACTTTAGTTAGATTTAAATGTGATAATGTCCCTTGTACAAAAAGTAACTTTTCACTCATTTATCATAATAGCGATTACGTTGCCATACTCATATTTTGCAAACATAATAATATTTTATTTCCATAATATAGGAAGAAACTGTTAGTCATTTTTCATAGCAAATAGTTACAAAAACACTGAATTTGAATTTGCAACATACAACGTGTACATACAAATTCCTACTTACCATGGTCGTTGGTGCAATGAAATGCAGATATGTATCCATCTCCTTAATCACAGCCGCCGGGACCTACATTTAAAGCCGATTAGAAAAAAATATACTACAGAAAACTCTCATAAAGCAGTAACTGAATGTAACCATTTATAATTACCTTCAACTCCTCTTCGAGAGATTTCAGCTGAAATTGATAAAAATTCATAATAACAATGTACACGTTAACTGATTTTGAACTACAAAAAATATTTTTATTCTTACTTTTCCATCCGGTCCAATGTAATGTAAGTGGCTGTCCAATTTGTCTTCTTTATGTGAGGGATGCTGTAGCAGAAATAAAAACAGAGTTACTTACATAACTATTGTACAATATCTTCATTGTAAACTTTCTAGAAAGAAGCCGAAGCCTACCGCATTTAAAAGATTCTTTAGAATAACTTTTTTTTTGAGCTACCCAGATAGACTTTAGTTAGATTTAAATGTGATAATGTCCCTTGTACAAAAAGTAACTTTTCACTCATTTATCATAATAGCGATTACGTTGCCATACTCATATTTTGCAAACATAATAATATTTTATTTCCATAATATAGGAAGAAACTGTTAGTCATTTTTCATAGCAAATAGTTACAAAAACACTGAATTTGAATTTGCAACATACAACGTGTACATACAAATTCCTACTTACCATGGTCGTTGGTGCAATGAAATGCAGATATGTATCCATCTCCTTAATCACAGCCGCCGGGACCTACATTTAAAGCCGATTAGAAAAAAATATACTACAGAAAACTCTCATAAAGCAGTAACTGAATGTAACCATTTATAATTACCTTCAACTCCTCTTCGAGAGATTTCAGCTGAAATTGATAAAAATTCATAATAACAATGTACACGTTAACTGATTTTGAACTACAAAAAATATTTTTATTCTTACTTTTCCATCCGGTCCAATGTAATGTAAGTGGCTGTCCAATTTGTCTTCTTTATGTGAGGGATGCTGTAGCAGAAATAAAAACAGAGTTACTTACATAACTATTGTACAATATCTTCATTGTAAACTTTCTAGAAAGAAGCCGAAGCCTACCGCATTTAAAAGATTCTTTAGAATAACTTTTTTTTTGAGCTACCCAGATAGACTTTAGTTAGATTTAAATGTGATAATGTCCCTTGTACAAAAAGTAACTTTTCACTCATTTATCATAATAGCGATTACGTTGCCATACTCATATTTTGCAAACATAATAATATTTTATTTCCATAATATAGGAAGAAACTGTTAGTCATTTTTCATAGCAAATAGTTACAAAAACACTGAATTTGAATTTGCAACATACAACGTGTACATACAAATTCCTACTTACCATGGTCGTTGGTGCAATGAAATGCAGATATGTATCCATCTCCTTAATCACAGCCGCCGGGACCTACATTTAAAGCCGATTAGAAAAAAATATACTACAGAAAACTCTCATAAAGCAGTAACTGAATGTAACCATTTATAATTACCTTCAACTCCTCTTCGAGAGATTTCAGCTGAAATTGATAAAAATTCATAATAACAATGTACACGTTAACTGATTTTGAACTACAAAAAATATTTTTATTCTTACTTTTCCATCCGGTCCAATGTAATGTAAGTGGCTGTCCAATTTGTCTTCTTTATGTGAGGGATGCTGTAGCAGAAATAAAAACAGAGTTACTTACATAACTATTGTACAATATCTTCATTGTAAACTTTCTAGAAAGAAGCCGAAGCCTACCGCATTTAAAAGATTCTTTAGAATAACTTTTTTTTTGAGCTACCCAGATAGACTTTAGTTAGATTTAAATGTGATAATGTCCCTTGTACAAAAAGTAACTTTTCACTCATTTATCATAATAGCGATTACGTTGCCATACTCATATTTTGCAAACATAATAATATTTTATTTCCATAATATAGGAAGAAACTGTTAGTCATTTTTCATAGCAAATAGTTACAAAAACACTGAATTTGAATTTGCAACATACAACGTGTACATACAAATTCCTACTTACCATGGTCGTTGGTGCAATGAAATGCAGATATGTATCCATCTCCTTAATCACAGCCGCCGGGACCTACATTTAAAGCCGATTAGAAAAAAATATACTACAGAAAACTCTCATAAAGCAGTAACTGAATGTAACCATTTATAATTACCTTCAACTCCTCTTCGAGAGATTTCAGCTGAAATTGATAAAAATTCATAATAACAATGTACACGTTAACTGATTTTGAACTACAAAAAATATTTTTATTCTTACTTTTCCATCCGGTCCAATGTAATGTAAGTGGCTGTCCAATTTGTCTTCTTTATGTGAGGGATGCTGTAGCAGAAATAAAAACAGAGTTACTTACATAACTATTGTACAATATCTTCATTGTAAACTTTCTAGAAAGAAGCCGAAGCCTACCGCATTTAAAAGATTCTTTAGAATAACTTTTTTTTTGAGCTACCCAGATAGACTTTAGTTAGATTTAAATGTGATAATGTCCCTTGTACAAAAAGTAACTTTTCACTCATTTATCATAATAGCGATTACGTTGCCATACTCATATTTTGCAAACATAATAATATTTTATTTCCATAATATAGGAAGAAACTGTTAGTCATTTTTCATAGCAAATAGTTACAAAAACACTGAATTTGAATTTGCAACATACAACGTGTACATACAAATTCCTACTTACCATGGTCGTTGGTGCAATGAAATGCAGATATGTATCCATCTCCTTAATCACAGCCGCCGGGACCTACATTTAAAGCCGATTAGAAAAAAATATACTACAGAAAACTCTCATAAAGCAGTAACTGAATGTAACCATTTATAATTACCTTCAACTCCTCTTCGAGAGATTTCAGCTGAAATTGATAAAAATTCATAATAACAATGTACACGTTAACTGATTTTGAACTACAAAAAATATTTTTATTCTTACTTTTCCATCCGGTCCAATGTAATGTAAGTGGCTGTCCAATTTGTCTTCTTTATGTGAGGGATGCTGTAGCAGAAATAAAAACAGAGTTACTTACATAACTATTGTACAATATCTTCATTGTAAACTTTCTAGAAAGAAGCCGAAGCCTACCGCATTTAAAAGATTCTTTAGAATAACTTTTTTTTTGAGCTACCCAGATAGACTTTAGTTAGATTTAAATGTGATAATGTCCCTTGTACAAAAAGTAACTTTTCACTCATTTATCATAATAGCGATTACGTTGCCATACTCATATTTTGCAAACATAATAATATTTTATTTCCATAATATAGGAAGAAACTGTTAGTCATTTTTCATAGCAAATAGTTACAAAAACACTGAATTTGAATTTGCAACATACAACGTGTACATACAAATTCCTACTTACCATGGTCGTTGGTGCAATGAAATGCAGATATGTATCCATCTCCTTAATCATAGCCGCCGGGACCTACATTTAAAGCCGATTAGAAAAAAATATACTACAGAAAACTCTCATAAAGCAGTAACTGAATGTAACCATTTATAATTACCTTCAACTCCTCTTCGAGAGATTTCAGCTGAAATTGATAAAAATTCATAATAACAATGTACACGTTAACTGATTTTGAACTACAAAAAATATTTTTATTCTTACTTTTCCATCCGGTCCAATGTAATGTAAGTGGCTGTCCAATTTGTCTTCTTTATGTGAGGGATGCTGTAGCAGAAATAAAAACAGAGTTACTTACATAACTATTGTACAATATCTTCATTGTAAACTTTTTAGAAAGAAGCCGAAGCCTACCGCATTTAAAAGATTCTTTAGAATAACTTTTTTTTTGAGCTACCCAGATAGACTTTAGTTAGATTTAAATGTGATAATGTCCCTTGTACAAAAAGTAACTTTTCACTCATTTATCATAATAGCGATTACGTTGCCATACTCATATTTTGCAAACATAATAATATTTTATTTCCATAATATAGGAAGAAACTGTTAGTCATTTTTCATAGCAAATAGTTACAAAAACACTGAATTTGAATTTGCAACATACAACGTGTACATACAAATTCCTACTTACCATGGTCGTTGGTGCAATGAAATGCAGATATGTATCCATCTCCTTAATCACAGCCGCCGGGACCTACATTTAAAGCCGATTAGAAAAAAATATACTACAGAAAACTCTCATAAAGCAGTAACTGAATGTAACCATTTATAATTACCTTCAACTCCTCTTCGAGAGATTTCAGCTGAAATTGATAAAAATTCATAATAACAATGTACACGTTAACTGATTTTGAACTACAAAAAATATTTTTATTCTTACTTTTCCATCCGGTCCAATGTAATGTAAGTGGCTGTCCAATTTGTCTTCTTTATGTGAGGGATGCTGTAGCAGAAATAAAAACAGAGTTACTTACATAACTATTGTACAATATCTTCATTGTAAACTTTCTAGAAAGAAGCCGAAGCCTACCGCATTTAAAAGATTCTTTAGAATAACTTTTTTTTTGAGCTACCCAGATAGACTTTAGTTAGATTTAAATGTGATAATGTCCCTTGTACAAAAAGTAACTTTTCACTCATTTATCATAATAGCGATTACGTTGCCATACTCATATTTTGCAAACATAATAATATTTTATTTCCATAATATAGGAAGAAACTGTTAGTCATTTTTCATAGCAAATAGTTACAAAAACACTGAATTTGAATTTGCAACATACAACGTGTACATACAAATTCCTACTTACCATGGTCGTTGGTGCAATGAAATGCAGATATGTATCCATCTCCTTAATCACAGCCGCCGGGACCTACATTTAAAGCCGATTAGAAAAAAATATACTACAGAAAACTCTCATAAAGCAGTAACTGAATGTAACCATTTATAATTACCTTCAACTCCTCTTCGAGAGATTTCAGCTGAAATTGATAAAAATTCATAATAACAATGTACACATTAACTGATTTTGAACTACAAAAAATATTTTTATTCTTACTTTTCCATCCGGTCCAATGTAATGTAAGTGGCTGTCCAATTTGTCTTCTTTATGTGAGGGATGCTGTAGCAGAAATAAAAACAGAGTTACTTACATAACTATTGTACAATATCTTCATTGTAAACTTTTTAGAAAGAAGCCGAAGCCTACCGCATTTAAAAGATTCTTTAGAATAACTTTTTTTTTGAGCTACCCAGATAGACTTTAGTTAGATTTAAATGTGATAATGTCCCTTGTACAAAAAGTAACTTTTCACTCATTTATCATAATAGCGATTACGTTGCCATACTCATATTTTGCAAACATAATAATATTTTATTTCCATAATATAGGAAGAAACTGTTAGTCATTTTTCATAGCAAATAGTTACAAAAACACTGAATTTGAATTTGCAACATACAACGTGTACATACAAATTCCTACTTACCATGGTCGTTGGTGCAATGAAATGCAGATATGTATCCATCTCCTTAATCACAGCCGCCGGGACCTACATTTAAAGCCGATTAGAAAAAAATATACTACAGAAAACTCTCATAAAGCAGTAACTGAATGTAACCATTTATAATTACCTTCAACTCCTCTTCGAGAGATTTCAGCTGAAATTGATAAAAATTCATAATAACAATGTACACGTTAACTGATTTTGAACTACAAAAAATATTTTTATTCTTACTTTTCCATCCGGTCCAATGTAATGTAAGTGGCTGTCCAATTTGTCTTCTTTATGTGAGGGATGCTGTAGCAGAAATAAAAACAGAGTTACTTACATAACTATTGTACAATATCTTCATTGTAAACTTTCTAGAAAGAAGCCGAAGCCTACCGCATTTAAAAGATTCTTTAGAATAACTTTTTTTTTGAGCTACCCAGATAGACTTTAGTTAGATTTAAATGTGATAATGTCCCTTGTACAAAAAGTAACTTTTCACTCATTTATCATAATAGCGATTACGTTGCCATACTCATATTTTGCAAACATAATAATATTTTATTTCCATAATATAGGAAGAAACTGTTAGTCATTTTTCATAGCAAATAGTTACAAACACACTGAATTTGAATTTGCAACATACAACGTGTACATACAAATTCCTACTTACCATGGTCGTTGGTGCAATGAAATGCAGATATGTATCCATCTCCTTAATCACAGCCGCCGGGACCTACATTTAAAGCCGATTAGAAAAAAATATACTACAGAAAACTCTCATAAAGCAGTAACTGAATGTAACCATTTATAATTACCTTCAACTCCTCTTCGAGAGATTTCAGCTGAAATTGATAAAAATTCATAATAACAATGTACACGTTAACTGATTTTGAACTACAAAAAATATTTTTATTCTTACTTTTCCATCCGGTCCAATGTAATGTAAGTGGCTGTCCAATTTGTCTTCTTTATGTGAGGGATGCTGTAGCAGAAATAAAAACAGAGTTACTTACATAACTATTGTACAATATCTTCATTGTAAACTTTCTAGAAAGAAGCCGAAGCCTACCGCATTTAAAAGATTCTTTAGAATAACTTTTTTTTTGAGCTACCCAGATAGACTTTAGTTAGATTTAAATGTGATAATGTCCCTTGTACAAAAAGTAACTTTTCACTCATTTATCATAATAGCGATTACGTTGCCATACTCATATTTTGCAAACATAATAATATTTTATTTCCATAATATAGGAAGAAACTGTTAGTCATTTTTCATAGCAAATAGTTACAAAAACACTGAATTTGAATTTGCAACATACAACGTGTACATACAAATTCCTACTTACCATGGTCGTTGGTGCAATGAAATGCAGATATGCATCCATCTCCTTAATCACAGCCGCCGGGACCTACATTTAAAGCCGATTAGAAAAAAATATACTACAGAAAACTCTCATAAAGCAGTAACTGAATGTAACCATTTATAATTACCTTCAACTCCTCTTCGAGAGATTTCAGCTGAAATTGATAAAAATTCATAATAACAATGTACACGTTAACTGATTTTGAACTACAAAAAATATTTTTATTCTTACTTTTCCATCCGGTCCAATGTAATGTAAGTGGCTGTCCAATTTGTCTTCTTTATGTGAGGGATGCTGTAGCAGAAATAAAAACAGAGTTACTTACATAACTATTGTACAATATCTTCATTGTAAACTTTCTAGAAAGAAGCCGAAGCCTACCGCATTTAAAAGATTCTTTAGAATAACTTTTTTTTTGAGCTACCCAGATAGACTTTAGTTAGATTTAAATGTGATAATGTCCCTTGTACAAAAAGTAACTTTTCACTCATTTATCATAATAGCGATTACGTTGCCATACTCATATTTTGCAAACATAATAATATTTTATTTCCATAATATAGGAAGAAACTGTTAGTCATTTTTCATAGCAAATAGTTACAAAAACACTGAATTTGAATTTGCAACATACAACGTGTACATACAAATTCCTACTTACCATGGTCGTTGGTGCAATGAAATGCAGATATGTATCCATCTCCTTAATCACAGCCGCCGGGACCTACATTTAAAGCCGATTAGAAAAAAATATACTACAGAAAACTCTCATAAAGCAGTAACTGAATGTAACCATTTATAATTACCTTCAACTCCTCTTCGAGAGATTTCAGCTGAAATTGATAAAAATTCATAATAACAATGTACACGTTAACTGATTTTGAACTACAAAAAATATTTTTATTCTTACTTTTCCATCCGGTCCAATGTAATGTAAGTGGCTGTCCAATTTGTCTTCTTTATGTGAGGGATGCTGTAGCAGAAATAAAAACAGAGTTACTTACATAACTATTGTACAATATCTTCATTGTAAACTTTCTAGAAAGAAGCCGAAGCCTACCGCATTTAAAAGATTCTTTAGAATAACTTTTTTTTTGAGCTACCCAGATAGACTTTAGTTAGATTTAAATGTGATAATGTCCCTTGTACAAAAAGTAACTTTTCACTCATTTATCATAATAGCGATTACGTTGCCATACTCATATTTTGCAAACATAATAATATTTTATTTCCATAATATAGGAAGAAACTGTTAGTCATTTTTCATAGCAAATAGTTACAAAAACACTGAATTTGAATTTGCAACATACAACGTGTACATACAAATTCCTACTTACCATGGTCGTTGGTGCAATGAAATGCAGATATGTATCCATCTCCTTAATCACAGCCGCCGGGACCTACATTTAAAGCCGATTAGAAAAAAATATACTACAGAAAACTCTCATAAAGCAGTAACTGAATGTAACCATTTATAATTACCTTCAACTCCTCTTCGAGAGATTTCAGCTGAAATTGATAAAAATTCATAATAACAATGTACACGTTAACTGATTTTGAACTACAAAAAATATTTTTATTCTTACTTTTCCATCCGGTCCAATGTAATGTAAGTGGCTGTCCAATTTGTCTTCTTTATGTGAGGGATGCTGTAGCAGAAATAAAAACAGAGTTACTTACATAACTATTGTACAATATCTTCATTGTAAACTTTCTAGAAAGAAGCCGAAGCCTACCGCATTTAAAAGATTCTTTAGAATAACTTTTTTTTTGAGCTACCCAGATAGACTTTAGTTAGATTTAAATGTGATAATGTCCCTTGTACAAAAAGTAACTTTTCACTCATTTATCATAATAGCGATTACGTTGCCATACTCATATTTTGCAAACATAATAATATTTTATTTCCATAATATAGGAAGAAACTGTTAGTCATTTTTCATAGCAAATAGTTACAAAAACACTGAATTTGAATTTGCAACATACAACGTGTACATACAAATTCCTACTTACCATGGTCGTTGGTGCAATGAAATGCAGATATGTATCCATCTCCTTAATCACAGCCGCCGGGACCTACATTTAAAGCCGATTAGAAAAAAATATACTACAGAAAACTCTCATAAAGCAGTAACTGAATGTAACCATTTATAATTACCTTCAACTCCTCTTCGAGAGATTTCAGCTGAAATTGATAAAAATTCATAATAACAATGTACACGTTAACTGATTTTGAACTACAAAAAATATTTTTATTCTTACTTTTCCATCCGGTCCAATGTAATGTAAGTGGCTGTCCAATTTGTCTTCTTTATGTGAGGGATGCTGTAGCAGAAATAAAAACAGAGTTACTTACATAACTATTGTACAATATCTTCATTGTAAACTTTTTAGAAAGAAGCCGAAGCCTACCGCATTTAAAAGAATCTTTAGAATAACTTTTTTTTTGAGCTACCCAGATAGACTTTAGTTAGATTTAAATGTGATAATGTCCCTTGTACAAAAAGTAACTTTTCACTCATTTATCATAATAGCGATTACGTTGCCATACTCATATTTTGCAAACATAATAATATTTTATTTCCATAATATAGGAAGAAACTGTTAGTCATTTTTCATAGCAAATAGTTACAAAAACACTGAATTTGAATTTGCAACATACAACGTGTACATACAAATTCCTACTTACCATGGTCGTTGGTGCAATGAAATGCAGATATGTATCCATCTCCTTAATCACAGCCGCCGGGACCTACATTTAAGCCGATTAGAAAAAAATATACTACAGAAAACTCTCATAAAGCAGTAACTGAATGTAACCATTTATAATTACCTTCAACTCCTCTTCGAGAGATTTCAGCTGAAATTGATAAAAATTCATAATAACAATGTACACGTTAACTGATTTTGAACTACAAAAAATATTTTTATTCTTACTTTTCCATCCGGTCCAATGTAATGTAAGTGGCTGTCCAATTTGTCTTCTTTATGTGAGGGATGCTGTAGCAGAAATAAAAACAGAGTTACTTACATAACTATTGTACAATATCTTCATTGTAAACTTTCTAGAAAGAAGCCGAAGCCTACCGCATTTAAAAGATTCTTTAGAATAACTTTTTTTTTGAGCTACCCAGATAGACTTTAGTTAGATTTAAATGTGATAATGTCCCTTGTACAAAAAGTAACTTTTCACTCATTTATCATAATAGCGATTACGTTGCCATACTCATATTTTGCAAACATAATAATATTTTATTTCCATAATATAGGAAGAAACTGTTAGTCATTTTTCATAGCAAATAGTTACAAAAACACTGAATTTGAATTTGCAACATACAACGTGTACATACAAATTCCTACTTACCATGGTCGTTGGTGCAATGAAATGCAGATATGTATCCATCTCCTTAATCACAGCCGCCGGGACCTACATTTAAAGCCGATTAGAAAAAAATATACTACAGAAAACTCTCATAAAGCAGTAACTGAATGTAACCATTTATAATTACCTTCAACTCCTCTTCGAGAGATTTCAGCTGAAATTGATAAAAATTCATAATAACAATGTACACATTAACTGATTTTGAACTACAAAAAATATTTTTATTCTTACTTTTCCATCCGGTCCAATGTAATGTAAGTGGCTGTCCAATTTGTCTTCTTTATGTGAGGGATGCTGTAGCAGAAATAAAAACAGAGTTACTTACATAACTATTGTACAATATCTTCATTGTAAACTTTCTAGAAAGAAGCCGAAGCCTACCGCATTTAAAAGATTCTTTAGAATAACTTTTTTTTTGAGCTACCCAGATAGACTTTAGTTAGATTTAAATGTGATAATGTCCCTTGTACAAAAAGTAACTTTTCACTCATTTATCATAATAGCGATTACGTTGCCATACTCATATTTTGCAAACATAATAATATTTTATTTCCATAATATAGGAAGAAACTGTTAGTCATTTTTCATAGCAAATAGTTACAAAAACACTGAATTTGAATTTGCAACATACAACGTGTACATACAAATTCCTACTTACCATGGTCGTTGGTGCAATGAAATGCAGATATGTATCCATCTCCTTAATCACAGCCGCCGGGACCTACATTTAAAGCCGATTAGAAAAAAATATACTACAGAAAACTCTCATAAAGCAGTAACTGAATGTAACCATTTATAATTACCTTCAACTCCTCTTCGAGAGATTTCAGCTGAAATTGATAAAAATTCATAATAACAATGTACACGTTAACTGATTTTGAACTACAAAAAATATTTTTATTCTTACTTTTCCATCCGGTCCAATGTAATGTAAGTGGCTGTCCAATTTGTCTTCTTTATGTGAGGGATGCTGTAGCAGAAATAAAAACAGAGTTACTTACATAACTATTGTACAATATCTTCATTGTAAACTTTCTAGAAAGAAGCCGAAGCCTACCGCATTTAAAAGATTCTTTAGAATAACTTTTTTTTTGAGCTACCCAGATAGACTTTAGTTAGATTTAAATGTGATAATGTCCCTTGTACGAAAAGTAACTTTTCACTCATTTATCATAATAGCGATTACGTTGCCATACTCATATTTTGCAAACATAATAATATTTTATTTCCATAATATAGGAAGAAACTGTTAGTCATTTTTCATAGCAAATAGTTACAAAAACACTGAATTTGAATTTGCAACATACAACGTGTACATACAAATTCCTACTTACCATGGTCGTTGGTGCAATGAAATGCAGATATGTATCCATCTCCTTAATCACAGCCGCCGGGACCTACATTTAAAGCCGATTAGAAAAAAATGTACTACAGAAAACTCTCATAAAGCAGTAACTGAATGTAACCATTTATAATTACCTTCAACTCCTCTTCGAGAGATTTCAGCTGAAATTGATAAAAATTCATAATAACAATGTACACGTTAACTGATTTTGAACTACAAAAAATATTTTTATTCTTACTTTTCCATCCGGTCCAATGTAATGTAAGTGGCTGTCCAATTTGTCTTCTTTATGTGAGGGATGCTGTAGCAGAAATAAAAACAGAGTTACTTACATAACTATTGTACAATATCTTCATTGTAAACTTTCTAGAAAGAAGCCGAAGCCTACCGCATTTAAAAGATTCTTTAGAATAACTTTTTTTTTGAGCTACCCAGATAGACTTTAGTTAGATTTAAATGTGATAATGTCCCTTGTACAAAAAGTAACTTTTCACTCATTTATCATAATAGCGATTACGTTGCCATACTCATATTTTGCAAACATAATAATATTTTATTTCCATAATATAGGAAGAAACTGTTAGTCATTTTTCATAGCAAATAGTTACAAAAACACTGAATTTGAATTTGCAACATACAACGTGTACATACAAATTCCTACTTACCATGGTCGTTGGTGCAATGAAATGCAGATATGTATCCATCTCCTTAATCACAGCCGCCGGGACCTACATTTAAAGCCGATTAGAAAAAAATATACTACAGAAAACTCTCATAAAGCAGTAACTGAATGTAACCATTTATAATTACCTTCAACTCCTCTTCGAGAGATTTCAGCTGAAATTGATAAAAATTCATAATAACAATGTACACGTTAACTGATTTTGAACTACAAAAAATATTTTTATTCTTACTTTTCCATCCGGTCCAATGTAATGTAAGTGGCTGTCCAATTTGTCTTCTTTATGTGAGGGATGCTGTAGCAGAAATAAAAACAGAGTTACTTACATAACTATTGTACAATATCTTCATTGTAAACTTTCTAGAAAGAAGCCGAAGCCTACCGCATTTAAAAGATTCTTTAGAATAACTTTTTTTTTGAGCTACCCAGATAGACTTTAGTTAGATTTAAATGTGATAATGTCCCTTGTACAAAAAGTAACTTTTCACTCATTTATCATAATAGCGATTACGTTGCCATACTCATATTTTGCAAACATAATAATATTTTATTTCCATAATATAGGAAGAAACTGTTAGTCATTTTTCATAGCAAATAGTTACAAAAACACTGAATTTGAATTTGCAACATACAACGTGTACATACAAATTCCTACTTACCATGGTCGTTGGTGCAATGAAATGCAGATATGTATCCATCTCCTTAATCACAGCCGCCGGGACCTACATTTAAAGCCGATTAGAAAAAAATATACTACAGAAAACTCTCATAAAGCAGTAACTGAATGTAACCATTTATAATTACCTTCAACTCCTCTTCGAGAGATTTCAGCTGAAATTGATAAAAATTCATAATAACAATGTACACGTTAACTGATTTTGAACTACAAAAAATATTTTTATTCTTACTTTTCCATCCGGTCCAATGTAATGTAAGTGGCTGTCCAATTTGTCTTCTTTATGTGAGGGATGCTGTAGCAGAAATAAAAACAGAGTTACTTACATAACTATTGTACAATATCTTCATTGTAAACTTTTTAGAAAGAAGCCGAAGCCTACCGCATTTAAAAGATTCTTTAGAATAACTTTTTTTTTGAGCTACCCAGATAGACTTTAGTTAGATTTAAATGTGATAATGTCCCTTGTACAAAAAGTAACTTTTCACTCATTTATCATAATAGCGATTACGTTGCCATACTCATATTTTGCAAACATAATAATATTTTATTTCCATAATATAGGAAGAAACTGTTAGTCATTTTTCATAGCAAATAGTTACAAAAACACTGAATTTGAATTTGCAACATACAACGTGTACATACAAATTCCTACTTACCATGGTCGTTGGTGCAATGAAATGCAGATATGTATCCATCTCCTTAATCACAGCCGCCGGGACCTACATTTAAAGCCGATTAGAAAAAAATATACTACAGAAAACTCTCATAAAGCAGTAACTGAATGTAACCATTTATAATTACCTTCAACTCCTCTTCGAGAGATTTCAGCTGAAATTGATAAAAATTCATAATAACAATGTACACGTTAACTGATTTTGAACTACAAAAAATATTTTTATTCTTACTTTTCCATCCGGTCCAATGTAATGTAAGTGGCTGTCCAATTTGTCTTCTTTATGTGAGGGATGCTGTAGCAGAAATAAAAACAGAGTTACTTACATAACTATTGTACAATATCTTCATTGTAAACTTTCTAGAAAGAAGCCGAAGCCTACCGCATTTAAAAGATTCTTTAGAATAACTTTTTTTTTGAGCTACCCAGATAGACTTTAGTTAGATTTAAATGTGATAATGTCCCTTGTACAAAAAGTAACTTTTCACTCATTTATCATAATAGCGATTACGTTGCCATACTCATATTTTGCAAACATAATAATATTTTATTTCCATAATATAGGAAGAAACTGTTAGTCATTTTTCATAGCAAATAGTTACAAAAACACTGAATTTGAATTTGCAACATACAACGTGTACATACAAATTCCTACTTACCATGGTCGTTGGTGCAATGAAATGCAGATATGTATCCATCTCCTTAATCACAGCCGCCGGGACCTACATTTAAAGCCGATTAGAAAAAAATATACTACAGAAAACTCTCATAAAGCAGTAACTGAATGTAACCATTTATAATTACCTTCAACTCCTCTTCGAGAGATTTCAGCTGAAATTGATAAAAATTCATAATAACAATGTACACGTTAACTGATTTTGAACTACAAAAAATATTTTTATTCTTACTTTTCCATCCGGTCCAATGTAATGTAAGTGGCTGTCCAATTTGTCTTCTTTATGTGAGGGATGCTGTAGCAGAAATAAAAACAGAGTTACTTACATAACTATTGTACAATATCTTCATTGTAAACTTTCTAGAAAGAAGCCGAAGCCTACCGCATTTAAAAGATTCTTTAGAATAACTTTTTTTTTGAGCTACCCAGATAGACTTTAGTTAGATTTAAATGTGATAATGTCCCTTGTACAAAAAGTAACTTTTCACTCATTTATCATAATAGCGATTACGTTGCCATACTCATATTTTGCAAACATAATAATATTTTATTTCCATAATATAGGAAGAAACTGTTAGTCATTTTTCATAGCAAATAGTTACAAAAACACTGAATTTGAATTTGCAACATACAACGTGTACATACAAATTCCTACTTACCATGGTCGTTGGTGCAATGAAATGCAGATATGTATCCATCTCCTTAATCACAGCCGCCGGGACCTACATTTAAAGCCGATTAGAAAAAAATATACTACAGAAAACTCTCATAAAGCAGTAACTGAATGTAACCATTTATAATTACCTTCAACTCCTCTTCGAGAGATTTCAGCTGAAATTGATAAAAATTCATAATAACAATGTACACGTTAACTGATTTTGAACTACAAAAAATATTTTTATTCTTACTTTTCCATCCGGTCCAATGTAATGTAAGTGGCTGTCCAATTTGTCTTCTTTATGTGAGGGATGCTGTAGCAGAAATAAAAACAGAGTTACTTACATAACTATTGTACAATATCTTCATTGTAAACTTTTTAGAAAGAAGCCGAAGCCTACCGCATTTAAAAGATTCTTTAGAATAACTTTTTTTTTGAGCTACCCAGATAGACTTTAGTTAGATTTAAATGTGATAATGTCCCTTGTACAAAAAGTAACTTTTCACTCATTTATCATAATAGCGATTACGTTGCCATACTCATATTTTGCAAACATAATAATATTTTATTTCCATAATATAGGAAGAAACTGTTAGTCATTTTTCATAGCAAATAGTTACAAAAACACTGAATTTGAATTTGCAACATACAACGTGTACATACAAATTCCTACTTACCATGGTCGTTGGTGCAATGAAATGCAGATATGTATCCATCTCCTTAATCACAGCCGCCGGGACCTACATTTAAAGCCGATTAGAAAAAAATATACTACAGAAAACTCTCATAAAGCAGTAACTGAATGTAACCATTTATAATTACCTTCAACTCCTCTTCGAGAGATTTCAGCTGAAATTGATAAAAATTCATAATAACAATGTACACGTTAACTGATTTTGAACTACAAAAAATATTTTTATTCTTACTTTTCCATCCGGTCCAATGTAATGTAAGTGGCTGTCCAATTTGTCTTCTTTATGTGAGGGATGCTGTAGCAGAAATAAAAACAGAGTTACTTACATAACTATTGTACAATATCTTCATCGTAAACTTTCTAGAAAGAAGCCGAAGCCTACCGCATTTAAAAGATTCTTTAGAATAACTTTTTTTTTGAGCTACCCAGATAGACTTTAGTTAGATTTAAATGTGATAATGTCCCTTGTACAAAAAGTAACTTTTCACTCATTTATCATAATAGCGATTACGTTGCCATACTCATATTTTGCAAACATAATAATATTTTATTTCCATAATATAGGAAGAAACTGTTAGTCATTTTTCATAGCAAATAGTTACAAAAACACTGAATTTGAATTTGCAACATACAACGTGTACATACAAATTCCTACTTACCATGGTCGTTGGTGCAATGAAATGCAGATATGTATCCATCTCCTTAATCACAGCCGCCGGGACCTACATTTAAAGCCGATTAGAAAAAAATATACTACAGAAAACTCTCATAAAGCAGTAACTGTATGTAACCATTTATAATTACCTTCAACTCCTCTTCGAGAGATTTCAGCTGAAATTGATAAAAATTCATAATAACAATGTACACGTTAACTGATTTTGAACTACAAAAAATATTTTTATTCTTACTTTTCCATCCGGTCCAATGTAATGTAAGTGGCTGTCCAATTTGTCTTCTTTATGTGAGGGATGCTGTAGCAGAAATAAAAACAGAGTTACTTACATAACTATTGTACAATATCTTCATCGTAAACTTTCTAGAAAGAAGCCGAAGCCTACCGCATTTAAAAGATTCTTTAGAATAACTTTTTTTTTGAGCTACCCAGATAGACTTTAGTTAGATTTAAATGTGATAATGTCCCTTGTACAAAAAGTAACTTTTCACTCATTTATCATAATAGCGATTACGTTGCCATACTCATATTTTGCAAACATAATAATATTTTATTTCCATAATATAGGAAGAAACTGTTAGTCATTTTTCATAGCAAATAGTTACAAAAACACTGAATTTGAATTTGCAACATACAACGTGTACATACAAATTCCTACTTACCATGGTCGTTGGTGCAATGAAATGCAGATATGTATCCATCTCCTTAATCACAGCCGCCGGGACCTACATTTAAAGCCGATTAGAAAAAAATATACTACAGAAAACTCTCATAAAGCAGTAACTGAATGTAACCATTTATAATTACCTTCAACTCCTCTTCGAGAGATTTCAGCTGAAATTGATAAAAATTCATAATAACAATGTACACGTTAACTGATTTTGAACTACAAAAAATATTTTTATTCTTACTTTTCCATCCGGTCCAATGTAATGTAAGTGGCTGTCCAATTTGTCTTCTTTATGTGAGGGATGCTGTAGCAGAAATAAAAACAGAGTTACTTACATAACTATTGTACAATATCTTCATCGTAAACTTTCTAGAAAGAAGCCGAAGCCTACCGCATTTAAAAGATTCTTTAGAATAACTTTTTTTTTGAGCTACCCAGATAGACTTTAGTTAGATTTAAATGTGATAATGTCCCTTGTACAAAAAGTAACTTTTCACTCATTTATCATAATAGCGATTACGTTGCCATACTCATATTTTGCAAACATAATAATATTTTATTTCCATAATATAGGAAGAAACTGTTAGTCATTTTTCATAGCAAATAGTTACAAAAACACTGAATTTGAATTTGCAACATACAACGTGTACATACAAATTCCTACTTACCATGGTCGTTGGTGCAATGAAATGCAGATATGTATCCATCTCCTTAATCACAGCCGCCGGGACCTACATTTAAAGCCGATTAGAAAAAAATATACTACAGAAAACTCTCATAAAGCAGTAACTGAATGTAACCATTTATAATTACCTTCAACTCCTCTTCGAGAGATTTCAGCTGAAATTGATAAAAATTCATAATAACAATGTACACGTTAACTGATTTTGAACTACAAAAAATATTTTTATTCTTACTTTTCCATCCGGTCCAATGTAATGTAAGTGGCTGTCCAATTTGTCTTCTTTATGTGAGGGATGCTGTAGCAGAAATAAAAACAGAGTTACTTACATAACTATTGTACAATATCTTCATTGTAAACTTTCTAGAAAGAAGCCGAAGCCTACCGCATTTAAAAGATTCTTTAGAATAACTTTTTTTTTGAGCTACCCAGATAGACTTTAGTTAGATTTAAATGTGATAATGTCCCTTGTACAAAAAGTAACTTTTCACTCATTTATCATAATAGCGATTACGTTGCCATACTCATATTTTGCAAACATAATAATATTTTATTTCCATAATATAGGAAGAAACTGTTAGTCATTTTTCATAGCAAATAGTTACAAAAACACTGAATTTGAATTTGCAACATACAACGTGTACATACAAATTCCTACTTACCATGGTCGTTGGTGCAATGAAATGCAGATATGTATCCATCTCCTTAATCACAGCCGCCGGGACCTACATTTAAAGCCGATTAGAAAAAAATATACTACAGAAAACTCTCATAAAGCAGTAACTGAATGTAACCATTTATAATTACCTTCAACTCCTCTTCGAGAGATTTCAGCTGAAATTGATAAAAATTCATAATAACAATGTACACGTTAACTGATTTTGAACTACAAAAAATATTTTTATTCTTACTTTTCCATCCGGTCCAATGTAATGTAAGTGGCTGTCCAATTTGTTTTCTTTATGTGAGGGATGCTGTAGCAGAAATAAAAACAGAGTTACTTACATAACTATCATACAATATCTTCATTGTAAACTTTCTAGAAAGAAGCCGAAGCCTACCGCATTTAAAAGATTCTTTAGAATAACTTTTTTTTTGAGCTACCCAGATAGACTTTAGTTAGATTTAAATGTGATAATGTCCCTTGTACAAAAAGTAACTTTTCACTCATTTATCATAATAGCGATTACGTTGCCATACTCATATTTTGCAAACATAATAATATTTTATTTCCATAATATAGGAAGAAACTGTTAGTCATTTTTCATAGCAAATAGTTACAAAAACACTGAATTTGAATTTGCAACATACAACGTGTACATACAAATTCCTACTTACCATGGTCGTTGGTGCAATGAAATGCAGATATGTATCCATCTCCTTAATCACAGCCGCCGGGACCTACATTTAAAGCCGATTAGAAAAAAATATACTACAGAAAACTCTCATAAAGCAGTAACTGAATGTAACCATTTATAATTACCTTCAACTCCTCTTCGAGAGATTTCAGCTGAAATTGATAAAAATTCATAATAACAATGTACACGTTAACTGATTTTGAACTACAAAAAATATTTTTATTCTTACTTTTCCATCCGGTCCAATGTAATGTAAGTGGCTGTCCAATTTGTCTTCTTTATGTGAGGGATGCTGTAGCAGAAATAAAAACAGAGTTACTTACATAACTATTGTACAATATCTTCATTGTAAACTTTCTAGAAAGAAGCCGAAGCCTACCGCATTTAAAAGATTCTTTAGAATAACTTTTTTTTTGAGCTACCCAGATAGACTTTAGTTAGATTTAAATGTGATAATGTCCCTTGTACAAAAAGTAACTTTTCACTCATTTATCATAATAGCGATTACGTTGCCATACTCATATTTTGCAAACATAATAATATTTTATTTCCATAATATAGGAAGAAACTGTTAGTCATTTTTCATAGCAAATAGTTACAAAAACACTGAATTTGAATTTGCAACATACAACGTGTACATACAAATTCCTACTTACCATGGTCGTTGGTGCAATGAAATGCAGATATGTATCCATCTCCTTAATCACAGCCGCCGGGACCTACATTTAAAGCCGATTAGAAAAAAATATACTACAGAAAACTCTCATAAAGCAGTAACTGAATGTAACCATTTATAATTACCTTCAACTCCTCTTCGAGAGATTTCAGCTGAAATTGATAAAAATTCATAATAACAATGTACACGTTAACTGATTTTGAACTACAAAAAATATTTTTATTCTTACTTTTCCATCCGGTCCAATGTAATGTAAGTGGCTGTCCAATTTGTCTTCTTTATGTGAGGGATGCTGTAGCAGAAATAAAAACAGAGTTACTTACATAACTATTGTACAATATCTTCATTGTAAACTTTCTAGAAAGAAGCCGAAGCCTACCGCATTTAAAAGATTCTTTAGAATAACTTTTTTTTTGAGCTACCCAGATAGACTTTAGTTAGATTTAAATGTGATAATGTCCCTTGTACAAAAAGTAACTTTTCACTCATTTATCATAATAGCGATTACGTTGCCATACTCATATTTTGCAAACATAATAATATTTTATTTCCATAATATAGGAAGAAACTGTTAGTCATTTTTCATAGCAAATAGTTACAAAAACACTGAATTTGAATTTGCAACATACAACGTGTACATACAAATTCCTACTTACCATGGTCGTTGGTGCAATGAAATGCAGATATGTATCCATCTCCTTAATCACAGCCGCCGGGACCTACATTTAAAGCCGATTAGAAAAAAATATACTACAGAAAACTCTCATAAAGCAGTAACTGAATGTAACCATTTATAATTACCTTCAACTCCTCTTCGAGAGATTTCAGCTGAAATTGATAAAAATTCATAATAACAATGTACACGTTAACTGATTTTGAACTACAAAAAATATTTTTATTCTTACTTTTCCATCCGGTCCAATGTAATGTAAGTGGCTGTCCAATTTGTTTTCTTTATGTGAGGGATGCTGTAGCAGAAATAAAAACAGAGTTACTTACATAACTATCATACAATATCTTCATTGTAAACTTTCTAGAAAGAAGCCGAAGCCTACCGCATTTAAAAGATTCTTTAGAATAACTTTTTTTTTGAGCTACCCAGATAGACTTTAGTTAGATTTAAATGTGATAATGTCCCTTGTACAAAAAGTAACTTTTCACTCATTTATCATAATAGCGATTACGTTGCCATACTCATATTTTGCAAACATAATAATATTTTATTTCCATAATATAGGAAGAAACTGTTAGTCATTTTTCATAGCAAATAGTTACAAAAACACTGAATTTGAATTTGCAACATACAACGTGTACATACAAATTCCTACTTACCATGGTCGTTGGTGCAATGAAATGCAGATATGTATCCATCTCCTTAATCACAGCCGCCGGGACCTACATTTAAAGCCGATTAGAAAAAAATATACTACAGAAAACTCTCATAAAGCAGTAACTGAATGTAACCATTTATAATTACCTTCAACTCCTCTTCGAGAGATTTCAGCTGAAATTGATAAAAATTCATAATAACAATGTACACGTTAACTGATTTTGAACTACAAAAAATATTTTTATTCTTACTTTTCCATCCGGTCCAATGTAATGTAAGTGGCTGTCCAATTTGTCTTCTTTATGTGAGGGATGCTGTAGCAGAAATAAAAACAGAGTTACTTACATAACTATTGTACAATATCTTCATTGTAAACTTTCTAGAAAGAAGCCGAAGCCTACCGCATTTAAAAGATTCTTTAGAATAACTTTTTTTTTGAGCTACCCAGATAGACTTTAGTTAGATTTAAATGTGATAATGTCCCTTGTACAAAAAGTAACTTTTCACTCATTTATCATAATAGCGATTACGTTGCCATACTCATATTTTGCAAACATAATAATATTTTATTTCCATAATATAGGAAGAAACTGTTAGTCATTTTTCATAGCAAATAGTTACAAAAACACTGAATTTGAATTTGCAACATACAACGTGTACATACAAATTCCTACTTACCATGGTCGTTGGTGCAATGAAATGCAGATATGTATCCATCTCCTTAATCACAGCCGCCGGGACCTACATTTAAAGCCGATTAGAAAAAAATATACTACAGAAAACTCTCATAAAGCAGTAACTGAATGTAACCATTTATAATTACCTTCAACTCCTCTTCGAGAGATTTCAGCTGAAATTGATAAAAATTCATAATAACAATGTACACGTTAACTGATTTTGAACTACAAAAAATATTTTTATTCTTACTTTTCCATCCGGTCCAATGTAATGTAAGTGGCTGTCCAATTTGTCTTCTTTATGTGAGGGATGCTGTAGCAGAAATAAAAACAGAGTTACTTACATAACTATTGTACAATATCTTCATTGTAAACTTTCTAGAAAGAAGCCGAAGCCTACCGCATTTAAAAGATTCTTTAGAATAACTTTTTTTTTGAGCTACCCAGATAGACTTTAGTTAGATTTAAATGTGATAATGTCCCTTGTACAAAAAGTAACTTTTCACTCATTTATCATAATAGCGATTACGTTGCCATACTCATATTTTGCAAACATAATAATATTTTATTTCCATAATATAGGAAGAAACTGTTAGTCATTTTTCATAGCAAATAGTTACAAAAACACTGAATTTGAATTTGCAACATACAACGTGTACATACAAATTCCTACTTACCATGGTCGTTGGTGCAATGAAATGCAGATATGTATCCATCTCCTTAATCACAGCCGCCGGGACCTACATTTAAAGCCGATTAGAAAAAAATGTACTACAGAAAACTCTCATAAAGCAGTAACTGAATGTAACCATTTATAATTACCTTCAACTCCTCTTCGAGAGATTTCAGCTGAAATTGATAAAAATTCATAATAACAATGTACACGTTAACTGATTTTGAACTACAAAAAATATTTTTATTCTTACTTTTCCATCCGGTCCAATGTAATGTAAGTGGCTGTCCAATTTGTCTTCTTTATGTGAGGGATGCTGTAGCAGAAATAAAAACAGAGTTACTTACATAACTATTGTACAATATCTTCATTGTAAACTTTCTAGAAAGAAGCCGAAGCCTACCGCATTTAAAAGATTCTTTAGAATAACTTTTTTTTTGAGCTACCCAGATAGACTTTAGTTAGATTTAAATGTGATAATGTCCCTTGTACAAAAAGTAACTTTTCACTCATTTATCATAATAGCGATTACGTTGCCATACTCATATTTTGCAAACATAATAATATTTTATTTCCATAATATAGGAAGAAACTGTTAGTCATTTTTCATAGCAAATAGTTACAAAAACACTGAATTTGAATTTGCAACATACAACGTGTACATACAAATTCCTACTTACCATGGTCGTTGGTGCAATGAAATGCAGATATGTATCCATCTCCTTAATCACAGCCGCCGGGACCTACATTTAAAGCCGATTAGAAAAAAATATACTACAGAAAACTCTCATAAAGCAGTAACTGAATGTAACCATTTATAATTACCTTCAACTCCTCTTCGAGAGATTTCAGCTGAAATTGATAAAAATTCATAATAACAATGTACACGTTAACTGATTTTGAACTACAAAAAATATTTTTATTCTTACTTTTCCATCCGGTCCAATGTAATGTAAGTGGCTGTCCAATTTGTCTTCTTTATGTGAGGGATGCTGTAGCAGAAATAAAAACAGAGTTACTTACATAACTATTGTACAATATCTTCATTGTAAACTTTCTAGAAAGAAGCCGAAGCCTACCGCATTTAAAAGATTCTTTAGAATAACTTTTTTTTTGAGCTACCCAGATAGACTTTAGTTAGATTTAAATGTGATAATGTCCCTTGTACAAAAAGTAACTTTTCACTCATTTATCATAATAGCGATTACGTTGCCATACTCATATTTTGCAAACATAATAATATTTTATTTCCATAATATAGGAAGAAACTGTTAGTCATTTTTCATAGCAAATAGTTACAAAAACACTGAATTTGAATTTGCAACATACAACGTGTACATACAAATTCCTACTTACCATGGTCGTTGGTGCAATGAAATGCAGATATGTATCCATCTCCTTAATCACAGCCGCCGGGACCTACATTTAAAGCCGATTAGAAAAAAATATACTACAGAAAACTCTCATAAAGCAGTAACTGAATGTAACCATTTATAATTACCTTCAACTCCTCTTCGAGAGATTTCAGCTGAAATTGATAAAAATTCATAATAACAATGTACACGTTAACTGATTTTGAACTACAAAAAATATTTTTATTCTTACTTTTCCATCCGGTCCAATGTAATGTAAGTGGCTGTCCAATTTGTCTTCTTTATGTGAGGGATGCTGTAGCAGAAATAAAAACAGAGTTACTTACATAACTATTGTACAATATCTTCATTGTAAACTTTCTAGAAAGAAGCCGAAGCCTACCGCATTTAAAAGATTCTTTAGAATAACTTTTTTTTTGAGCTACCCAGATAGACTTTAGTTAGATTTAAATGTGATAATGTCCCTTGTACAAAAAGTAACTTTTCACTCATTTATCATAATAGCGATTACGTTGCCATACTCATATTTTGCAAACATAATAATATTTTATTTCCATAATATAGGAAGAAACTGTTAGTCATTTTTCATAGCAAATAGTTACAAAAACACTGAATTTGAATTTGCAACATACAACGTGTACATACAAATTCCTACTTACCATGGTCGTTGGTGCAATGAAATGCAGATATGTATCCATCTCCTTAATCACAGCCGCCGGGACCTACATTTAAAGCCGATTAGAAAAAAATATACTACAGAAAACTCTCATAAAGCAGTAACTGAATGTAACCATTTATAATTACCTTCAACTCCTCTTCGAGAGATTTCAGCTGAAATTGATAAAAATTCATAATAACAATGTACACGTTAACTGATTTTGAACTACAAAAAATATTTTTATTCTTACTTTTCCATCCGGTCCAATGTAATGTAAGTGGCTGTCCAATTTGTCTTCTTTATGTGAGGGATGCTGTAGCAGAAATAAAAACAGAGTTACTTACATAACTATTGTACAATATCTTCATTGTAAACTTTCTAGAAAGAAGCCGAAGCCTACCGCATTTAAAAGATTCTTTAGAATAACTTTTTTTTTGAGCTACCCAGATAGACTTTAGTTAGATTTAAATGTGATAATGTCCCTTGTACAAAAAGTAACTTTTCACTCATTTATCATAATAGCGATTACGTTGCCATACTCATATTTTGCAAACATAATAATATTTTATTTCCATAATATAGGAAGAAACTGTTAGTCATTTTTCATAGCAAATAGTTACAAAAACACTGAATTTGAATTTGCAACATACAACGTGTACATACAAATTCCTACTTACCATGGTCGTTGGTGCAATGAAATGCAGATATGTATCCATCTCCTTAATCACAGCCGCCGGGACCTACATTTAAAGCCGATTAGAAAAAAATATACTACAGAAAACTCTCATAAAGCAGTAACTGAATGTAACCATTTATAATTACCTTCAACTCCTCTTCGAGAGATTTCAGCTGAAATTGATAAAAATTCATAATAACAATGTACACGTTAACTGATTTTGAACTACAAAAAATATTTTTATTCTTACTTTTCCATCCGGTCCAATGTAATGTAAGTGGCTGTCCAATTTGTCTTCTTTATGTGAGGGATGCTGTAGCAGAAATAAAAACAGAGTTACTTACATAACTATTGTACAATATCTTCATTGTAAACTTTTTAGAAAGAAGCCGAAGCCTACCGCATTTAAAAGATTCTTTAGAATAACTTTTTTTTTGAGCTACCCAGATAGACTTTAGTTAGATTTAAATGTGATAATGTCCCTTGTACAAAAAGTAACTTTTCACTCATTTATCATAATAGCGATTACGTTGCCATACTCATATTTTGCAAACATAATAATATTTTATTTCCATAATATAGGAAGAAACTGTTAGTCATTTTTCATAGCAAATAGTTACAAAAACACTGAATTTGAATTTGCAACATACAACGTGTACATACAAATTCCTACTTACCATGGTCGTTGGTGCAATGAAATGCAGATATGTATCCATCTCCTTAATCACAGCCGCCGGGACCTACATTTAAAGCCGATTAGAAAAAAATATACTACAGAAAACTCTCATAAAGCAGTAACTGAATGTAACCATTTATAATTACCTTCAACTCCTCTTCGAGAGATTTCAGCTGAAATTGATAAAAATTCATAATAACAACGTACACGTTAACTGATTTTGAACTACAAAAAATATTTTTATTCTTACTTTTCCATCCGGTCCAATGTAATGTAAGTGGCTGTCCAATTTGTCTTCTTTATGTGAGGGATGCTGTAGCAGAAATAAAAACAGAGTTACTTACATAACTATTGTACAATATCTTCATCGTAAACTTTCTAGAAAGAAGCCGAAGCCTACCGCATTTAAAAGATTCTTTAGAATAACTTTTTTTTTGAGCTACCCAGATAGACTTTAGTTAGATTTAAATGTGATAATGTCCCTTGTACAAAAAGTAACTTTTCACTCATTTATCATAATAGCGATTACGTTGCCATACTCATATTTTGCAAACATAATAATATTTTATTTCCATAATATAGGAAGAAACTGTTAGTCATTTTTCATAGCAAATAGTTACAAAAACACTGAATTTGAATTTGCAACATACAACGTGTACATACAAATTCCTACTTACCATGGTCGTTGGTGCAATGAAATGCAGATATGTATCCATCTCCTTAATCACAGCCGCCGGGACCTACATTTAAAGCCGATTAGAAAAAAATATACTACAGAAAACTCTCATAAAGCAGTAACTGAATGTAACCATTTATAATTACCTTCAACTCCTCTTCGAGAGATTTCAGCTGAAATTGATAAAAATTCATAATAACAATGTACACGTTAACTGATTTTGAACTACAAAAAATATTTTTATTCTTACTTTTCCATCCGGTCCAATGTAATGTAAGTGGCTGTCCAATTTGTCTTCTTTATGTGAGGGATGCTGTAGCAGAAATAAAAACAGAGTTACTTACATAACTATTGTACAATATCTTCATTGTAAACTTTCTAGAAAGAAGCCGAAGCCTACCGCATTTAAAAGATTCTTTAGAATAACTTTTTTTTTGAGCTACCCAGATAGACTTTAGTTAGATTTAAATGTGATAATGTCCCTTGTACAAAAAGTAACTTTTCACTCATTTATCATAATAGCGATTACGTTGCCATACTCATATTTTGCAAACATAATAATATTTTATTTCCATAATATAGGAAGAAACTGTTAGTCATTTTTCATAGCAAATAGTTACAAAAACACTGAATTTGAATTTGCAACATACAACGTGTACATACAAATTCCTACTTACCATGGTCGTTGGTGCAATGAAATGCAGATATGCATCCATCTCCTTAATCACAGCCGCCGGGACCTACATTTAAAGCCGATTAGAAAAAAATATACTACAGAAAACTCTCATAAAGCAGTAACTGAATGTAACCATTTATAATTACCTTCAACTCCTCTTCGAGAGATTTCAGCTGAAATTGATAAAAATTCATAATAACAATGTACACGTTAACTGATTTTGAACTACAAAAAATATTTTTATTCTTACTTTTCCATCCGGTCCAATGTAATGTAAGTGGCTGTCCAATTTGTCTTCTTTATGTGAGGGATGCTGTAGCAGAAATAAAAACAGAGTTACTTACATAACTATTGTACAATATCTTCATTGTAAACTTTCTAGAAAGAAGCCGAAGCCTACCGCATTTAAAAGATTCTTTAGAATAACTTTTTTTTTGAGCTACCCAGATAGACTTTAGTTAGATTTAAATGTGATAATGTCCCTTGTACAAAAAGTAACTTTTCACTCATTTATCATAATAGCGATTACGTTGCCATACTCATATTTTGCAAACATAATAATATTTTATTTCCATAATATAGGAAGAAACTGTTAGTCATTTTTCATAGCAAATAGTTACAAAAACACTGAATTTGAATTTGCAACATACAACGTGTACATACAAATTCCTACTTACCATGGTCGTTGGTGCAATGAAATGCAGATATGCATCCATCTCCTTAATCACAGCCGCCGGGACCTACATTTAAAGCCGATTAGAAAAAAATATACTACAGAAAACTCTCATAAAGCAGTAACTGAATGTAACCATTTATAATTACCTTCAACTCCTCTTCGAGAGATTTCAGCTGAAATTGATAAAAATTCATAATAACAATGTACACGTTAACTGATTTTGAACTACAAAAAATATTTTTATTCTTACTTTTCCATCCGGTCCAATGTAATGTAAGTGGCTGTCCAATTTGTCTTCTTTATGTGAGGGATGCTGTAGCAGAAATAAAAACAGAGTTACTTACATAACTATTGTACAATATCTTCATTGTAAACTTTCTAGAAAGAAGCCGAAGCCTACCGCATTTAAAAGATTCTTTAGAATAACTTTTTTTTTGAGCTACCCAGATAGACTTTAGTTAGATTTAAATGTGATAATGTCCCTTGTACAAAAAGTAACTTTTCACTCATTTATCATAATAGCGATTACGTTGCCATACTCATATTTTGCAAACATAATAATATTTTATTTCCATAATATAGGAAGAAACTGTTAGTCATTTTTCATAGCAAATAGTTACAAAAACACTGAATTTGAATTTGCAACATACAACGTGTACATACAAATTCCTACTTACCATGGTCGTTGGTGCAATGAAATGCAGATATGCATCCATCTCCTTAATCACAGCCGCCGGGACCTACATTTAAAGCCGATTAGAAAAAAATATACTACAGAAAACTCTCATAAAGCAGTAACTGAATGTAACCATTTATAATTACCTTCAACTCCTCTTCGAGAGATTTCAGCTGAAATTGATAAAAATTCATAATAACAATGTACACGTTAACTGATTTTGAACTACAAAAAATATTTTTATTCTTACTTTTCCATCCGGTCCAATGTAATGTAAGTGGCTGTCCAATTTGTCTTCTTTATGTGAGGGATGCTGTAGCAGAAATAAAAACAGAGTTACTTACATAACTATTGTACAATATCTTCATTGTAAACTTTCTAGAAAGAAGCCGAAGCCTACCGCATTTAAAAGATTCTTTAGAATAACTTTTTTTTTGAGCTACCCAGATAGACTTTAGTTAGATTTAAATGTGATAATGTCCCTTGTACAAAAAGTAACTTTTCACTCATTTATCATAATAGCGATTACGTTGCCATACTCATATTTTGCAAACATAATAATATTTTATTTCCATAATATAGGAAGAAACTGTTAGTCATTTTTCATAGCAAATAGTTACAAAAACACTGAATTTGAATTTGCAACATACAACGTGTACATACAAATTCCTACTTACCATGGTCGTTGGTGCAATGAAATGCAGATATGTATCCATCTCCTTAATCACAGCCGCCGGGACCTACATTTAAAGCCGATTAGAAAAAAATATACTACAGAAAACTCTCATAAAGCAGTAACTGAATGTAACCATTTATAATTACCTTCAACTCCTCTTCGAGAGATTTCAGCTGAAATTGATAAAAATTCATAATAACAATGTACACGTTAACTGATTTTGAACTACAAAAAATATTTTTATTCTTACTTTTCCATCCGGTCCAATGTAATGTAAGTGGCTGTCCAATTTGTCTTCTTTATGTGAGGGATGCTGTAGCAGAAATAAAAACAGAGTTACTTACATAACTATTGTACAATATCTTCATTGTAAACTTTCTAGAAAGAAGCCGAAGCCTACCGCATTTAAAAGATTCTTTAGAATAACTTTTTTTTTGAGCTACCCAGATAGACTTTAGTTAGATTTAAATGTGATAATGTCCCTTGTACAAAAAGTAACTTTTCACTCATTTATCATAATAGCGATTACGTTGCCATACTCATATTTTGCAAACATAATAATATTTTATTTCCATAATATAGGAAGAAACTGTTAGTCATTTTTCATAGCAAATAGTTACAAAAACACTGAATTTGAATTTGCAACATACAACGTGTACATACAAATTCCTACTTACCATGGTCGTTGGTGCAATGAAATGCAGATATGTATCCATCTCCTTAATCACAGCCGCCGGGACCTACATTTAAAGCCGATTAGAAAAAAATGTACTACAGAAAACTCTCATAAAGCAGTAACTGAATGTAACCATTTATAATTACCTTCAACTCCTCTTCGAGAGATTTCAGCTGAAATTGATAAAAATTCATAATAACAATGTACACGTTAACTGATTTTGAACTACAAAAAATATTTTTATTCTTACTTTTCCATCCGGTCCAATGTAATGTAAGTGGCTGTCCAATTTGTCTTCTTTATGTGAGGGATGCTGTAGCAGAAATAAAAACAGAGTTACTTACATAACTATTGTACAATATCTTCATTGTAAACTTTCTAGAAAGAAGCCGAAGCCTACCGCATTTAAAAGATTCTTTAGAATAACTTTTTTTTTGAGCTACCCAGATAGACTTTAGTTAGATTTAAATGTGATAATGTCCCTTGTACAAAAAGTAACTTTTCACTCATTTATCATAATAGCGATTACGTTGCCATACTCATATTTTGCAAACATAATAATATTTTATTTCCATAATATAGGAAGAAACTGTTAGTCATTTTTCATAGCAAATAGTTACAAAAACACTGAATTTGAATTTGCAACATACAACGTGTACATACAAATTCCTACTTACCATGGTCGTTGGTGCAATGAAATGCAGATATGTATCCATCTCCTTAATCACAGCCGCCGGGACCTACATTTAAAGCCGATTAGAAAAAAATATACTACAGAAAACTCTCATAAAGCAGTAACTGAATGTAACCATTTATAATTACCTTCAACTCCTCTTCGAGAGATTTCAGCTGAAATTGATAAAAATTCATAATAACAATGTACACGTTAACTGATTTTGAACTACAAAAAATATTTTTATTCTTACTTTTCCATCCGGTCCAATGTAATGTAAGTGGCTGTCCAATTTGTCTTCTTTATGTGAGGGATGCTGTAGCAGAAATAAAAACAGAGTTACTTACATAACTATTGTACAATATCTTCATTGTAAACTTTCTAGAAAGAAGCCGAAGCCTACCGCATTTAAAAGATTCTTTAGAATAACTTTTTTTTTGAGCTACCCAGATAGACTTTAGTTAGATTTAAATGTGATAATGTCCCTTGTACAAAAAGTAACTTTTCACTCATTTATCATAATAGCGATTACGTTGCCATACTCATATTTTGCAAACATAATAATATTTTATTTCCATAATATAGGAAGAAACTGTTAGTCATTTTTCATAGCAAATAGTTACAAAAACACTGAATTTGAATTTGCAACATACAACGTGTACATACAAATTCCTACTTACCATGGTCGTTGGTGCAATGAAATGCAGATATGTATCCATCTCCTTAATCACAGCCGCCGGGACCTACATTTAAAGCCGATTAGAAAAAAATATACTACAGAAAACTCTCATAAAGCAGTAACTGAATGTAACCATTTATAATTACCTTCAACTCCTCTTCGAGAGATTTCAGCTGAAATTGATAAAAATTCATAATAACAATGTACACGTTAACTGATTTTGAACTACAAAAAATATTTTTATTCTTACTTTTCCATCCGGTCCAATGTAATGTAAGTGGCTGTCCAATTTGTCTTCTTTATGTGAGGGATGCTGTAGCAGAAATAAAAACAGAGTTACTTACATAACTATTGTACAATATCTTCATTGTAAACTTTCTAGAAAGAAGCCGAAGCCTACCGCATTTAAAAGATTCTTTAGAATAACTTTTTTTTTGAGCTACCCAGATAGACTTTAGTTAGATTTAAATGTGATAATGTCCCTTGTACAAAAAATAACTTTTCACTCATTTATCATAATAGCGATTACGTTGCCATACTCATATTTTGCAAACATAATAATATTTTATTTCCATAATATAGGAAGAAACTGTTAGTCATTTTTCATAGCAAATAGTTACAAAAACACTGAATTTGAATTTGCAACATACAACGTGTACATACAAATTCCTACTTACCATGGTCGTTGGTGCAATGAAATGCAGATATGTATCCATCTCCTTAATCACAGCCGCCGGGACCTACATTTAAAGCCGATTAGAAAAAAATATACTACAGAAAACTCTCATAAAGCAGTAACTGAATGTAACCATTTATAATTACCTTCAACTCCTCTTCGAGAGATTTCAGCTGAAATTGATAAAAATTCATAATAACAATGTACACGTTAACTGATTTTGAACTACAAAAAATATTTTTATTCTTACTTTTCCATCCGGTCCAATGTAATGTAAGTGGCTGTCCAATTTGTTTTCTTTATGTGAGGGATGCTGTAGCAGAAATAAAAACAGAGTTACTTACATAACTATCATACAATATCTTCATTGTAAACTTTCTAGAAAGAAGCCGAAGCCTACCGCATTTAAAAGATTCTTTAGAATAACTTTTTTTTTGAGCTACCCAGATAGACTTTAGTTAGATTTAAATGTGATAATGTCCCTTGTACAAAAAGTAACTTTTCACTCATTTATCATAATAGCGATTACGTTGCCATACTCATATTTTGCAAACATAATAATATTTTATTTCCATAATATAGGAAGAAACTGTTAGTCATTTTTCATAGCAAATAGTTACAAAAACACTGAATTTGAATTTGCAACATACAACGTGTACATACAAATTCCTACTTACCATGGTCGTTGGTGCAATGAAATGCAGATATGCATCCATCTCCTTAATCACAGCCGCCGGGACCTACATTTAAAGCCGATTAGAAAAAAATATACTACAGAAAACTCTCATAAAGCAGTAACTGAATGTAACCATTTATAATTACCTTCAACTCCTCTTCGAGAGATTTCAGCTGAAATTGATAAAAATTCATAATAACAATGTACACGTTAACTGATTTTGAACTACAAAAAATATTTTTATTCTTACTTTTCCATCCGGTCCAATGTAATGTAAGTGGCTGTCCAATTTGTCTTCTTTATGTGAGGGATGCTGTAGCAGAAATAAAAACAGAGTTACTTACATAACTATTGTACAATATCTTCATTGTAAACTTTCTAGAAAGAAGCCGAAGCCTACCGCATTTAAAAGATTCTTTAGAATAACTTTTTTTTTGAGCTACCCAGATAGACTTTAGTTAGATTTAAATGTGATAATGTCCCTTGTACAAAAAGTAACTTTTCACTCATTTATCATAATAGCGATTACGTTGCCATACTCATATTTTGCAAACATAATAATATTTTATTTCCATAATATAGGAAGAAACTGTTAGTCATTTTTCATAGCAAATAGTTACAAAAACACTGAATTTGAATTTGCAACATACAACGTGTACATACAAATTCCTACTTACCATGGTCGTTGGTGCAATGAAATGCAGATATGCATCCATCTCCTTAATCACAGCCGCCGGGACCTACATTTAAAGCCGATTAGAAAAAAATATACTACAGAAAACTCTCATAAAGCAGTAACTGAATGTAACCATTTATAATTACCTTCAACTCCTCTTCGAGAGATTTCAGCTGAAATTGATAAAAATTCATAATAACAATGTACACGTTAACTGATTTTGAACTACAAAAAATATTTTTATTCTTACTTTTCCATCCGGTCCAATGTAATGTAAGTGGCTGTCCAATTTGTCTTCTTTATGTGAGGGATGCTGTAGCAGAAATAAAAACAGAGTTACTTACATAACTATTGTACAATATCTTCATTGTAAACTTTCTAGAAAGAAGCCGAAGCCTACCGCATTTAAAAGATTCTTTAGAATAACTTTTTTTTTGAGCTACCCAGATAGACTTTAGTTAGATTTAAATGTGATAATGTCCCTTGTACAAAAAGTAACTTTTCACTCATTTATCATAATAGCGATTACGTTGCCATACTCATATTTTGCAAACATAATAATATTTTATTTCCATAATATAGGAAGAAACTGTTAGTCATTTTTCATAGCAAATAGTTACAAAAACACTGAATTTGAATTTGCAACATACAACGTGTACATACAAATTCCTACTTACCATGGTCGTTGGTGCAATGAAATGCAGATATGTATCCATCTCCTTAATCACAGCCGCCGGGACCTACATTTAAAGCCGATTAGAAAAAAATATACTACAGAAAACTCTCATAAAGCAGTAACTGAATGTAACCATTTATAATTACCTTCAACTCCTCTTCGAGAGATTTCAGCTGAAATTGATAAAAATTCATAATAACAATGTACACGTTAACTGATTTTGAACTACAAAAAATATTTTTATTCTTACTTTTCCATCCGGTCCAATGTAATGTAAGTGGCTGTCCAATTTGTCTTCTTTATGTGAGGGATGCTGTAGCAGAAATAAAAACAGAGTTACTTACATAACTATTGTACAATATCTTCATTGTAAACTTTCTAGAAAGAAGCCGAAGCCTACCGCATTTAAAAGATTCTTTAGAATAACTTTTTTTTTGAGCTACCCAGATAGACTTTAGTTAGATTTAAATGTGATAATGTCCCTTGTACAAAAAGTAACTTTTCACTCATTTATCATAATAGCGATTACGTTGCCATACTCATATTTTGCAAACATAATAATATTTTATTTCCATAATATAGGAAGAAACTGTTAGTCATTTTTCATAGCAAATAGTTACAAAAACACTGAATTTGAATTTGCAACATACAACGTGTACATACAAATTCCTACTTACCATGGTCGTTGGTGCAATGAAATGCAGATATGTATCCATCTCCTTAATCACAGCCGCCGGGACCTACATTTAAAGCCGATTAGAAAAAAATATACTACAGAAAACTCTCATAAAGCAGTAACTGAATGTAACCATTTATAATTACCTTCAACTCCTCTTCGAGAGATTTCAGCTGAAATTGATAAAAATTCATAATAACAATGTACACGTTAACTGATTTTGAACTACAAAAAATATTTTTATTCTTACTTTTCCATCCGGTCCAATGTAATGTAAGTGGCTGTCCAATTTGTCTTCTTTATGTGAGGGATGCTGTAGCAGAAATAAAAACAGAGTTACTTACATAACTATTGTACAATATCTTCATTGTAAACTTTCTAGAAAGAAGCCGAAGCCTACCGCATTTAAAAGATTCTTTAGAATAACTTTTTTTTTGAGCTACCCAGATAGACTTTAGTTAGATTTAAATGTGATAATGTCCCTTGTACAAAAAGTAACTTTTCACTCATTTATCATAATAGCGATTACGTTGCCATACTCATATTTTGCAAACATAATAATATTTTATTTCCATAATATAGGAAGAAACTGTTAGTCATTTTTCATAGCAAATAGTTACAAAAACACTGAATTTGAATTTGCAACATACAACGTGTACATACAAATTCCTACTTACCATGGTCGTTGGTGCAATGAAATGCAGATATGTATCCATCTCCTTAATCACAGCCGCCGGGACCTACATTTAAAGCCGATTAGAAAAAAATATACTACAGAAAACTCTCATAAAGCAGTAACTGAATGTAACCATTTATAATTACCTTCAACTCCTCTTCGAGAGATTTCAGCTGAAATTGATAAAAATTCATAATAACAATGTACACGTTAACTGATTTTGAACTACAAAAAATATTTTTATTCTTACTTTTCCATCCGGTCCAATGTAATGTAAGTGGCTGTCCAATTTGTCTTCTTTATGTGAGGGATGCTGTAGCAGAAATAAAAACAGAGTTACTTACATAACTATTGTACAATATCTTCATTGTAAACTTTCTAGAAAGAAGCCGAAGCCTACCGCATTTAAAAGATTCTTTAGAATAACTTTTTTTTTGAGCTACCCAGATAGACTTTAGTTAGATTTAAATGTGATAATGTCCCTTGTACGAAAAGTAACTTTTCACTCATTTATCATAATAGCGATTACGTTGCCATACTCATATTTTGCAAACATAATAATATTTTATTTCCATAATATAGGAAGAAACTGTTAGTCATCTTTCATAGCAAATAGTTACAAAAACACTGAATTTGAATTTGCAACATACAACGTGTACATACAAATTCCTACTTACCATGGTCGTTGGTGCAATGAAATGCAGATATGTATCCATCTCCTTAATCACAGCCGCCGGGACCTACATTTAAAGCCGATTAGAAAAAAATATACTACAGAAAACTCTCATAAAGCAGTAACTGAATGTAACCATTTATAATTACCTTCAACTCCTCTTCGAGAGATTTCAGCTGAAATTGATAAAAATTCATAATAACAATGTACACGTTAACTGATTTTGAACTACAAAAAATATTTTTATTCTTACTTTTCCATCCGGTCCAATGTAATGTAAGTGGCTGTCCAATTTGTCTTCTTTATGTGAGGGATGCTGTAGCAGAAATAAAAACAGAGTTACTTACATAACTATTGTACAATATCTTCATTGTAAACTTTCTAGAAAGAAGCCGAAGCCTACCGCATTTAAAAGAATCTTTAGAATAACTTTTTTTTTGAGCTACCCAGATAGACTTTAGTTAGATTTAAATGTGATAATGTCCCTTGTACAAAAAGTAACGTTTCACTCATTTATCATAATAGCGATTACGTTGCCATACTCATATTTTGCAAACATAATAATATTTTATTTCCATAATATAGGAAGAAACTGTTAGTCATTTTTCATAGCAAATAGTTACAAAAACACTGAATTTGAATTTGCAACATACAACGTGTACATACAAATTCCTACTTACCATGGTCGTTGGTGCAATGAAATGCAGATATGTATCCATCTCCTTAATCACAGCCGCCGGGACCTACATTTAAAGCCGATTAGAAAAAAATATACTACAGAAAACTCTCATAAAGCAGTAACTGAATGTAACCATTTATAATTACCTTCAACTCCTCTTCGAGAGATTTCAGCTGAAATTGATAAAAATTCATAATAACAATGTACACGTTAACTGATTTTGAACTACAAAAAATATTTTTATTCTTACTTTTCCATCCGGTCCAATGTAATGTAAGTGGCTGTCCAATTTGTCTTCTTTATGTGAGGGATGCTGTAGCAGAAATAAAAACAGAGTTACTTACATAACTATTGTACAATATCTTCATTGTAAACTTTCTAGAAAGAAGCCGAAGCCTACCGCATTTAAAAGAATCTTTAGAATAACTTTTTTTTTGAGCTACCCAGATAGACTTTAGTTAGATTTAAATGTGATAATGTCCCTTGTACAAAAAGTAACTTTTCACTCATTTATCATAATAGCGATTACGTTGCCATACTCATATTTTGCAAACATAATAATATTTTATTTCCATAATATAGGAAGAAACTGTTAGTCATTTTTCATAGCAAATAGTTACAAAAACACTGAATTTGAATTTGCAACATACAACGTGTACATACAAATTCCTACTTACCATGGTCGTTGGTGCAATGAAATGCAGATATGTATCCATCTCCTTAATCACAGCCGCCGGGACCTACATTTAAAGCCGATTAGAAAAAAATATACTACAGAAAACTCTCATAAAGCAGTAACTGAATGTAACCATTTATAATTACCTTCAACTCCTCTTCGAGAGATTTCAGCTGAAATTGATAAAAATTCATAATAACAATGTACACGTTAACTGATTTTGAACTACAAAAAATATTTTTATTCTTACTTTTCCATCCGGTCCAATGTAATGTAAGTGGCTGTCCAATTTGTTTTCTTTATGTGAGGGATGCTGTAGCAGAAATAAAAACAGAGTTACTTACATAACTATCATACAATATCTTCATTGTAAACTTTCTAGAAAGAAGCCGAAGCCTACCGCATTTAAAAGATTCTTTAGAATAACTTTTTTTTTGAGCTACCCAGATAGACTTTAGTTAGATTTAAATGTGATAATGTCCCTTGTACAAAAAGTAACTTTTCACTCATTTATCATAATAGCGATTACGTTGCCATACTCATATTTTGCAAACATAATAATATTTTATTTCCATAATATAGGAAGAAACTGTTAGTCATTTTTCATAGCAAATAGTTACAAAAACACTGAATTTGAATTTGCAACATACAACGTGTACATACAAATTCCTACTTACCATGGTCGTTGGTGCAATGAAATGCAGATATGTATCCATCTCCTTAATCACAGCCGCCGGGACCTACATTTAAAGCCGATTAGAAAAAAATATACTACAGAAAACTCTCATAAAGCAGTAACTGAATGTAACCATTTATAATTACCTTCAACTCCTCTTCGAGAGATTTCAGCTGAAATTGATAAAAATTCATAATAACAATGTACACGTTAACTGATTTTGAACTACAAAAAATATTTTTATTCTTACTTTTCCATCCGGTCCAATGTAATGTAAGTGGCTGTCCAATTTGTCTTCTTTATGTGAGGGATGCTGTAGCAGAAATAAAAACAGAGTTACTTACATAACTATTGTACAATATCTTCATTGTAAACTTTCTAGAAAGAAGCCGAAGCCTACCGCATTTAAAAGATTCTTTAGAATAACTTTTTTTTTGAGCTACCCAGATAGACTTTAGTTAGATTTAAATGTGATAATGTCCCTTGTACAAAAAGTAACTTTTCACTCATTTATCATAATAGCGATTACGTTGCCATACTCATATTTTGCAAACATAATAATATTTTATTTCCATAATATAGGAAGAAACTGTTAGTCATTTTTCATAGCAAATAGTTACAAAAACACTGAATTTGAATTTGCAACATACAACGTGTACATACAAATTCCTACTTACCATGGTCGTTGGTGCAATGAAATGCAGATATGTATCCATCTCCTTAATCACAGCCGCCGGGACCTACATTTAAAGCCGATTAGAAAAAAATATACTACAGAAAACTCTCATAAAGCAGTAACTGAATGTAACCATTTATAATTACCTTCAACTCCTCTTCGAGAGATTTCAGCTGAAATTGATAAAAATTCATAATAACAATGTACACGTTAACTGATTTTGAACTACAAAAAATATTTTTATTCTTACTTTTCCATCCGGTCCAATGTAATGTAAGTGGCTGTCCAATTTGTCTTCTTTATGTGAGGGATGCTGTAGCAGAAATAAAAACAGAGTTACTTACATAACTATTGTACAATATCTTCATTGTAAACTTTCTAGAAAGAAGCCGAAGCCTACCGCATTTAAAAGATTCTTTAGAATAACTTTTTTTTTGAGCTACCCAGATAGACTTTAGTTAGATTTAAATGTGATAATGTCCCTTGTACAAAAAGTAACTTTTCACTCATTTATCATAATAGCGATTACTTTGCCATACTCATATTTTGCAAACATAATAATATTTTATTTCCATAATATAGGAAGAAACTGTTAGTCATTTTTCATAGCAAATAGTTACAAAAACACTGAATTTGAATTTGCAACATACAACGTGTACATACAAATTCCTACTTACCATGGTCGTTGGTGCAATGAAATGCAGATATGTATCCATCTCCTTAATCACAGCCGCCGGGACCTACATTTAAAGCCGATTAGAAAAAAATATACTACAGAAAACTCTCATAAAGCAGTAACTGAATGTAACCATTTATAATTACCTTCAACTCCTCTTCGAGAGATTTCAGCTGAAATTGATAAAAATTCATAATAACAATGTACACGTTAACTGATTTTGAACTACAAAAAATATTTTTATTCTTACTTTTCCATCCGGTCCAATGTAATGTAAGTGGCTGTCCAATTTGTCTTCTTTATGTGAGGGATGCTGTAGCAGAAATAAAAACAGAGTTACTTACATAACTATTGTACAATATCTTCATTGTAAACTTTCTAGAAAGAAGCCGAAGCCTACCGCATTTAAAAGAATCTTTAGAATAACTTTTTTTTTGAGCTACCCAGATAGACTTTAGTTAGATTTAAATGTGATAATGTCCCTTGTACAAAAAGTAACTTTTCACTCATTTATCATAATAGCGATTACGTTGCCATACTCATATTTTGCAAACATAATAATATTTTATTTCCATAATATAGGAAGAAACTGTTAGTCATTTTTCATAGCAAATAGTTACAAAAACACTGAATTTGAATTTGCAACATACAACGTGTACATACAAATTCCTACTTACCATGGTCGTTGGTGCAATGAAATGCAGATATGTATCCATCTCCTTAATCACAGCCGCCGGGACCTACATTTAAAGCCGATTAGAAAAAAATATACTACAGAAAACTCTCATAAAGCAGTAACTGAATGTAACCATTTATAATTACCTTCAACTCCTCTTCGAGAGATTTCAGCTGAAATTGATAAAAATTCATAATAACAATGTACACGTTAACTGATTTTGAACTACAAAAAATATTTTTATTCTTACTTTTCCATCCGGTCCAATGTAATGTAAGTGGCTGTCCAATTTGTCTTCTTTATGTGAGGGATGCTGTAGCAGAAATAAAAACAGAGTTACTTACATAACTATTGTACAATATCTTCATTGTAAACTTTCTAGAAAGAAGCCGAAGCCTACCGCATTTAAAAGATTCTTTAGAATAACTTTTTTTTTGAGCTACCCAGATAGACTTTAGTTAGATTTAAATGTGATAATGTCCCTTGTACGAAAAGTAACTTTTCACTCATTTATCATAATAGCGATTACGTTGCCATACTCATATTTTGCAAACATAATAATATTTTATTTCCATAATATAGGAAGAAACTGTTAGTCATTTTTCATAGCAAATAGTTACAAAAACACTGAATTTGAATTTGCAACATACAACGTGTACATACAAATTCCTACTTACCATGGTCGTTGGTGCAATGAAATGCAGATATGTATCCATCTCCTTAATCACAGCCGCCGGGACCTACATTTAAAGCCGATTAGAAAAAAATATACTACAGAAAACTCTCATAAAGCAGTAACTGAATGTAACCATTTATAATTACCTTCAACTCCTCTTCGAGAGATTTCAGCTGAAATTGATAAAAATTCATAATAACAATGTACACGTTAACTGATTTTGAACTACAAAAAATATTTTTATTCTTACTTTTCCATCCGGTCCAATGTAATGTAAGTGGCTGTCCAATTTGTCTTCTTTATGTGAGGGATGCTGTAGCAGAAATAAAAACAGAGTTACTTACATAACTATTGTACAATATCTTCATTGTAAACTTTCTAGAAAGAAGCCGAAGCCTACCGCATTTAAAAGATTCTTTAGAATAACTTTTTTTTTGAGCTACCCAGATAGACTTTAGTTAGATTTAAATGTGATAATGTCCCTTGTACAAAAAGTAACTTTTCACTCATTTATCATAATAGCGATTACGTTGCCATACTCATATTTTGCAAACATAATAATATTTTATTTCCATAATATAGGAAGAAACTGTTAGTCATTTTTCATAGCAAATAGTTACAAAAACACTGAATTTGAATTTGCAACATACAACGTGTACATACAAATTCCTACTTACCATGGTCGTTGGTGCAATGAAATGCAGATATGTATCCATCTCCTTAATCACAGCCGCCGGGACCTACATTTAAAGCCGATTAGAAAAAAATATACTACAGAAAACTCTCATAAAGCAGTAACTGAATGTAACCATTTATAATTACCTTCAACTCCTCTTCGAGAGATTTCAGCTGAAATTGATAAAAATTCATAATAACAATGTACACGTTAACTGATTTTGAACTACAAAAAATATTTTTATTCTTACTTTTCCATCCGGTCCAATGTAATGTAAGTGGCTGTCCAATTTGTCTTCTTTATGTGAGGGATGCTGTAGCAGAAATAAAAACAGAGTTACTTACATAACTATTGTACAATATCTTCATTGTAAACTTTCTAGAAAGAAGCCGAAGCCTACCGCATTTAAAAGATTCTTTAGAATAACTTTTTTTTTGAGCTACCCAGATAGACTTTAGTTAGATTTAAATGTGATAATGTCCCTTGTACAAAAAGTAACTTTTCACTCATTTATCATAATAGCGATTACGTTGCCATACTCATATTTTGCAAACATAATAATATTTTATTTCCATAATATAGGAAGAAACTGTTAGTCATTTTTCATAGCAAATAGTTACAAAAACACTGAATTTGAATTTGCAACATACAACGTGTACATACAAATTCCTACTTACCATGGTCGTTGGTGCAATGAAATGCAGATATGTATCCATCTCCTTAATCACAGCCGCCGGGACCTACATTTAAAGCCGATTAGAAAAAAATATACTACAGAAAACTCTCATAAAGCAGTAACTGAATGTAACCATTTATAATTACCTTCAACTCCTCTTCGAGAGATTTCAGCTGAAATTGATAAAAATTCATAATAACAATGTACACGTTAACTGATTTTGAACTACAAAAAATATTTTTATTCTTACTTTTCCATCCGGTCCAATGTAATGTAAGTGGCTGTCCAATTTGTCTTCTTTATGTGAGGGATGCTGTAGCAGAAATAAAAACAGAGTTACTTACATAACTATTGTACAATATCTTCATTGTAAACTTTCTAGAAAGAAGCCGAAGCCTACCGCATTCTAAAGAATCTTTAGAATAACTTTTTTTTTGAGCTACCCAGATAGACTTTAGTTAGATTTAAATGTGATAATGTCCCTTGTACAAAAAGTAACTTTTCACTCATTTATCATAATAGCGATTACGTTGCCATACTCATATTTTGCAAACATAATAATATTTTATTTCCATAATATAGGAAGAAACTGTTAGTCATTTTTCATAGCAAATAGTTACAAAAACACTGAATTTGAATTTGCAACATACAACGTGTACATACAAATTCCTACTTACCATGGTCGTTGGTGCAATGAAATGCAGATATGTATCCATCTCCTTAATCACAGCCGCCGGGACCTACATTTAAAGCCGATTAGAAAAAAATATACTACAGAAAACTCTCATAAAGCAGTAACTGAATGTAACCATTTATAATTACCTTCAACTCCTCTTCGAGAGATTTCAGCTGAAATTGATAAAAATTCATAATAACAATGTACACGTTAACTGATTTTGAACTACAAAAAATATTTTTATTCTTACTTTTCCATCCGGTCCAATGTAATGTAAGTGGCTGTCCAATTTGTCTTCTTTATGTGAGGGATGCTGTAGCAGAAATAAAAACAGAGTTACTTACATAACTATTGTACAATATCTTCATTGTAAACTTTCTAGAAAGAAGCCGAAGCCTACCGCATTTAAAAGAATCTTTAGAATAACTTTTTTTTTGAGCTACCCAGATAGACTTTAGTTAGATTTAAATGTGATAATGTCCCTTGTACAAAAAGTAACTTTTCACTCATTTATCATAATAGCGATTACGTTGCCATACTCATATTTTGCAAACATAATAATATTTTATTTCCATAATATAGGAAGAAACTGTTAGTCATTTTTCATAGCAAATAGTTACAAAAACACTGAATTTGAATTTGCAACATACAACGTGTACATACAAATTCCTACTTACCATGGTCGTTGGTGCAATGAAATGCAGATATGTATCCATCTCCTTAATCACAGCCGCCGGGACCTACATTTAAAGCCGATTAGAAAAAAATATACTACAGAAAACTCTCATAAAGCAGTAACTGAATGTAACCATTTATAATTACCTTCAACTCCTCTTCGAGAGATTTCAGCTGAAATTGATAAAAATTCATAATAACAATGTACACGTTAACTGATTTTGAACTACAAAAAATATTTTTATTCTTACTTTTCCATCCGGTCCAATGTAATGTAAGTGGCTGTCCAATTTGTCTTCTTTATGTGAGGGATGCTGTAGCAGAAATAAAAACAGAGTTACTTACATAACTATTGTACAATATCTTCATTGTAAACTTTCTAGAAAGAAGCCGAAGCCTACCGCATTTAAAAGATTCTTTAGAATAACTTTTTTTTTGAGCTACCCAGATAGACTTTAGTTAGATTTAAATGTGATAATGTCCCTTGTACAAAAAGTAACTTTTCACTCATTTATCATAATAGCGATTACGTTGCCATACTCATATTTTGCAAACATAATAATATTTTATTTCCATAATATAGGAAGAAACTGTTAGTCATTTTTCATAGCAAATAGTTACAAAAACACTGAATTTGAATTTGCAACATACAACGTGTACATACAAATTCCTACTTACCATGGTCGTTGGTGCAATGAAATGCAGATATGTATCCATCTCCTTAATCACAGCCGCCGGGACCTACATTTAAAGCCGATTAGAAAAAAATATACTACAGAAAACTCTCATAAAGCAGTAACTGAATGTAACCATTTATAATTACCTTCAACTCCTCTTCGAGAGATTTCAGCTGAAATTGATAAAAATTCATAATAACAATGTACACGTTAACTGATTTTGAACTACAAAAAATATTTTTATTCTTACTTTTCCATCCGGTCCAATGTAATGTAAGTGGCTGTCCAATTTGTCTTCTTTATGTGAGGGATGCTGTAGCAGAAATAAAAACAGAGTTACTTACATAACTATTGTACAATATCTTCATTGTAAACTTTCTAGAAAGAAGCCGAAGCCTACCGCATTTAAAAGATTCTTTAGAATAACTTTTTTTTTGAGCTACCCAGATAGACTTTAGTTAGATTTAAATGTGATAATGTCCCTTGTACGAAAAGTAACTTTTCACTCATTTATCATAATAGCGATTACGTTGCCATACTCATATTTTGCAAACATAATAATATTTTATTTCCATAATATAGGAAGAAACTGTTAGTCATTTTTCATAGCAAATAGTTACAAAAACACTGAATTTGAATTTGCAACATACAACGTGTACATACAAATTCCTACTTACCATGGTCGTTGGTGCAATGAAATGCAGATATGTATCCATCTCCTTAATCACAGCCGCCGGGACCTACATTTAAAGCCGATTAGAAAAAAATATACTACAGAAAACTCTCATAAAGCAGTAACTGAATGTAACCATTTATAATTACCTTCAACTCCTCTTCGAGAGATTTCAGCTGAAATTGATAAAAATTCATAATAACAATGTACACGTTAACTGATTTTGAACTACAAAAAATATTTTTATTCTTACTTTTCCATCCGGTCCAATGTAATGTAAGTGGCTGTCCAATTTGTCTTCTTTATGTGAGGGATGCTGTAGCAGAAATAAAAACAGAGTTACTTACATAACTATTGTACAATATCTTCATTGTAAACTTTCTAGAAAGAAGCCGAAGCCTACCGCATTTAAAAGATTCTTTAGAATAACTTTTTTTTTGAGCTACCCAGATAGACTTTAGTTAGATTTAAATGTGATAATGTCCCTTGTACAAAAAGTAACTTTTCACTCATTTATCATAATAGCGATTACGTTGCCATACTCATATTTTGCAAACATAATAATATTTTATTTCCATAATATAGGAAGAAACTGTTAGTCATTTTTCATAGCAAATAGTTACAAAAACACTGAATTTGAATTTGCAACATACAACGTGTACATACAAATTCCTACTTACCATGGTCGTTGGTGCAATGAAATGCAGATATGTATCCATCTCCTTAATCACAGCCGCCGGGACCTACATTTAAAGCCGATTAGAAAAAAATATACTACAGAAAACTCTCATAAAGCAGTAACTGAATGTAACCATTTATAATTACCTTCAACTCCTCTTCGAGAGATTTCAGCTGAAATTGATAAAAATTCATAATAACAATGTACACGTTAACTGATTTTGAACTACAAAAAATATTTTTATTCTTACTTTTCCATCCGGTCCAATGTAATGTAAGTGGCTGTCCAATTTGTCTTCTTTATGTGAGGGATGCTGTAGCAGAAATAAAAACAGAGTTACTTACATAACTATTGTACAATATCTTCATTGTAAACTTTCTAGAAAGAAGCCGAAGCCTACCGCATTTAAAAGATTCTTTAGAATAACTTTTTTTTTGAGCTACCCAGATAGACTTTAGTTAGATTTAAATGTGATAATGTCCCTTGTACGAAAAGTAACTTTTCACTCATTTATCATAATAGCGATTACGTTGCCATACTCATATTTTGCAAACATAATAATATTTTATTTCCATAATATAGGAAGAAACTGTTAGTCATTTTTCATAGCAAATAGTTACAAAAACACTGAATTTGAATTTGCAACATACAACGTGTACATACAAATTCCTACTTACCATGGTCGTTGGTGCAATGAAATGCAGATATGTATCCATCTCCTTAATCACAGCCGCCGGGACCTACATTTAAAGCCGATTAGAAAAAAATATACTACAGAAAACTCTCATAAAGCAGTAACTGAATGTAACCATTTATAATTACCTTCAACTCCTCTTCGAGAGATTTCAGCTGAAATTGATAAAAATTCATAATAACAATGTACACGTTAACTGATTTTGAACTACAAAAAATATTTTTATTCTTACTTTTCCATCCGGTCCAATGTAATGTAAGTGGCTGTCCAATTTGTCTTCTTTATGTGAGGGATGCTGTAGCAGAAATAAAAACAGAGTTACTTACATAACTATTGTACAATATCTTCATTGTAAACTTTCTAGAAAGAAGCCGAAGCCTACCGCATTTAAAAGATTCTTTAGAATAACTTTTTTTTTGAGCTACCCAGATAGACTTTAGTTAGATTTAAATGTGATAATGTCCCTTGTACGAAAAGTAACTTTTCACTCATTTATCATAATAGCGATTACGTTGCCATACTCATATTTTGCAAACATAATAATATTTTATTTCCATAATATAGGAAGAAACTGTTAGTCATTTTTCATAGCAAATAGTTACAAAAACACTGAATTTGAATTTGCAACATACAACGTGTACATACAAATTCCTACTTACCATGGTCGTTGGTGCAATGAAATGCAGATATGTATCCATCTCCTTAATCACAGCCGCCGGGACCTACATTTAAAGCCGATTAGAAAAAAATATACTACAGAAAACTCTCATAAAGCAGTAACTGAATGTAACCATTTATAATTACCTTCAACTCCTCTTCGAGAGATTTCAGCTGAAATTGATAAAAATTCATAATAACAATGTACACGTTAACTGATTTTGAACTACAAAAAATATTTTTATTCTTACTTTTCCATCCGGTCCAATGTAATGTAAGTGGCTGTCCAATTTGTCTTCTTTATGTGAGGGATGCTGTAGCAGAAATAAAAACAGAGTTACTTACATAACTATTGTACAATATCTTCATTGTAAACTTTCTAGAAAGAAGCCGAAGCCTACCGCATTTAAAAGATTCTTTAGAATAACTTTTTTTTTGAGCTACCCAGATAGACTTTAGTTAGATTTAAATGTGATAATGTCCCTTGTACAAAAAGTAACTTTTCACTCATTTATCATAATAGCGATTACGTTGCCATACTCATATTTTGCAAACATAATAATATTTTATTTCCATAATATAGGAAGAAACTGTTAGTCATTTTTCATAGCAAATAGTTACAAAAACACTGAATTTGAATTTGCAACATACAACGTGTACATACAAATTCCTACTTACCATGGTCGTTGGTGCAATGAAATGCAGATATGTATCCATCTCCTTAATCACAGCCGCCGGGACCTACATTTAAAGCCGATTAGAAAAAAATATACTACAGAAAACTCTCATAAAGCAGTAACTGAATGTAACCATTTATAATTACCTTCAACTCCTCTTCGAGAGATTTCAGCTGAAATTGATAAAAATTCATAATAACAATGTACACGTTAACTGATTTTGAACTACAAAAAATATTTTTATTCTTACTTTTCCATCCGGTCCAATGTAATGTAAGTGGCTGTCCAATTTGTCTTCTTTATGTGAGGGATGCTGTAGCAGAAATAAAAACAGAGTTACTTACATAACTATTGTACAATATCTTCATTGTAAACTTTCTAGAAAGAAGCCGAAGCCTACCGCATTTAAAAGATTCTTTAGAATAACTTTTTTTTTGAGCTACCCAGATAGACTTTAGTTAGATTTAAATGTGATAATGTCCCTTGTACAAAAAGTAACTTTTCACTCATTTATCATAATAGCGATTACATTGCCATACTCATATTTTGCAAACATAATAATATTTTATTTCCATAATATAGGAAGAAACTGTTAGTCATTTTTCATAGCAAATAGTTACAAAAACACTGAATTTGAATTTGCAACATACAACGTGTACATACAAATTCCTACTTACCATGGTCGTTGGTGCAATGAAATGCAGATATGTATCCATCTCCTTAATCACAGCCGCCGGGACCTACATTTAAAGCCGATTAGAAAAAAATATACTACAGAAAACTCTCATAAAGCAGTAACTGAATGTAACCATTTATAATTACCTTCAACTCCTCTTCGAGAGATTTCAGCTGAAATTGATAAAAATTCATAATAACAATGTACACGTTAACTGATTTTGAACTACAAAAAATATTTTTATTCTTACTTTTCCATCCGGTCCAATGTAATGTAAGTGGCTGTCCAATTTGTCTTCTTTATGTGAGGGATGCTGTAGCAGAAATAAAAACAGAGTTACTTACATAACTATTGTACAATATCTTCATTGTAAACTTTCTAGAAAGAAGCCGAAGCCTACCGCATTTAAAAGAATCTTTAGAATAACTTTTTTTTTGAGCTACCCAGATAGACTTTAGTTAGATTTAAATGTGATAATGTCCCTTGTACAAAAAGTAATTTTTCACTCATTTATCATAATAGCGATTACGTTGCCATACTCATATTTTGCAAACATAATAATATTTTATTTCCATAATATAGGAAGAAACTGTTAGTCATTTTTCATAGCAAATAGTTACAAAAACACTGAATTTGAATTTGCAACATACAACGTGTACATACAAATTCCTACTTACCATGGTCGTTGGTGCAATGAAATGCAGATATGTATCCATCTCCTTAATCACAGCCGCCGGGACCTACATTTAAAGCCGATTAGAAAAAAATATACTACAGAAAACTCTCATAAAGCAGTAACTGAATGTAACCATTTATAATTACCTTCAACTCCTCTTCGAGAGATTTCAGCTGAAATTGATAAAAATTCATAATAACAATGTACACGTTAACTGATTTTGAACTACAAAAAATATTTTTATTCTTACTTTTCCATCCGGTCCAATGTAATGTAAGTGGCTGTCCAATTTGTCTTCTTTATGTGAGGGATGCTGTAGCAGAAATAAAAACAGAGTTACTTACATAACTATTGTACAATATCTTCATTGTAAACTTTCTAGAAAGAAGCCGAAGCCTACCGCATTTAAAAGATTCTTTAGAATAACTTTTTTTTTGAGCTACCCAGATAGACTTTAGTTAGATTTAAATGTGATAATGTCCCTTGTACAAAAAGTAACTTTTCACTCATTTATCATAATAGCGATTACGTTGCCATACTCATATTTTGCAAACATAATAATATTTTATTTCCATAATATAGGAAGAAACTGTTAGTCATTTTTCATAGCAAATAGTTACAAAAACACTGAATTTGAATTTGCAACATACAACGTGTACATACAAATTCCTACTTACCATGGTCGTTGGTGCAATGAAATGCAGATATGTATCCATCTCCTTAATCACAGCCGCCGGGACCTACATTTAAAGCCGATTAGAAAAAAATATACTACAGAAAACTCTCATAAAGCAGTAACTGAATGTAACCATTTATAATTACCTTCAACTCCTCTTCGAGAGATTTCAGCTGAAATTGATAAAAATTCATAATAACAATGTACACGTTAACTGATTTTGAACTACAAAAAATATTTTTATTCTTACTTTTCCATCCGGTCCAATGTAATGTAAGTGGCTGTCCAATTTGTCTTCTTTATGTGAGGGATGCTGTAGCAGAAATAAAAACAGAGTTACTTACATAACTATTGTACAATATCTTCATTGTAAACTTTCTAGAAAGAAGCCGAAGCCTACCGCATTTAAAAGATTCTTTAGAATAACTTTTTTTTTGAGCTACCCAGATAGACTTTAGTTAGATTTAAATGTGATAATGTCCCTTGTACGAAAAGTAACTTTTCACTCATTTATCATAATAGCGATTACGTTGCCATACTCATATTTTGCAAACATAATAATATTTTATTTCCATAATATAGGAAGAAACTGTTAGTCATTTTTCATAGCAAATAGTTACAAAAACACTGAATTTGAATTTGCAACATACAACGTGTACATACAAATTCCTACTTACCATGGTCGTTGGTGCAATGAAATGCAGATATGTATCCATCTCCTTAATCACAGCCGCCGGGACCTACATTTAAAGCCGATTAGAAAAAAATATACTACAGAAAACTCTCATAAAGCAGTAACTGAATGTAACCATTTATAATTACCTTCAACTCCTCTTCGAGAGATTTCAGCTGAAATTGATAAAAATTCATAATAACAATGTACACGTTAACTGATTTTGAACTACAAAAAATATTTTTATTCTTACTTTTCCATCCGGTCCAATGTAATGTAAGTGGCTGTCCAATTTGTCTTCTTTATGTGAGGGATGCTGTAGCAGAAATAAAAACAGAGTTACTTACATAACTATTGTACAATATCTTCATTGTAAACTTTCTAGAAAGAAGCCGAAGCCTACCGCATTTAAAAGATTCTTTAGAATAACTTTTTTTTTGAGCTACCCAGATAGACTTTAGTTAGATTTAAATGTGATAATGTCCCTTGTACAAAAAGTAACTTTTCACTCATTTATCATAATAGCGATTACGTTGCCATACTCATATTTTGCAAACATAATAATATTTTATTTCCATAATATAGGAAGAAACTGTTAGTCATTTTTCATAGCAAATAGTTACAAAAACACTGAATTTGAATTTGCAACATACAACGTGTACATACAAATTCCTACTTACCATGGTCGTTGGTGCAATGAAATGCAGATATGTATCCATCTCCTTAATCACAGCCGCCGGGACCTACATTTAAAGCCGATTAGAAAAAAATATACTACAGAAAACTCTCATAAAGCAGTAACTGAATGTAACCATTTATAATTACCTTCAACTCCTCTTCGAGAGATTTCAGCTGAAATTGATAAAAATTCATAATAACAATGTACACGTTAACTGATTTTGAACTACAAAAAATATTTTTATTCTTACTTTTCCATCCGGTCCAATGTAATGTAAGTGGCTGTCCAATTTGTCTTCTTTATGTGAGGGATGCTGTAGCAGAAATAAAAACAGAGTTACTTACATAACTATTGTACAATATCTTCATTGTAAACTTTCTAGAAAGAAGCCGAAGCCTACCGCATTTAAAAGATTCTTTAGAATAACTTTTTTTTTGAGCTACCCAGATAGACTTTAGTTAGATTTAAATGTGATAATGTCCCTTGTACAAAAAGTAACTTTTCACTCATTTATCATAATAGCGATTACGTTGCCATACTCATATTTTGCAAACATAATAATATTTTATTTCCATAATATAGGAAGAAACTGTTAGTCATTTTTCATAGCAAATAGTTACAAAAACACTGAATTTGAATTTGCAACATACAACGTGTACATACAAATTCCTACTTACCATGGTCGTTGGTGCAATGAAATGCAGATATGTATCCATCTCCTTAATCACAGCCGCCGGGACCTACATTTAAAGCCGATTAGAAAAAAATATACTACAGAAAACTCTCATAAAGCAGTAACTGAATGTAACCATTTATAATTACCTTCAACTCCTCTTCGAGAGATTTCAGCTGAAATTGATAAAAATTCATAATAACAATGTACACGTTAACTGATTTTGAACTACAAAAAATATTTTTATTCTTACTTTTCCATCCGGTCCAATGTAATGTAAGTGGCTGTCCAATTTGTCTTCTTTATGTGAGGGATGCTGTAGCAGAAATAAAAACAGAGTTACTTACATAACTATTGTACAATATCTTCATTGTAAACTTTCTAGAAAGAAGCCGAAGCCTACCGCATTTAAAAGAATCTTTAGAATAACTTTTTTTTTGAGCTACCCAGATAGACTTTAGTTAGATTTAAATGTGATAATGTCCCTTGTACAAAAAGTAACTTTTCACTCATTTATCATAATAGCGATTACGTTGCCATACTCATATTTTGCAAACATAATAATATTTTATTTCCATAATATAGGAAGAAACTGTTAGTCATTTTTCATAGCAAATAGTTACAAAAACACTGAATTTGAATTTGCAACATACAACGTGTACATACAAATTCCTACTTACCATGGTCGTTGGTGCAATGAAATGCAGATATGTATCCATCTCCTTAATCACAGCCGCCGGGACCTACATTTAAAGCCGATTAGAAAAAAATATACTACAGAAAACTCTCATAAAGCAGTAACTGAATGTAACCATTTATAATTACCTTCAACTCCTCTTCGAGAGATTTCAGCTGAAATTGATAAAAATTCATAATAACAATGTACACGTTAACTGATTTTGAACTACAAAAAATATTTTTATTCTTACTTTTCCATCCGGTCCAATGTAATGTAAGTGGCTGTCCAATTTGTCTTCTTTATGTGAGGGATGCTGTAGCAGAAATAAAAACAGAGTTACTTACATAACTATTGTACAATATCTTCATTGTAAACTTTCTAGAAAGAAGCCGAAGCCTACCGCATTTAAAAGATTCTTTAGAATAACTTTTTTTTTGAGCTACCCAGATAGACTTTAGTTAGATTTAAATGTGATAATGTCCCTTGTACAAAAAGTAACTTTTCACTCATTTATCATAATAGCGATTACGTTGCCATACTCATATTTTGCAAACATAATAATATTTTATTTCCATAATATAGGAAGAAACTGTTAGTCATTTTTCATAGCAAATAGTTACAAAAACACTGAATTTGAATTTGCAACATACAACGTGTACATACAAATTCCTACTTACCATGGTCGTTGGTGCAATGAAATGCAGATATGTATCCATCTCCTTAATCACAGCCGCCGGGACCTACATTTAAAGCCGATTAGAAAAAAATATACTACAGAAAACTCTCATAAAGCAGTAACTGAATGTAACCATTTATAATTACCTTCAACTCCTCTTCGAGAGATTTCAGCTGAAATTGATAAAAATTCATAATAACAATGTACACGTTAACTGATTTTGAACTACAAAAAATATTTTTATTCTTACTTTTCCATCCGGTCCAATGTAATGTAAGTGGCTGTCCAATTTGTCTTCTTTATGTGAGGGATGCTGTAGCTGAAATAAAAACAGAGTTACTTACATAACTATTGTACAATATCTTCATTGTAAACTTTCTAGAAAGAAGCCGAAGCCTACCGCATTTAAAAGATTCTTTAGAATAACTTTTTTTTTGAGCTACCCAGATAGACTTTAGTTAGATTTAAATGTGATAATGTCCCTTGTACAAAAAGTAACTTTTCACTCATTTATCATAATAGCGATTACGTTGCCATACTCATATTTTGCAAACATAATAATATTTTATTTCCATAATATAGGAAGAAACTGTTAGTCATTTTTCATAGCAAATAGTTACAAAAACACTGAATTTGAATTTGCAACATACAACGTGTACATACAAATTCCTACTTACCATGGTCGTTGGTGCAATGAAATGCAGATATGTATCCATCTCCTTAATCACAGCCGCCGGGACCTACATTTAAAGCCGATTAGAAAAAAATATACTACAGAAAACTCTCATAAAGCAGTAACTGAATGTAACCATTTATAATTACCTTCAACTCCTCTTCGAGAGATTTCAGCTGAAATTGATAAAAATTCATAATAACAATGTACACGTTAACTGATTTTGAACTACAAAAAATATTTTTATTCTTACTTTTCCATCCGGTCCAATGTAATGTAAGTGGCTGTCCAATTTGTCTTCTTTATGTGAGGGATGCTGTAGCAGAAATAAAAACAGAGTTACTTACATAACTATTGTACAATATCTTCATTGTAAACTTTCTAGAAAGAAGCCGAAGCCTACCGCATTTAAAAGATTCTTTAGAATAACTTTTTTTTTGAGCTACCCAGATAGACTTTAGTTAGATTTAAATGTGATAATGTCCCTTGTACAAAAAGTAACTTTTCACTCATTTATCATAATAGCGATTACGTTGCCATACTCATATTTTGCAAACATAATAATATTTTATTTCCATAATATAGGAAGAAACTGTTAGTCATTTTTCATAGCAAATAGTTACAAAAACACTGAATTTGAATTTGCAACATACAACGTGTACATACAAATTCCTACTTACCATGGTCGTTGGTGCAATGAAATGCAGATATGCATCCATCTCCTTAATCACAGCCGCCGGGACCTACATTTAAAGCCGATTAGAAAAAAATATACTACAGAAAACTCTCATAAAGCAGTAACTGAATGTAACCATTTATAATTACCTTCAACTCCTCTTCGAGAGATTTCAGCTGAAATTGATAAAAATTCATAATAACAATGTACACGTTAACTGATTTTGAACTACAAAAAATATTTTTATTCTTACTTTTCCATCCGGTCCAATGTAATGTAAGTGGCTGTCCAATTTGTCTTCTTTATGTGAGGGATGCTGTAGCAGAAATAAAAACAGAGTTACTTACATAACTATTGTACAATATCTTCATTGTAAACTTTCTAGAAAGAAGCCGAAGCCTACCGCATTTAAAAGATTCTTTAGAATAACTTTTTTTTTGAGCTACCCAGATAGACTTTAGTTAGATTTAAATGTGATAATGTCCCTTGTACAAAAAGTAACTTTTCACTCATTTATCATAATAGCGATTACGTTGCCATACTCATATTTTGCAAACATAATAATATTTTATTTCCATAATATAGGAAGAAACTGTTAGTCATTTTTCATAGCAAATAGTTACAAAAACACTGAATTTGAATTTGCAACATACAACGTGTACATACAAATTCCTACTTACCATGGTCGTTGGTGCAATGAAATGCAGATATGTATCCATCTCCTTAATCACAGCCGCCGGGACCTACATTTAAAGCCGATTAGAAAAAAATATACTACAGAAAACTCTCATAAAGCAGTAACTGAATGTAACCATTTATAATTACCTTCAACTCCTCTTCGAGAGATTTCAGCTGAAATTGATAAAAATTCATAATAACAATGTACACGTTAACTGATTTTGAACTACAAAAAATATTTTTATTCTTACTTTTCCATCCGGTCCAATGTAATGTAAGTGGCTGTCCAATTTGTCTTCTTTATGTGAGGGATGCTGTAGCAGAAATAAAAACAGAGTTACTTACATAACTATTGTACAATATCTTCATTGTAAACTTTCTAGAAAGAAGCCGAAGCCTACCGCATTTAAAAGATTCTTTAGAATAACTTTTTTTTTGAGCTACCCAGATAGACTTTAGTTAGATTTAAATGTGATAATGTCCCTTGTACAAAAAGTAACTTTTCACTCATTTATCATAATAGCGATTACGTTGCCATACTCATATTTTGCAAACATAATAATATTTTATTTCCATAATATAGGAAGAAACTGTTAGTCATTTTTCATAGCAAATAGTTACAAAAACACTGAATTTGAATTTGCAACATACAACGTGTACATACAAATTCCTACTTACCATGGTCGTTGGTGCAATGAAATGCAGATATGTATCCATCTCCTTAATCACAGCCGCCGGGACCTACATTTAAAGCCGATTAGAAAAAAATATACTACAGAAAACTCTCATAAAGCAGTAACTGAATGTAACCATTTATAATTACCTTCAACTCCTCTTCGAGAGATTTCAGCTGAAATTGATAAAAATTCATAATAACAATGTACACGTTAACTGATTTTGAACTACAAAAAATATTTTTATTCTTACTTTTCCATCCGGTCCAATGTAATGTAAGTGGCTGTCCAATTTGTCTTCTTTATGTGAGGGATGCTGTAGCAGAAATAAAAACAGAGTTACTTACATAACTATTGTACAATATCTTCATTGTAAACTTTCTAGAAAGAAGCCGAAGCCTACCGCATTTAAAAGAATCTTTAGAATAACTTTTTTTTTGAGCTACCCAGATAGACTTTAGTTAGATTTAAATGTGATAATGTCCCTTGTACAAAAAGTAACTTTTCACTCATTTATCATAATAGCGATTACGTTGCCATACTCATATTTTGCAAACATAATAATATTTTATTTCCATAATATAGGAAGAAACTGTTAGTCATTTTTCATAGCAAATAGTTACAAAAACACTGAATTTGAATTTGCAACATACAACGTGTACATACAAATTCCTACTTACCATGGTCGTTGGTGCAATGAAATGCAGATATGTATCCATCTCCTTAATCACAGCCGCCGGGACCTACATTTAAAGCCGATTAGAAAAAAATATACTACAGAAAACTCTCATAAAGCAGTAACTGAATGTAACCATTTATAATTACCTTCAACTCCTCTTCGAGAGATTTCAGCTGAAATTGATAAAAATTCATAATAACAATGTACACGTTAACTGATTTTGAACTACAAAAAATATTTTTATTCTTACTTTTCCATCCGGTCCAATGTAATGTAAGTGGCTGTCCAATTTGTCTTCTTTATGTGAGGGATGCTGTAGCAGAAATAAAAACAGAGTTACTTACATAACTATTGTACAATATCTTCATTGTAAACTTTCTAGAAAGAAGCCGAAGCCTACCGCATTTAAAAGATTCTTTAGAATAACTTTTTTTTTGAGCTACCCAGATAGACTTTAGTTAGATTTAAATGTGATAATGTCCCTTGTACAAAAAGTAACTTTTCACTCATTTATCATAATAGCGATTACGTTGCCATACTCATATTTTGCAAACATAATAATATTTTATTTCCATAATATAGGAAGAAACTGTTAGTCATTTTTCATAGCAAATAGTTACAAAAACACTGAATTTGAATTTGCAACATACAACGTGTACATACAAATTCCTACTTACCATGGTCGTTGGTGCAATGAAATGCAGATATGTATCCATCTCCTTAATCACAGCCGCCGGGACCTACATTTAAAGCCGATTAGAAAAAAATATACTACAGAAAACTCTCATAAAGCAGTAACTGAATGTAACCATTTATAATTACCTTCAACTCCTCTTCGAGAGATTTCAGCTGAAATTGATAAAAATTCATAATAACAATGTACACGTTAACTGATTTTGAACTACAAAAAATATTTTTATTCTTACTTTTCCATCCGGTCCAATGTAATGTAAGTGGCTGTCCAATTTGTCTTCTTTATGTGAGGGATGCTGTAGCAGAAATAAAAACAGAGTTACTTACATAACTATTGTACAATATCTTCATTGTAAACTTTCTAGAAAGAAGCCGAAGCCTACCGCATTTAAAAGATTCTTTAGAATAACTTTTTTTTTGAGCTACCCAGATAGACTTTAGTTAGATTTAAATGTGATAATGTCCCTTGTACAAAAAGTAACTTTTCACTCATTTATCATAATAGCGATTACGTTGCCATACTCATATTTTGCAAACATAATAATATTTTATTTCCATAATATAGGAAGAAACTGTTAGTCATTTTTCATAGCAAATAGTTACAAAAACACTGAATTTGAATTTGCAACATACAACGTGTACATACAAATTCCTACTTACCATGGTCGTTGGTGCAATGAAATGCAGATATGTATCCATCTCCTTAATCACAGCCGCCGGGACCTACATTTAAAGCCGATTAGAAAAAAATATACTACAGAAAACTCTCATAAAGCAGTAACTGAATGTAACCATTTATAATTACCTTCAACTCCTCTTCGAGAGATTTCAGCTGAAATTGATAAAAATTCATAATAACAATGTACACGTTAACTGATTTTGAACTACAAAAAATATTTTTATTCTTACTTTTCCATCCGGTCCAATGTAATGTAAGTGGCTGTCCAATTTGTCTTCTTTATGTGAGGGATGCTGTAGCAGAAATAAAAACAGAGTTACTTACATAACTATTGTACAATATCTTCATTGTAAACTTTCTAGAAAGAAGCCGAAGCCTACCGCATTTAAAAGATTCTTTAGAATAACTTTTTTTTTGAGCTACCCAGATAGACTTTAGTTAGATTTAAATGTGATAATGTCCCTTGTACGAAAAGTAACTTTTCACTCATTTATCATAATAGCGATTACGTTGCCATACTCATATTTTGCAAACATAATAATATTTTATTTCCATAATATAGGAAGAAACTGTTAGTCATTTTTCATAGCAAATAGTTACAAAAACACTGAATTTGAATTTGCAACATACAACGTGTACATACAAATTCCTACTTACCATGGTCGTTGGTGCAATGAAATGCAGATATGTATCCATCTCCTTAATCACAGCCGCCGGGACCTACATTTAAAGCCGATTAGAAAAAAATATACTACAGAAAACTCTCATAAAGCAGTAACTGAATGTAACCATTTATAATTACCTTCAACTCCTCTTCGAGAGATTTCAGCTGAAATTGATAAAAATTCATAATAACAATGTACACGTTAACTGATTTTGAACTACAAAAAATATTTTTATTCTTACTTTTCCATCCGGTCCAATGTAATGTAAGTGGCTGTCCAATTTGTCTTCTTTATGTGAGGGATGCTGTAGCAGAAATAAAAACAGAGTTACTTACATAACTATTGTACAATATCTTCATTGTAAACTTTCTAGAAAGAAGCCGAAGCCTACCGCATTTAAAAGATTCTTTAGAATAACTTTTTTTTTGAGCTACCCAGATAGACTTTAGTTAGATTTAAATGTGATAATGTCCCTTGTACAAAAAGTAACTTTTCACTCATTTATCATAATAGCGATTACGTTGCCATACTCATATTTTGCAAACATAATAATATTTTATTTCCATAATATAGGAAGAAACTGTTAGTCATTTTTCATAGCAAATAGTTACAAAAACACTGAATTTGAATTTGCAACATACAACGTGTACATACAAATTCCTACTTACCATGGTCGTTGGTGCAATGAAATGCAGATATGTATCCATCTCCTTAATCACAGCCGCCGGGACCTACATTTAAAGCCGATTAGAAAAAAATATACTACAGAAAACTCTCATAAAGCAGTAACTGAATGTAACCATTTATAATTACCTTCAACTCCTCTTCGAGAGATTTCAGCTGAAATTGATAAAAATTCATAATAACAATGTACACGTTAACTGATTTTGAACTACAAAAAATATTTTTATTCTTACTTTTCCATCCGGTCCAATGTAATGTAAGTGGCTGTCCAATTTGTCTTCTTTATGTGAGGGATGCTGTAGCAGAAATAAAAACAGAGTTACTTACATAACTATTGTACAATATCTTCATTGTAAACTTTCTAGAAAGAAGCCGAAGCCTACCGCATTTAAAAGATTCTTTAGAATAACTTTTTTTTTGAGCTACCCAGATAGACTTTAGTTAGATTTAAATGTGATAATGTCCCTTGTACAAAAAGTAACTTTTCACTCATTTATCATAATAGCGATTACGTTGCCATACTCATATTTTGCAAACATAATAATATTTTATTTCCATAATATAGGAAGAAACTGTTAGTCATTTTTCATAGCAAATAGTTACAAAAACACTGAATTTGAATTTGCAACATACAACGTGTACATACAAATTCCTACTTACCATGGTCGTTGGTGCAATGAAATGCAGATATGTATCCATCTCCTTAATCACAGCCGCCGGGACCTACATTTAAAGCCGATTAGAAAAAAATATACTACAGAAAACTCTCATAAAGCAGTAACTGAATGTAACCATTTATAATTACCTTCAACTCCTCTTCGAGAGATTTCAGCTGAAATTGATAAAAATTCATAATAACAATGTACACGTTAACTGATTTTGAACTACAAAAAATATTTTTATTCTTACTTTTCCATCCGGTCCAATGTAATGTAAGTGGCTGTCCAATTTGTCTTCTTTATGTGAGGGATGCTGTAGCAGAAATAAAAACAGAGTTACTTACATAACTATTGTACAATATCTTCATTGTAAACTTTCTAGAAAGAAGCCGAAGCCTACCGCATTTAAAAGATTCTTTAGAATAACTTTTTTTTTGAGCTACCCAGATAAACTTTAGTTAGATTTAAATGTGATAATGTCCCTTGTACGAAAAGTAACTTTTCACTCATTTATCATAATAGCGATTACGTTGCCATACTCATATTTTGCAAACATAATAATATTTTATTTCCATAATATAGGAAGAAACTGTTAGTCATTTTTCATAGCAAATAGTTACAAAAACACTGAATTTGAATTTGCAACATACAACGTGTACATACAAATTCCTACTTACCATGGTCGTTGGTGCAATGAAATGCAGATATGTATCCATCTCCTTAATCACAGCCGCCGGGACCTACATTTAAAGCCGATTAGAAAAAAATATACTACAGAAAACTCTCATAAAGCAGTAACTGAATGTAACCATTTATAATTACCTTCAACTCCTCTTCGAGAGATTTCAGCTGAAATTGATAAAAATTCATAATAACAATGTACACGTTAACCGATTTTGAACTACAAAAAATATTTTTATTCTTACTTTTCCATCCGGTCCAATGTAATGTAAGTGGCTGTCTAATTTGTCTTCTTTATGTGAGGGATGCTGTAGCAGAAATAAAAACAGAGTTACTTACATAACTATTGTACAATATCTTCATTGTAAACTTTCTAGAAAGAAGCCGAAGCCTACCGCATTTAAAAGATTCTTTAGAATAACTTTTTTTTTGAGCTACCCAGATAGACTTTAGTTAGATTTAAATGTGATAATGTCCCTTGTACAAAAAGTAACTTTTCACTCATTTATCATAATAGCGATTACGTTGCCATACTCATATTTTGCAAACATAATAATATTTTATTTCCATAATATAGGAAGAAACTGTTAGTCATTTTTCATAGCAAATAGTTACAAAAACACTGAATTTGAATTTGCAACATACAACGTGTACATACAAATTCCTACTTACCATGGTCGTTGGTGCAATGAAATGCAGATATGTATCCATCTCCTTAATCACAGCCGCCGGGACCTACATTTAAAGCCGATTAGAAAAAAATATACTACAGAAAACTCTCATAAAGCAGTAACTGAATGTAACCATTTATAATTACCTTCAACTCCTCTTCGAGAGATTTCAGCTGAAATTGATAAAAATTCATAATAACAATGTACACGTTAACTGATTTTGAACTACAAAAAATATTTTTATTCTTACTTTTCCATCCGGTCCAATGTAATGTAAGTGGCTGTCCAATTTGTTTTCTTTATGTGAGGGATGCTGTAGCAGAAATAAAAACAGAGTTACTTACATAACTATTGTACAATATCTTCATTGTAAACTTTCTAGAAAGAAGCCGAAGCCTACCGCATTTAAAAGATTCTTTAGAATAACTTTTTTTTTGAGCTACCCAGATAGACTTTAGTTAGATTTAAATGTGATAATGTCCCTTGTACGAAAAGTAACTTTTCACTCATTTATCATAATAGCGATTACGTTGCCATACTCATATTTTGCAAACATAATAATATTTTATTTCCATAATATAGGAAGAAACTGTTAGTCATTTTTCATAGCAAATAGTTACAAAAACACTGAATTTGAATTTGCAACATACAACGTGTACATACAAATTCCTACTTACCATGGTCGTTGGTGCAATGAAATGCAGATATGTATCCATCTCCTTAATCACAGCCGCCGGGACCTACATTTAAAGCCGATTAGAAAAAAATATACTACAGAAAACTCTCATAAAGCAGTAACTGAATGTAACCATTTATAATTACCTTCAACTCCTCTTCGAGAGATTTCAGCTGAAATTGATAAAAATTCATAATAACAATGTACACGTTAACTGATTTTGAACTACAAAAAATATTTTTATTCTTACTTTTCCATCCGGTCCAATGTAATGTAAGTGGCTGTCCAATTTGTCTTCTTTATGTGAGGGATGCTGTAGCAGAAATAAAAACAGAGTTACTTACATAACTATTGTACAATATCTTCATTGTAAACTTTCTAGAAAGAAGCCGAAGCCTACCGCATTTAAAAGATTCTTTAGAATAACTTTTTTTTTGAGCTACCCAGATAGACTTTAGTTAGATTTAAATGTGATAATGTCCCTTGTACAAAAAGTAACTTTTCACTCATTTATCATAATAGCGATTACGTTGCCATACTCATATTTTGCAAACATAATAATATTTTATTTCCATAATATAGGAAGAAACTGTTAGTCATTTTTCATAGCAAATAGTTACAAAAACACTGAATTTGAATTTGCAACATACAACGTGTACATACAAATTCCTACTTACCATGGTCGTTGGTGCAATGAAATGCAGATATGTATCCATCTCCTTAATCACAGCCGCCGGGACCTACATTTAAAGCCGATTAGAAAAAAATATACTACAGAAAACTCTCATAAAGCAGTAACTGAATGTAACCATTTATAATTACCTTCAACTCCTCTTCGAGAGATTTCAGCTGAAATTGATAAAAATTCATAATAACAATGTACACGTTAACCGATTTTGAACTACAAAAAATATTTTTATTCTTACTTTTCCATCCGGTCCAATGTAATGTAAGTGGCTGTCCAATTTGTCTTCTTTATGTGAGGGATGCTGTAGCAGAAATAAAAACAGAGTTACTTACATAACTATTGTACAATATCTTCATTGTAAACTTTCTAGAAAGAAGCCGAAGCCTACCGCATTTAAAAGATTCTTTAGAATAACTTTTTTTTTGAGCTACCCAGATAGACTTTAGTTAGATTTAAATGTGATAATGTCCCTTGTACAAAAAGTAACTTTTCACTCATTTATCATAATAGCGATTACGTTGCCATACTCATATTTTGCAAACATAATAATATTTTATTTCCATAATATAGGAAGAAACTGTTAGTCATTTTTCATAGCAAATAGTTACAAAAACACTGAATTTGAATTTGCAACATACAACGTGTACATACAAATTCCTACTTACCATGGTCGTTGGTGCAATGAAATGCAGATATGTATCCATCTCCTTAATCACAGCCGCCGGGACCTACATTTAAAGCCGATTAGAAAAAAATATACTACAGAAAACTCTCATAAAGCAGTAACTGAATGTAACCATTTATAATTACCTTCAACTCCTCTTCGAGAGATTTCAGCTGAAATTGATAAAAATTCATAATAACAATGTACACGTTAACTGATTTTGAACTACAAAAAATATTTTTATTCTTACTTTTCCATCCGGTCCAATGTAATGTAAGTGGCTGTCCAATTTGTTTTCTTTATGTGAGGGATGCTGTAGCAGAAATAAAAACAGAGTTACTTACATAACTATTGTACAATATCTTCATTGTAAACTTTCTAGAAAGAAGCCGAAGCCTACCGCATTTAAAAGATTCTTTAGAATAACTTTTTTTTTGAGCTACCCAGATAGACTTTAGTTAGATTTAAATGTGATAATGTCCCTTGTACAAAAAGTAACTTTTCACTCATTTATCATAATAGCGATTACGTTGCCATACTCATATTTTGCAAACATAATAATATTTTATTTCCATAATATAGGAAGAAACTGTTAGTCATTTTTCATAGCAAATAGTTACAAAAACACTGAATTTGAATTTGCAACATACAACGTGTACATACAAATTCCTACTTACCATGGTCGTTGGTGCAATGAAATGCAGATATGTATCCATCTCCTTAATCACAGCCGCCGGGACCTACATTTAAAGCCGATTAGAAAAAAATATACTACAGAAAACTCTCATAAAGCAGTAACTGAATGTAACCATTTATAATTACCTTCAACTCCTCTTCGAGAGATTTCAGCTGAAATTGATAAAAATTCATAATAACAATGTACACGTTAACTGATTTTGAACTACAAAAAATATTTTTATTCTTACTTTTCCATCCGGTCCAATGTAATGTAAGTGGCTGTCCAATTTGTCTTCTTTATGTGAGGGATGCTGTAGCAGAAATAAAAACAGAGTTACTTACATAACTATTGTACAATATCTTCATTGTAAACTTTCTAGAAAGAAGCCGAAGCCTACCGCATTTAAAAGAATCTTTAGAATAACTTTTTTTTTGAGCTACCCAGATAGACTTTAGTTAGATTTAAATGTGATAATGTCCCTTGTACAAAAAGTAACTTTTCACTCATTTATCATAATAGCGATTACGTTGCCATACTCATATTTTGCAAACATAATAATATTTTATTTCCATAATATAGGAAGAAACTGTTAGTCATTTTTCATAGCAAATAGTTACAAAAACACTGAATTTGAATTTGCAACATACAACGTGTACATACAAATTCCTACTTACCATGGTCGTTGGTGCAATGAAATGCAGATATGTATCCATCTCCTTAATCACAGCCGCCGGGACCTACATTTAAAGCCGATTAGAAAAAAATATACTACAGAAAACTCTCATAAAGCAGTAACTGAATGTAACCATTTATAATTACCTTCAACTCCTCTTCGAGAGATTTCAGCTGAAATTGATAAAAATTCATAATAACAATGTACACGTTAACTGATTTTGAACTACAAAAAATATTTTTATTCTTACTTTTCCATCCGGTCCAATGTAATGTAAGTGGCTGTCCAATTTGTCTTCTTTATGTGAGGGATGCTGTAGCAGAAATAAAAACAGAGTTACTTACATAACTATTGTACAATATCTTCATTGTAAACTTTCTAGAAAGAAGCCGAAGCCTACCGCATTTAAAAGATTCTTTAGAATAACTTTTTTTTTGAGCTACCCAGATAGACTTTAGTTAGATTTAAATGTGATAATGTCCCTTGTACAAAAAGTAACTTTTCACTCATTTATCATAATAGCGATTACGTTGCCATACTCATATTTTGCAAACATAATAATATTTTATTTCCATAATATAGGAAGAAACTGTTAGTCATTTTTCATAGCAAATAGTTACAAAAACACTGAATTTGAATTTGCAACATACAACGTGTACATACAAATTCCTACTTACCATGGTCGTTGGTGCAATGAAATGCAGATATGTATCCATCTCCTTAATCACAGCCGCCGGGACCTACATTTAAAGCCGATTAGAAAAAAATATACTACAGAAAACTCTCATAAAGCAGTAACTGAATGTAACCATTTATAATTACCTTCAACTCCTCTTCGAGAGATTTCAGCTGAAATTGATAAAAATTCATAATAACAATGTACACGTTAACTGATTTTGAACTACAAAAAATATTTTTATTCTTACTTTTCCATCCGGTCCAATGTAATGTAAGTGGCTGTCCAATTTGTCTTCTTTATGTGAGGGATGCTGTAGCAGAAATAAAAACAGAGTTACTTACATAACTATTGTACAATATCTTCATTGTAAACTTTCTAGAAAGAAGCCGAAGCCTACCGCATTTAAAAGATTCTTTAGAATAACTTTTTTTTTGAGCTACCCAGATAGACTTTAGTTAGATTTAAATGTGATAATGTCCCTTGTACAAAAAGTAACTTTTCACTCATTTATCATAATAGCGATTACGTTGCCATACTCATATTTTGCAAACATAATAATATTTTATTTCCATAATATAGGAAGAAACTGTTAGTCATTTTTCATAGCAAATAGTTACAAAAACACTGAATTTGAATTTGCAACATACAACGTGTACATACAAATTCCTACTTACCATGGTCGTTGGTGCAATGAAATGCAGATATGTATCCATCTCCTTAATCACAGCCGCCGGGACCTACATTTAAAGCCGATTAGAAAAAAATATACTACAGAAAACTCTCATAAAGCAGTAACTGAATGTAACCATTTATAATTACCTTCAACTCCTCTTCGAGAGATTTCAGCTGAAATTGATAAAAATTCATAATAACAATGTACACGTTAACTGATTTTGAACTACAAAAAATATTTTTATTCTTACTTTTCCATCCGGTCCAATGTAATGTAAGTGGCTGTCCAATTTGTCTTCTTTATGTGAGGGATGCTGTAGCAGAAATAAAAACAGAGTTACTTACATAACTATTGTACAATATCTTCATTTTAAACTTTCTAGAAAGAAGCCGAAGCCTACCGCATTTAAAAGAATCTTTAGAATAACTTTTTTTTTGAGCTACCCAGATAGACTTTAGTTAGATTTAAATGTGATAATGTCCCTTGTACAAAAAGTAACTTTTCACTCATTTATCATAATAGCGATTACGTTGCCATACTCATATTTTGCAAACATAATAATATTTTATTTCCATAATATAGGAAGAAACTGTTAGTCATTTTTCATAGCAAATAGTTACAAAAACACTGAATTTGAATTTGCAACATACAACGTGTACATACAAATTCCTACTTACCATGGTCGTTGGTGCAATGAAATGCAGATATGTATCCATCTCCTTAATCACAGCCGCCGGGACCTACATTTAAAGCCGATTAGAAAAAAATATACTACAGAAAACTCTCATAAAGCAGTAACTGAATGTAACCATTTATAATTACCTTCAACTCCTCTTCGAGAGATTTCAGCTGAAATTGATAAAAATTCATAATAACAATGTACACGTTAACTGATTTTGAACTACAAAAAATATTTTTATTCTTACTTTTCCATCCGGTCCAATGTAATGTAAGTGGCTGTCCAATTTGTCTTCTTTATGTGAGGGATGCTGTAGCAGAAATAAAAACAGAGTTACTTACATAACTATTGTACAATATCTTCATTGTAAACTTTCTAGAAAGAAGCCGAAGCCTACCGCATTTAAAAGATTCTTTAGAATAACTTTTTTTTTGAGCTACCCAGATAGACTTTAGTTAGATTTAAATGTGATAATGTCCCTTGTACAAAAAGTAACTTTTCACTCATTTATCATAATAGCGATTACGTTGCCATACTCATATTTTGCAAACATAATAATATTTTATTTCCATAATATAGGAAGAAACTGTTAGTCATTTTTCATAGCAAATAGTTACAAAAACACTGAATTTGAATTTGCAACATACAACGTGTACATACAAATTCCTACTTACCATGGTCGTTGGTGCAATGAAATGCAGATATGTATCCATCTCCTTAATCACAGCCGCCGGGACCTACATTTAAAGCCGATTAGAAAAAAATATACTACAGAAAACTCTCATAAAGCAGTAACTGAATGTAACCATTTATAATTACCTTCAACTCCTCTTCGAGAGATTTCAGCTGAAATTGATAAAAATTCATAATAACAATGTACACGTTAACTGATTTTGAACTACAAAAAATATTTTTATTCTTACTTTTCCATCCGGTCCAATGTAATGTAAGTGGCTGTCCAATTTGTCTTCTTTATGTGAGGGATGCTGTAGCAGAAATAAAAACAGAGTTACTTACATAACTATTGTACAATATCTTCATTGTAAACTTTCTAGAAAGAAGCCGAAGCCTACCGCATTTAAAAGATTCTTTAGAATAACTTTTTTTTTGAGCTACCCAGATAGACTTTAGTTAGATTTAAATGTGATAATGTCCCTTGTACAAAAAGTAACGTTTCACTCATTTATCATAATAGCGATTACGTTGCCATACTCATATTTTGCAAACATAATAATATTTTATTTCCATAATATAGGAAGAAACTGTTAGTCATTTTTCATAGCAAATAGTTACAAAAACACTGAATTTGAATTTGCAACATACAACGTGTACATACAAATTCCTACTTACCATGGTCGTTGGTGCAATGAAATGCAGATATGTATCCATCTCCTTAATCACAGCCGCCGGGACCTACATTTAAAGCCGATTAGAAAAAAATATACTACAGAAAACTCTCATAAAGCAGTAACTGAATGTAACCATTTATAATTACCTTCAACTCCTCTTCGAGAGATTTCAGCTGAAATTGATAAAAATTCATAATAACAATGTACACGTTAACTGATTTTGAACTACAAAAAATATTTTTATTCTTACTTTTCCATCCGGTCCAATGTAATGTAAGTGGCTGTCCAATTTGTCTTCTTTATGTGAGGGATGCTGTAGCAGAAATAAAAACAGAGTTACTTACATAACTATTGTACAATATCTTCATTGTAAACTTTCTAGAAAGAAGCCGAAGCCTACCGCATTTAAAAGATTCTTTAGAATAACTTTTTTTTTGAGCTACCCAGATAGACTTTAGTTAGATTTAAATGTGATAATGTCCCTTGTACAAAAAGTAACGTTTCACTCATTTATCATAATAGCGATTACGTTGCCATACTCATATTTTGCAAACATAATAATATTTTATTTCCATAATATAGGAAGAAACTGTTAGTCATTTTTCATAGCAAATAGTTACAAAAACACTGAATTTGAATTTGCAACATACAACGTGTACATACAAATTCCTACTTACCATGGTCGTTGGTGCAATGAAATGCAGATATGTATCCATCTCCTTAATCACAGCCGCCGGGACCTACATTTAAAGCCGATTAGAAAAAAATATACTACAGAAAACTCTCATAAAGCAGTAACTGAATGTAACCATTTATAATTACCTTCAACTCCTCTTCGAGAGATTTCAGCTGAAATTGATAAAAATTCATAATAACAATGTACACGTTAACTGATTTTGAACTACAAAAAATATTTTTATTCTTACTTTTCCATCCGGTCCAATGTAATGTAAGTGGCTGTCCAATTTGTCTTCTTTATGTGAGGGATGCTGTAGCAGAAATAAAAACAGAGTTACTTACATAACTATTGTACAATATCTTCATTGTAAACTTTCTAGAAAGAAGCCGAAGCCTACCGCATTTAAAAGATTCTTTAGAATAACTTTTTTTTTGAGCTACCCAGATAGACTTTAGTTAGATTTAAATGTGATAATGTCCCTTGTACAAAAAGTAACTTTTCACTCATTTATCATAATAGCGATTACGTTGCCATACTCATATTTTGCAAACATAATAATATTTTATTTCCATAATATAGGAAGAAACTGTTAGTCATTTTTCATAGCAAATAGTTACAAAAACACTGAATTTGAATTTGCAACATACAACGTGTACATACAAATTCCTACTTACCATGGTCGTTGGTGCAATGAAATGCAGATATGTATCCATCTCCTTAATCACAGCCGCCGGGACCTACATTTAAAGCCGATTAGAAAAAAATATACTACAGAAAACTCTCATAAAGCAGTAACTGAATGTAACCATTTATAATTACCTTCAACTCCTCTTCGAGAGATTTCAGCTGAAATTGATAAAAATTCATAATAACAATGTACACGTTAACTGATTTTGAACTACAAAAAATATTTTTATTCTTACTTTTCCATCCGGTCCAATGTAATGTAAGTGGCTGTCCAATTTGTCTTCTTTATGTGAGGGATGCTGTAGCAGAAATAAAAACAGAGTTACTTACATAACTATTGTACAATATCTTCATTGTAAACTTTCTAGAAAGAAGCCGAAGCCTACCGCATTTAAAAGATTCTTTAGAATAACTTTTTTTTTGAGCTACCCAGATAGACTTTAGTTAGATTTAAATGTGATAATGTCCCTTGTACAAAAAGTAACTTTTCACTCATTTATCATAATAGCGATTACGTTGCCATACTCATATTTTGCAAACATAATAATATTTTATTTCCATAATATAGGAAGAAACTGTTAGTCATTTTTCATAGCAAATAGTTACAAAAACACTGAATTTGAATTTGCAACATACAACGTGTACATACAAACTCCTACTTACCATGGTCGTTGGTGCAATGAAATGCAGATATGTATCCATCTCCTTAATCACAGCCGCCGGGACCTACATTTAAAGCCGATTAGAAAAAAATATACTACAGAAAACTCTCATAAAGCAGTAACTGAATGTAACCATTTATAATTACCTTCAACTCCTCTTCGAGAGATTTCAGCTGAAATTGATAAAAATTCATAATAACAATGTACACGTTAACTGATTTTGAACTACAAAAAATATTTTTATTCTTACTTTTCCATCCGGTCCAATGTAATGTAAGTGGCTGTCCAATTTGTCTTCTTTATGTGAGGGATGCTGTAGCAGAAATAAAAACAGAGTTACTTACATAACTATTGTACAATATCTTCATTGTAAACTTTCTAGAAAGAAGCCGAAGCCTACCGCATTTAAAAGATTCTTTAGAATAACTTTTTTTTTGAGCTACCCAGATAGACTTTAGTTAGATTTAAATGTGATAATGTCCCTTGTACGAAAAGTAACTTTTCACTCATTTATCATATTAGCGATTACGTTGCCATACTCATATTTTGCAAACATAATAATATTTTATTTCCATAATATAGGAAGAAACTGTTAGTCATTTTTCATAGCAAATAGTTACAAAAACACTGAATTTGAATTTGCAACATACAACGTGTACATACAAATTCCTACTTACCATGGTCGTTGGTGCAATGAAATGCAGATATGTATCCATCTCCTTAATCACAGCCGCCGGGACCTACATTTAAAGCCGATTAGAAAAAAATATACTACAGAAAACTCTCATAAAGCAGTAACTGAATGTAACCATTTATAATTACCTTCAACTCCTCTTCGAGAGATTTCAGCTGAAATTGATAAAAATTCATAATAACAATGTACACGTTAACTGATTTTGAACTACAAAAAATATTTTTATTCTTACTTTTCCATCCAGTCCAATGTAATGTAAGTGGCTGTCCAATTTGTCTTCTTTATGTGAGGGATGCTGTAGCAGAAATAAAAACAGAGTTACTTAGATAACTATTGTACAATATCTTCATTGTAAACTTTCTAGAAAGAAGCCGAAGCCTACCGCATTTAAAAGATTCTTTAGAATAACTTTTTTTTTGAGCTACCCAGATAGACTTTAGTTAGATTTAAATGTGATAATGTCCCTTGTACGAAAAGTAACTTTTAACTCATTTATCATATTAGCGATTACGTTGCCATACTCATATTTTGCAAACATAATAATATTTTATTTCCATAATATAGGAAGAAACTGTTAGTCATTTTTCATAGCAAATAGTTACAAAAACACTGAATTTGAATTTGCAACATACAACGTGTACATACAAATTCCTACTTACCATGGTCGTTGGTGCAATGAAATGCAGATATGTATCCATCTCCTTAATCACAGCCGCCGGGACCTACATTTAAAGCCGATTAGAAAAAAATATACTACAGAAAACTCTCATAAAGCAGTAACTGAATGTAACCATTTATAATTACCTTCAACTCCTCTTCGAGAGATTTCAGCTGAAATTGATAAAAATTCATAATAACAATGTACACGTTAACTGATTTTGAACTACAAAAAATATTTTTATTCTTACTTTTCCATCCGGTCCAATGTAATGTAAGTGGCTGTCCAATTTGTCTTCTTTATGTGAGGGATGCTGTAGCAGAAATAAAAACAGAGTTACTTACATAACTATTGTACAATATCTTCATTGTAAACTTTCTAGAAAGAAGCCGAAGCCTACCGCATTTAAAAGATTCTTTAGAATAACTTTTTTTTTGAGCTACCCAGATAGACTTTAGTTAGATTTAAATGTGATAATGTCCCTTGTACGAAAAGTAACTTTTCACTCATTTATCATATTAGCGATTACGTTGCCATACTCATATTTTGCAAACATAATAATATTTTATTTCCATAATATAGGAAGAAACTGTTAGTCATTTTTCATAGCAAATAGTTACAAAAACACTGAATTTGAATTTGCAACATACAACGTGTACATACAAATTCCTACTTACCATGGTCGTTGGTGCAATGAAATGCAGATATGTATCCATCTCCTTAATCACAGCCGCCGGGACCTACATTTAAAGCCGATTAGAAAAAAATATACTACAGAAAACTCTCATAAAGCAGTAACTGAATGTAACCATTTATAATTACCTTCAACTCCTCTTCGAGAGATTTCAGCTGAAATTGATAAAAATTCATAATAACAATGTACACGTTAACTGATTTTGAACTACAAAAAATATTTTTATTCTTACTTTTCCATCCGGTCCAATGTAATGTAAGTGGCTGTCCAATTTGTCTTCTTTATGTGAGGGATGCTGTAGCAGAAATAAAAACAGAGTTACTTACATAACTATTGTACAATATCTTCATTGTAAACTTTCTAGAAAGAAGCCGAAGCCTACCGCATTTAAAAGATTCTTTAGAATAACTTTTTTTTTGAGCTACCCAGATAGACTTTAGTTAGATTTAAATGTGATAATGTCCCTTGTACAAAAAGTAACTTTTCACTCATTTATCATAATAGCGATTACGTTGCCATACTCATATTTTGCAAACATAATAATATTTTATTTCCATAATATAGGAAGAAACTGTTAGTCATTTTTCATAGCAAATAGTTACAAAAACACTGAATTTGAATTTGCAACATACAACGTGTACATACAAATTCCTACTTACCATGGTCGTTGGTGCAATGAAATGCAGATATGTATCCATCTCCTTAATCACAGCCGCCGGGACCTACATTTAAAGCCGATTAGAAAAAAATATACTACAGAAAACTCTCATAAAGCAGTAACTGAATGTAACCATTTATAATTACCTTCAACTCCTCTTCGAGAGATTTCAGCTGAAATTGATAAAAATTCATAATAACAATGTACACGTTAACTGATTTTGAACTACAAAAAATATTTTTATTCTTACTTTTCCATCCGGTCCAATGTAATGTAAGTGGCTGTCCAATTTGTCTTCTTTATGTGAGGGATGCTGTAGCAGAAATAAAAACAGAGTTACTTACATAACTATTGTACAATATCTTCATTGTAACCTTTCTAGAAAGAAGCCGAAGCCTACCGCATTTAAAAGATTCTTTAGAATAACTTTTTTTTTGAGCTACCCAGATAGACTTTAGTTAGATTTAAATGTGATAATGTCCCTTGTACAAAAAGTAACTTTTCACTCATTTATCATAATAGCGATTACGTTGCCATACTCATATTTTGCAAACATAATAATATTTTATTTCCATAATATAGGAAGAAACTGTTAGTCATTTTTCATAGCAAATAGTTACAAAAACACTGAATTTGAATTTGCAACATACAACGTGTACATACAAATTCCTACTTACCATGGTCGTTGGTGCAATGAAATGCAGATATGCATCCATCTCCTTAATCACAGCCGCCGGGACCTACATTTAAAGCCGATTAGAAAAAAATATACTACAGAAAACTCTCATAAAGCAGTAACTGAATGTAACCATTTATAATTACCTTCAACTCCTCTTCGAGAGATTTCAGCTGAAATTGATAAAAATTCATAATAACAATGTACACGTTAACTGATTTTGAACTACAAAAAATATTTTTATTCTTACTTTTCCATCCGGTCCAATGTAATGTAAGTGGCTGTCCAATTTGTCTTCTTTATGTGAGGGATGCTGTAGCAGAAATAAAAACAGAGTTACTTACATAACTATTGTACAATATCTTCATTGTAAACTTTCTAGAAAGAAGCCGAAGCCTACCGCATTTAAAAGATTCTTTAGAATAACTTTTTTTTTGAGCTACCCAGATAGACTTTAGTTAGATTTAAATGTGATAATGTCCCTTGTACAAAAAGTAACTTTTCACTCATTTATCATAATAGCGATTACGTTGCCATACTCATATTTTGCAAACATAATAATATTTTATTTCCATAATATAGGAAGAAACTGTTAGTCATTTTTCATAGCAAATAGTTACAAAAACACTGAATTTGAATTTGCAACATACAACGTGTACATACAAATTCCTACTTACCATGGTCGTTGGTGCAATGAAATGCAGATATGTATCCATCTCCTTAATCACAGCCGCCGGGACCTACATTTAAAGCCGATTAGAAAAAAATATACTACAGAAAACTCTCATAAAGCAGTAACTGAATGTAACCATTTATAATTACCTTCAACTCCTCTTCGAGAGATTTCAGCTGAAATTGATAAAAATTCATAATAACAATGTACACGTTAACTGATTTTGAACTACAAAAAATATTTTTATTCTTACTTTTCCATCCGGTCCAATGTAATGTAAGTGGCTGTCCAATTTGTCTTCTTTATGTGAGGGATGCTGTAGCAGAAATAAAAACAGAGTTACTTACATAACTATTGTACAATATCTTCATTGTAAACTTTCTAGAAAGAAGCCGAAGCCTACCGCATTTAAAAGATTCTTTAGAATAACTTTTTTTTTGAGCTACCCAGATAGACTTTAGTTAGATTTAAATGTGATAATGTCCCTTGTACAAAAAGTAACTTTTCACTCATTTATCATAATAGCGATTACGTTGCCATACTCATATTTTGCAAACATAATAATATTTTATTTCCATAATATAGGAAGAAACTGTTAGTCATTTTTCATAGCAAATAGTTACAAAAACACTGAATTTGAATTTGCAACATACAACGTGTACATACAAATTCCTACTTACCATGGTCGTTGGTGCAATGAAATGCAGATATGCATCCATCTCCTTAATCACAGCCGCCGGGACCTACATTTAAAGCCGATTAGAAAAAAATATACTACAGAAAACTCTCATAAAGCAGTAACTGAATGTAACCATTTATAATTACCTTCAACTCCTCTTCGAGAGATTTCAGCTGAAATTGATAAAAATTCATAATAACAATGTACACGTTAACTGATTTTGAACTACAAAAAATATTTTTATTCTTACTTTTCCATCCGGTCCAATGTAATGTAAGTGGCTGTCCAATTTGTCTTCTTTATGTGAGGGATGCTGTAGCAGAAATAAAAACAGAGTTACTTACATAACTATTGTACAATATCTTCATTGTAAACTTTCTAGAAAGAAGCCGAAGCCTACCGCATTTAAAAGATTCTTTAGAATAACTTTTTTTTTGAGCTACCCAGATAGACTTTAGTTAGATTTAAATGTGATAATGTCCCTTGTACAAAAAGTAACGTTTCACTCATTTATCATAATAGCGATTACGTTGCCATACTCATATTTTGCAAACATAATAATATTTTATTTCCATAATATAGGAAGAAACTGTTAGTCATTTTTCATAGCAAATAGTTACAAAAACACTGAATTTGAATTTGCAACATACAACGTGTACATACAAATTCCTACTTACCATGGTCGTTGGTGCAATGAAATGCAGATATGTATCCATCTCCTTAATCACAGCCGCCGGGACCTACATTTAAAGCCGATTAGAAAAAAATATACTACAGAAAACTCTCATAAAGCAGTAACTGAATGTAACCATTTATAATTACCTTCAACTCCTCTTCGAGAGATTTCAGCTGAAATTGATAAAAATTCATAATAACAATGTACACGTTAACTGATTTTGAACTACAAAAAATATTTTTATTCTTACTTTTCCATCCGGTCCAATGTAATGTAAGTGGCTGTCCAATTTGTCTTCTTTATGTGAGGGATGCTGTAGCAGAAATAAAAACAAAGTTACTTACATAACTATTGTACAATATCTTCATTGTAAACTTTCTAGAAAGAAGCCGAAGCCTACCGCATTTAAAAGATTCTTTAGAATAACTTTTTTTTTGAGCTACCCAGATAGACTTTAGTTAGATTTAAATGTGATAATGTCCCTTGTACAAAAAGTAACTTTTCACTCATTTATCATAATAGCGATTACGTTGCCATACTCATATTTTGCAAACATAATTATATTTTATTTCCATAATATAGGAAGAAACTGTTAGTCATTTTTCATAGCAAATAGTTACAAAAACACTGAATTTGAATTTGCAACATACAACGTGTACATACAAATTCCTACTTACCATGGTCGTTGGTGCAATGAAATGCAGATATGTATCCATCTCCTTAATCACAGCCGCCGGGACCTACATTTAAAGCCGATTAGAAAAAAATATACTACAGAAAACTCTCATAAAGCAGTAACTGAATGTAACCATTTATAATTACCTTCAACTCCTCTTCGAGAGATTTCAGCTGAAATTGATAAAAATTCATAATAACAATGTACACGTTAACTGATTTTGAACTACAAAAAATATTTTTATTCTTACTTTTCCATCCGGTCCAATGTAATGTAAGTGGCTGTCCAATTTGTCTTCTTTATGTGAGGGATGCTGTAGCAGAAATAAAAACAGAGTTACTTACATAACTATTGTACAATATCTTCATTGTAAACTTTCTAGAAAGAAGCCGAAGCCTACCGCATTTAAAAGATTCTTTAGAATAACTTTTTTTTTGAGCTACCCAGATAGACTTTAGTTAGATTTAAATGTGATAATGTCCCTTGTACAAAAAGTAACTTTTCACTCATTTATCATAATAGCGATTACGTTGCCATACTCATATTTTGCAAACATAATAATATTTTATTTCCATAATATAGGAAGAAACTGTTAGTCATTTTTCATAGCAAATAGTTACAAAAACACTGAATTTGAATTTGCAACATACAACGTGTACATACAAATTCCTACTTACCATGGTCGTTGGTGCAATGAAATGCAGATATGCATCCATCTCCTTAATCACAGCCGCCGGGACCTACATTTAAAGCCGATTAGAAAAAAATATACTACAGAAAACTCTCATAAAGCAGTAACTGAATGTAACCATTTATAATTACCTTCAACTCCTCTTCGAGAGATTTCAGCTGAAATTGATAAAAATTCATAATAACAATGTACACGTTAACTGATTTTGAACTACAAAAAATATTTTTATTCTTACTTTTCCATCCGGTCCAATGTAATGTAAGTGGCTGTCCAATTTGTCTTCTTTATGTGAGGGATGCTGTAGCAGAAATAAAAACAGAGTTACTTACATAACTATTGTACAATATCTTCATTGTAAACTTTCTAGAAAGAAGCCGAAGCCTACCGCATTTAAAAGATTCTTTAGAATAACTTTTTTTTTGAGCTACCCAGATAGACTTTAGTTAGATTTAAATGTGATAATGTCCCTTGTACAAAAAGTAACGTTTCACTCATTTATCATAATAGCGATTACGTTGCCATACTCATATTTTGCAAACATAATAATATTTTATTTCCATAATATAGGAAGAAACTGTTAGTCATTTTTCATAGCAAATAGTTACAAAAACACTGAATTTGAATTTGCAACATACAACGTGTACATACAAATTCCTACTTACCATGGTCATTGGTGCAATGAAATGCAGATATGTATCCATCTCCTTAATCACAGCCGCCGGGACCTACATTTAAAGCCGATTAGAAAAAAATATACTACAGAAAACTCTCATAAAGCAGTAACTGAATGTAACCATTTATAATTACCTTCAACTCCTCTTCGAGAGATTTCAGCTGAAATTGATAAAAATTCATAATAACAATGTACACGTTAACTGATTTTGAACTACAAAAAATATTTTTATTCTTACTTTTCCATCCGGTCCAATGTAATGTAAGTGGCTGTCCAATTTGTCTTCTTTATGTGAGGGATGCTGTAGCAGAAATAAAAACAGAGTTACTTACATAACTATTGTACAATATCTTCATTGTAAACTTTCTAGAAAGAAGCCGAAGCCTACCGCATTTAAAAGATTCTTTAGAATAACTTTTTTTTTGAGCTACCCAGATAGACTTTAGTTAGATTTAAATGTGATAATGTCCCTTGTACAAAAAGTAACTTTTCACTCATTTATCATAATAGCGATTACGTTGCCATACTCATATTTTGCAAACATAATAATATTTTATTTCCATAATATAGGAAGAAACTGTTAGTCATTTTTCATAGCAAATAGTTACAAAAACACTGAATTTGAATTTGCAACATACAACGTGTACATACAAATTCCTACTTACCATGGTCGTTGGTGCAATGAAATGCAGATATGTATCCATCTCCTTAATCACAGCCGCCGGGACCTACATTTAAAGCCGATTAGAAAAAAATATACTACAGAAAACTCTCATAAAGCAGTAACTGAATGTAACCATTTATAATTACCTTCAACTCCTCTTCGAGAGATTTCAGCTGAAATTGATAAAAATTCATAATAACAATGTACACGTTAACTGATTTTGAACTACAAAAAATATTTTTATTCTTACTTTTCCATCCGGTCCAATGTAATGTAAGTGGCTGTCCAATTTGTCTTCTTTATGTGAGGGATGCTGTAGCAGAAATAAAAACAGAGTTACTTACATAACTATTGTACAATATCTTCATTGTAAACTTTCTAGAAAGAAGCCGAAGCCTACCGCATTTAAAAGATTCTTTAAAATAACTTTTTTTTTGAGCTACCCAGATAGACTTTAGTTAGATTTAAATGTGATAATGTCCCTTGTACAAAAAGTAACTTTTCACTCATTTATCATAATAGCGATTACGTTGCCATACTCATATTTTGCAAACATAATAATATTTTATTTCCATAATATAGGAAGAAACTGTTAGTCATTTTTCATAGCAAATAGTTACAAAAACACTGAATTTGAATTTGCAACATACAACGTGTACATACAAATTCCTACTTACCATGGTCGTTGGTGCAATGAAATGCAGATATGCATCCATCTCCTTAATCACAGCCGCCGGGACCTACATTTAAAGCCGATTAGAAAAAAATATACTACAGAAAACTCTCATAAAGCAGTAACTGAATGTAACCATTTATAATTACCTTCAACTCCTCTTCGAGAGATTTCAGCTGAAATTGATAAAAATTCATAATAACAATGTACACGTTAACTGATTTTGAACTACAAAAAATATTTTTATTCTTACTTTTCCATCCGGTCCAATGTAATGTAAGTGGCTGTCCAATTTGTCTTCTTTATGTGAGGGATGCTGTAGCAGAAATAAAAACAGAGTTACTTACATAACTATTGTACAATATCTTCATTGTAAACTTTCTAGAAAGAAGCCGAAGCCTACCGCATTTAAAAGATTCTTTAGAATAACTTTTTTTTTGAGCTACCCAGATAGACTTTAGTTAGATTTAAATGTGATAATGTCCCTTGTACAAAAAGTAACGTTTCACTCATTTATCATAATAGCGATTACGTTGCCATACTCATATTTTGCAAACATAATAATATTTTATTTCCATAATATAGGAAGAAACTGTTAGTCATTTTTCATAGCAAATAGTTACAAAAACACTGAATTTGAATTTGCAACATACAACGTGTACATACAAATTCCTACTTACCATGGTCGTTGGTGCAATGAAATGCAGATATGTATCCATCTCCTTAATCACAGCCGCCGGGACCTACATTTAAAGCCGATTAGAAAAAAATATACTACAGAAAACTCTCATAAAGCAGTAACTGAATGTAACCATTTATAATTACCTTCAACTCCTCTTCGAGAGATTTCAGCTGAAATTGATAAAAATTCATAATAACAATGTACACGTTAACTGATTTTGAACTACAAAAAATATTTTTATTCTTACTTTTCCATCCGGTCCAATGTAATGTAAGTGGCTGTCCAATTTGTCTTCTTTATGTGAGGGATGCTGTAGCAGAAATAAAAACAGAGTTACTTACATAACTATTGTACAATATCTTCATTGTAAACTTTCTAGAAAGAAGCCGAAGCCTACCGCATTTAAAAGATTCTTTAGAATAACTTTTTTTTTGAGCTACCCAGATAGACTTTAGTTAGATTTAAATGTGATAATGTCCCTTGTACAAAAAGTAACGTTTCACTCATTTATCATAATAGCGATTACGTTGCCATACTCATATTTTGCAAACATAATAATATTTTATTTCCATAATATAGGAAGAAACTGTTAGTCATTTTTCATAGCAAATAGTTACAAAAACACTGAATTTGAATTTGCAACATACAACGTGTACATACAAATTCCTACTTACCATGGTCGTTGGTGCAATGAAATGCAGATATGTATCCATCTCCTTAATCACAGCCGCCGGGACCTACATTTAAAGCCGATTAGAAAAAAATATACTACAGAAAACTCTCATAAAGCAGTAACTGAATGTAACCATTTATAATTACCTTCAACTCCTCTTCGAGAGATTTCAGCTGAAATTGATAAAAATTCATAATAACAATGTACACGTTAACTGATTTTGAACTACAAAAAATATTTTTATTCTTACTTTTCCATCCGGTCCAATGTAATGTAAGTGGCTGTCCAATTTGTCTTCTTTATGTGAGGGATGCTGTAGCAGAAATAAAAACAGAGTTACTTACATAACTATTGTACAATATCTTCATTGTAAACTTTCTAGAAAGAAGCCGAAGCCTACCGCATTTAAAAGATTCTTTAGAATAACTTTTTTTTTGAGCTACCCAGATAGACTTTAGTTAGATTTAAATGTGATAATGTCCCTTGTACAAAAAGTAACGTTTCACTCATTTATCATAATAGCGATTACGTTGCCATACTCATATTTTGCAAACATAATAATATTTTATTTCCATAATATAGGAAGAAACTGTTAGTCATTTTTCATAGCAAATAGTTACAAAAACACTGAATTTGAATTTGCAACATACAACGTGTACATACAAATTCCTACTTACCATGGTCGTTGGTGCAATGAAATGCAGATATGTATCCATCTCCTTAATCACAGCCGCCGGGACCTACATTTAAAGCCGATTAGAAAAAAATATACTACAGAAAACTCTCATAAAGCAGTAACTGAATGTAACCATTTATAATTACCTTCAACTCCTCTTCGAGAGATTTCAGCTGAAATTGATAAAAATTCATAATAACAATGTACACGTTAACTGATTTTGAACTACAAAAAATATTTTTATTCTTACTTTTCCATCCGGTCCAATGTAATGTAAGTGGCTGTCCAATTTGTCTTCTTTATGTGAGGGATGCTGTAGCAGAAATAAAAACAGAGTTACTTACATAACTATTGTACAATATCTTCATTGTAAACTTTCTAGAAAGAAGCCGAAGCCTACCGCATTTAAAAGATTCTTTAGAATAACTTTTTTTTTGAGCTACCCAGATAGACTTTAGTTAGATTTAAATGTGATAATGTCCCTTGTACAAAAAGTAACGTTTCACTCATTTATCATAATAGCGATTACGTTGCCATACTCATATTTTGCAAACATAATAATATTTTATTTCCATAATATAGGAAGAAACTGTTAGTCATTTTTCATAGCAAATAGTTACAAAAACACTGAATTTGAATTTGCAACATACAACGTGTACATACAAATTCCTACTTACCATGGTCGTTGGTGCAATGAAATGCAGATATGTATCCATCTCCTTAATCACAGCCGCCGGGACCTACATTTAAAGCCGATTAGAAAAAAATATACTACAGAAAACTCTCATAAAGCAGTAACTGAATGTAACCATTTATAATTACCTTCAACTCCTCTTCGAGAGATTTCAGCTGAAATTGATAAAAATTCATAATAACAATGTACACGTTAACTGATTTTGAACTACAAAAAATATTTTTATTCTTACTTTTCCATCCGGTCCAATGTAATGTAAGTGGCTGTCCAATTTGTCTTCTTTATGTGAGGGATGCTGTAGCAGAAATAAAAACAGAGTTACTTACATAACTATTGTACAATATCTTCATTGTAAACTTTCTAGAAAGAAGCCGAAGCCTACCGCATTTAAAAGATTCTTTAGAATAACTTTTTTTTTGAGCTACCCAGATAGACTTTAGTTAGATTTAAATGTGATAATGTCCCTTGTACAAAAAGTAACGTTTCACTCATTTATCATAATAGCGATTACGTTGCCATACTCATATTTTGCAAACATAATAATATTTTATTTCCATAATATAGGAAGAAACTGTTAGTCATTTTTCATAGCAAATAGTTACAAAAACACTGAATTTGAATTTGCAACATACAACGTGTACATACAAATTCCTACTTACCATGGTCGTTGGTGCAATGAAATGCAGATATGTATCCATCTCCTTAATCACAGCCGCCGGGACCTACATTTAAAGCCGATTAGAAAAAAATATACTACAGAAAACTCTCATAAAGCAGTAACTGAATGTAACCATTTATAATTACCTTCAACTCCTCTTCGAGAGATTTCAGCTGAAATTGATAAAAATTCATAATAACAATGTACACGTTAACTGATTTTGAACTACAAAAAATATTTTTATTCTTACTTTTCCATCCGGTCCAATGTAATGTAAGTGGCTGTCCAATTTGTCTTCTTTATGTGAGGGATGCTGTAGCAGAAATAAAAACAGAGTTACTTACATAACTATTGTACAATATCTTCATTGTAAACTTTCTAGAAAGAAGCCGAAGCCTACCGCATTTAAAAGATTCTTTAGAATAACTTTTTTTTTGAGCTACCCAGATAGACTTTAGTTAGATTTAAATGTGATAATGTCCCTTGTACAAAAAGTAACGTTTCACTCATTTATCATAATAGCGATTACGTTGCCATACTCATATTTTGCAAACATAATAATATTTTATTTCCATAATATAGGAAGAAACTGTTAGTCATTTTTCATAGCAAATAGTTACAAAAACACTGAATTTGAATTTGCAACATACAACGTGTACATACAAATTCCTACTTACCATGGTCGTTGGTGCAATGAAATGCAGATATGTATCCATCTCCTTAATCACAGCCGCCGGGACCTACATTTAAAGCCGATTAGAAAAAAATATACTACAGAAAACTCTCATAAAGCAGTAACTGAATGTAACCATTTATAATTACCTTCAACTCCTCTTCGAGAGATTTCAGCTGAAATTGATAAAAATTCATAATAACAATGTACACGTTAACTGATTTTGAACTACAAAAAATATTTTTATTCTTACTTTTCCATCCGGTCCAATGTAATGTAAGTGGCTGTCCAATTTGTCTTCTTTATGTGAGGGATGCTGTAGCAGAAATAAAAACAGAGTTACTTACATAACTATTGTACAATATCTTCATTGTAAACTTTCTAGAAAGAAGCCGAAGCCTACCGCATTTAAAAGATTCTTTAAAATAACTTTTTTTTTGAGCTACCCAGATAGACTTTAGTTAGATTTAAATGTGATAATGTCCCTTGTACAAAAAGTAACTTTTCACTCATTTATCATAATAGCGATTACGTTGCCATACTCATATTTTGCAAACATAATAATATTTTATTTCCATAATATAGGAAGAAACTGTTAGTCATTTTTCATAGCAAATAGTTACAAAAACACTGAATTTGAATTTGCAACATACAACGTGTACATACAAATTCCTACTTACCATGGTCGTTGGTGCAATGAAATGCAGATATGCATCCATCTCCTTAATCACAGCCGCCGGGACCTACATTTAAAGCCGATTAGAAAAAAATATACTACAGAAAACTCTCATAAAGCAGTAACTGAATGTAACCATTTATAATTACCTTCAACTCCTCTTCGAGAGATTTCAGCTGAAATTGATAAAAATTCATAATAACAATGTACACGTTAACTGATTTTGAACTACAAAAAATATTTTTATTCTTACTTTTCCATCCGGTCCAATGTAATGTAAGTGGCTGTCCAATTTGTCTTCTTTATGTGAGGGATGCTGTAGCAGAAATAAAAACAGAGTTACTTACATAACTATTGTACAATATCTTCATTGTAAACTTTCTAGAAAGAAGCCGAAGCCTACCGCATTTAAAAGATTCTTTAGAATAACTTTTTTTTTGAGCTACCCAGATAGACTTTAGTTAGATTTAAATGTGATAATGTCCCTTGTACAAAAAGTAACGTTTCACTCATTTATCATAATAGCGATTACGTTGCCATACTCATATTTTGCAAACATAATAATATTTTATTTCCATAATATAGGAAGAAACTGTTAGTCATTTTTCATAGCAAATAGTTACAAAAACACTGAATTTGAATTTGCAACATACAACGTGTACATACAAATTCCTACTTACCATGGTCGTTGGTGCAATGAAATGCAGATATGTATCCATCTCCTTAATCACAGCCGCCGGGACCTACATTTAAAGCCGATTAGAAAAAAATATACTACAGAAAACTCTCATAAAGCAGTAACTGAATGTAACCATTTATAATTACCTTCAACTCCTCTTCGAGAGATTTCAGCTGAAATTGATAAAAATTCATAATAACAATGTACACGTTAACTGATTTTGAACTACAAAAAATATTTTTATTCTTACTTTTCCATCCGGTCCAATGTAATGTAAGTGGCTGTCCAATTTGTCTTCTTTATGTGAGGGATGCTGTAGCAGAAATAAAAACAGAGTTACTTACATAACTATTGTACAATATCTTCATTGTAAACTTTCTAGAAAGAAGCCGAAGCCTACCGCATTTAAAAGATTCTTTAGAATAACTTTTTTTTTGAGCTACCCAGATAGACTTTAGTTAGATTTAAATGTGATAATGTCCCTTGTACAAAAAGTAACGTTTCACTCATTTATCATAATAGCGATTACGTTGCCATACTCATATTTTGCAAACATAATAATATTTTATTTCCATAATATAGGAAGAAACTGTTAGTCATTTTTCATAGCAAATAGTTACAAAAACACTGAATTTGAATTTGCAACATACAACGTGTACATACAAATTCCTACTTACCATGGTCGTTGGTGCAATGAAATGCAGATATGCATCCATCTCCTTAATCACAGCCGCCGGGACCTACATTTAAAGCCGATTAGAAAAAAATATACTACAGAAAACTCTCATAAAGCAGTAACTGAATGTAACCATTTATAATTACCTTCAACTCCTCTTCGAGAGATTTCAGCTGAAATTGATAAAAATTCATAATAACAATGTACACGTTAACTGATTTTGAACTACAAAAAATATTTTTATTCTTACTTTTCCATCCGGTCCAATGTAATGTAAGTGGCTGTCCAATTTGTCTTCTTTATGTGAGGGATGCTGTAGCAGAAATAAAAACAGAGTTACTTACATAACTATTGTACAATATCTTCATTGTAAACTTTCTAGAAAGAAGCCGAAGCCTACCGCATTTAAAAGATTCTTTAGAATAACTTTTTTTTTGAGCTACCCAGATAGACTTTAGTTAGATTTAAATGTGATAATGTCCCTTGTACAAAAAGTAACGTTTCACTCATTTATCATAATAGCGATTACGTTGCCATACTCATATTTTGCAAACATAATAATATTTTATTTCCATAATATAGGAAGAAACTGTTAGTCATTTTTCATAGCAAATAGTTACAAAAACACTGAATTTGAATTTGCAACATACAACGTGTACATACAAATTCCTACTTACCATGGTCGTTGGTGCAATGAAATGCAGATATGTATCCATCTCCTTAATCACAGCCGCCGGGACCTACATTTAAAGCCGATTAGAAAAAAATATACTACAGAAAACTCTCATAAAGCAGTAACTGAATGTAACCATTTATAATTACCTTCAACTCCTCTTCGAGAGATTTCAGCTGAAATTGATAAAAATTCATAATAACAATGTACACGTTAACTGATTTTGAACTACAAAAAATATTTTTATTCTTACTTTTCCATCCGGTCCAATGTAATGTAAGTGGCTGTCCAATTTGTCTTCTTTATGTGAGGGATGCTGTAGCAGAAATAAAAACAGAGTTACTTACATAACTATTGTACAATATCTTCATTGTAAACTTTCTAGAAAGAAGCCGAAGCCTACCGCATTTAAAAGATTCTTTAGAATAACTTTTTTTTTGAGCTACCCAGATAGACTTTAGTTAGATTTAAATGTGATAATGTCCCTTGTACAAAAAGTAACTTTTCACTCATTTATCATAATAGCGATTACGTTGCCATACTCATATTTTGCAAACAATAATATTTTATTTCCATAATATAGGAAGAAACTGTTAGTCATTTTTCATAGCAAATAGTTACAAAAACACTGAATTTGAATTTGCAACATACAACGTGTACATACAAATTCCTACTTACCATGGTCGTTGGTGCAATGAAATGCAGATATGTATCCATCTCCTTAATCACAGCCGCCGGGACCTACATTTAAAGCCGATTAGAAAAAAATATACTACAGAAAACTCTCATAAAGCAGTAACTGAATGTAACCATTTATAATTACCTTCAACTCCTCTTCGAGAGATTTCAGCTGAAATTGATAAAAATTCATAATAACAATGTACACGTTAACTGATTTTGAACTACAAAAAATATTTTTATTCTTACTTTTCCATCCGGTCCAATGTAATGTAAGTGGCTGTCCAATTTGTCTTCTTTATGTGAGGGATGCTGTAGCAGAAATAAAAACAGAGTTACTTACATAACTATTGTACAATATCTTCATTGTAAACTTTCTAGAAAGAAGCCGAAGCCTACCGCATTTAAAAGATTCTTTAGAATAACTTTTTTTTTGAGCTACCCAGATAGACTTTAGTTAGATTTAAATGTGATAATGTCCCTTGTACAAAAAGTAACGTTTCACTCATTTATCATAATAGCGATTACGTTGCCATACTCATATTTTGCAAACATAATAATATTTTATTTCCATAATATAGGAAGAAACTGTTAGTCATTTTTCATAGCAAATAGTTACAAAAACACTGAATTTGAATTTGCAACATACAACGTGTACATACAAATTCCTACTTACCATGGTCGTTGGTGCAATGAAATGCAGATATGTATCCATCTCCTTAATCACAGCCGCCGGGACCTACATTTAAAGCCGATTAGAAAAAAATATACTACAGAAAACTCTCATAAAGCAGTAACTGAATGTAACCATTTATAATTACCTTCAACTCCTCTTCGAGAGATTTCAGCTGAAATTGATAAAAATTCATAATAACAATGTACACGTTAACTGATTTTGAACTACAAAAAATATTTTTATTCTTACTTTTCCATCCGGTCCAATGTAATGTAAGTGGCTGTCCAATTTGTCTTCTTTATGTGAGGGATGCTGTAGCAGAAATAAAAACAGAGTTACTTACATAACTATTGTACAATATCTTCATTGTAAACTTTCTAGAAAGAAGCCGAAGCCTACCGCATTTAAAAGATTCTTTAGAATAACTTTTTTTTTGAGCTACCCAGATAGACTTTAGTTAGATTTAAATGTGATAATGTCCCTTGTACAAAAAGTAACGTTTCACTCATTTATCATAATAGCGATTACGTTGCCATACTCATATTTTGCAAACATAATAATATTTTATTTCCATAATATAGGAAGAAACTGTTAGTCATTTTTCATAGCAAATAGTTACAAAAACACTGAATTTGAATTTGCAACATACAACGTGTACATACAAATTCCTACTTACCATGGTCGTTGGTGCAATGAAATGCAGATATGTATCCATCTCCTTAATCACAGCCGCCGGGACCTACATTTAAAGCCGATTAGAAAAAAATATACTACAGAAAACTCTCATAAAGCAGTAACTGAATGTAACCATTTATAATTACCTTCAACTCCTCTTCGAGAGATTTCAGCTGAAATTGATAAAAATTCATAATAACAATGTACACGTTAACTGATTTTGAACTACAAAAAATATTTTTATTCTTACTTTTCCATCCGGTCCAATGTAATGTAAGTGGCTGTCCAATTTGTCTTCTTTATGTGAGGGATGCTGTAGCAGAAATAAAAACAGAGTTACTTACATAACTATTGTACAATATCTTCATTGTAAACTTTCTAGAAAGAAGCCGAAGCCTACCGCATTTAAAAGATTCTTTAGAATAACTTTTTTTTTGAGCTACCCAGATAGACTTTAGTTAGATTTAAATGTGATAATGTCCCTTGTACAAAAAGTAACGTTTCACTCATTTATCATAATAGCGATTACGTTGCCATACTCATATTTTGCAAACATAATAATATTTTATTTCCATAATATAGGAAGAAACTGTTAGTCATTTTTCATAGCAAATAGTTACAAAAACACTGAATTTGAATTTGCAACATACAACGTGTACATACAAATTCCTACTTACCATGGTCGTTGGTGCAATGAAATGCAGATATGCATCCATCTCCTTAATCACAGCCGCCGGGACCTACATTTAAAGCCGATTAGAAAAAAATATACTACAGAAAACTCTCATAAAGCAGTAACTGAATGTAACCATTTATAATTACCTTCAACTCCTCTTCGAGAGATTTCAGCTGAAATTGATAAAAATTCATAATAACAATGTACACGTTAACTGATTTTGAACTACAAAAAATATTTTTATTCTTACTTTTCCATCCGGTCCAATGTAATGTAAGTGGCTGTCCAATTTGTCTTCTTTATGTGAGGGATGCTGTAGCAGAAATAAAAACAGAGTTACTTACATAACTATTGTACAATATCTTCATTGTAAACTTTCTAGAAAGAAGCCGAAGCCTACCGCATTTAAAAGATTCTTTAGAATAACTTTTTTTTTGAGCTACCCAGATAGACTTTAGTTAGATTTAAATGTGATAATGTCCCTTGTACAAAAAGTAACTTTTCACTCATTTATCATAATAGCGATTACGTTGCCATACTCATATTTTGCAAACATAATAATATTTTATTTCCATAATATAGGAAGAAACTGTTAGTCATTTTTCATAGCAAATAGTTACAAAAACACTGAATTTGAATTTGCAACATACAACGTGTACATACAAATTCCTACTTACCATGGTCGTTGGTGCAATGAAATGCAGATATGCATCCATCTCCTTAATCACAGCCGCCGGGACCTACATTTAAAGCCGATTAGAAAAAAATATACTACAGAAAACTCTCATAAAGCAGTAACTGAATGTAACCATTTATAATTACCTTCAACTCCTCTTCGAGAGATTTCAGCTGAAATTGATAAAAATTCATAATAACAATGTACACGTTAACTGATTTTGAACTACAAAAAATATTTTTATTCTTACTTTTCCATCCGGTCCAATGTAATGTAAGTGGCTGTCCAATTTGTCTTCTTTATGTGAGGGATGCTGTAGCAGAAATAAAAACAGAGTTACTTACATAACTATTGTACAATATCTTCATTGTAAACTTTCTAGAAAGAAGCCGAAGCCTACCGCATTTAAAAGATTCTTTAGAATAACTTTTTTTTTGAGCTACCCAGATAGACTTTAGTTAGATTTAAATGTGATAATGTCCCTTGTACAAAAAGTAACGTTTCACTCATTTATCATAATAGCGATTACGTTGCCATACTCATATTTTGCAAACATAATAATATTTTATTTCCATAATATAGGAAGAAACTGTTAGTCATTTTTCATAGCAAATAGTTACAAAAACACTGAATTTGAATTTGCAACATACAACGTGTACATACAAATTCCTACTTACCATGGTCGTTGGTGCAATGAAATGCAGATATGTATCCATCTCCTTAATCACAGCCGCCGGGACCTACATTTAAAGCCGATTAGAAAAAAATATACTACAGAAAACTCTCATAAAGCAGTAACTGAATGTAACCATTTATAATTACCTTCAACTCCTCTTCGAGAGATTTCAGCTGAAATTGATAAAAATTCATAATAACAATGTACACGTTAACTGATTTTGAACTACAAAAAATATTTTTATTCTTACTTTTCCATCCGGTCCAATGTAATGTAAGTGGCTGTCCAATTTGTCTTCTTTATGTGAGGGATGCTGTAGCAGAAATAAAAACAGAGTTACTTACATAACTATTGTACAATATCTTCATTGTAAACTTTCTAGAAAGAAGCCGAAGCCTACCGCATTTAAAAGATTCTTTAGAATAACTTTTTTTTTGAGCTACCCAGATAGACTTTAGTTAGATTTAAATGTGATAATGTCCCTTGTACAAAAAGTAACGTTTCACTCATTTATCATAATAGCGATTACGTTGCCATACTCATATTTTGCAAACATAATAATATTTTATTTCCATAATATAGGAAGAAACTGTTAGTCATTTTTCATAGCAAATAGTTACAAAAACACTGAATTTGAATTTGCAACATACAACGTGTACATACAAATTCCTACTTACCATGGTCGTTGGTGCAATGAAATGCAGATATGTATCCATCTCCTTAATCACAGCCGCCGGGACCTACATTTAAAGCCGATTAGAAAAAAATATACTACAGAAAACTCTCATAAAGCAGTAACTGAATGTAACCATTTATAATTACCTTCAACTCCTCTTCGAGAGATTTCAGCTGAAATTGATAAAAATTCATAATAACAATGTACACGTTAACTGATTTTGAACTACAAAAAATATTTTTATTCTTACTTTTCCATCCGGTCCAATGTAATGTAAGTGGCTGTCCAATTTGTCTTCTTTATGTGAGGGATGCTGTAGCAGAAATAAAAACAGAGTTACTTACATAACTATTGTACAATATCTTCATTGTAAACTTTCTAGAAAGAAGCCGAAGCCTACCGCATTTAAAAGATTCTTTAGAATAACTTTTTTTTTGAGCTACCCAGATAGACTTTAGTTAGATTTAAATGTGATAATGTCCCTTGTACAAAAAGTAACTTTTCACTCATTTATCATAATAGCGATTACGTTGCCATACTCATATTTTGCAAACAATAATATTTTATTTCCATAATATAGGAAGAAACTGTTAGTCATTTTTCATAGCAAATAGTTACAAAAACACTGAATTTGAATTTGCAACATACAACGTGTACATACAAATTCCTACTTACCATGGTCGTTGGTGCAATGAAATGCAGATATGCATCCATCTCCTTAATCACAGCCGCCGGGACCTACATTTAAAGCCGATTAGAAAAAAATATACTACAGAAAACTCTCATAAAGCAGTAACTGAATGTAACCATTTATAATTACCTTCAACTCCTCTTCGAGAGATTTCAGCTGAAATTGATAAAAATTCATAATAACAATGTACACGTTAACTGATTTTGAACTACAAAAAATATTTTTATTCTTACTTTTCCATCCGGTCCAATGTAATGTAAGTGGCTGTCCAATTTGTCTTCTTTATGTGAGGGATGCTGTAGCAGAAATAAAAACAGAGTTACTTACATAACTATTGTACAATATCTTCATTGTAAACTTTCTAGAAAGAAGCCGAAGCCTACCGCATTTAAAAGATTCTTTAGAATAACTTTTTTTTTGAGCTACCCAGATAGACTTTAGTTAGATTTAAATGTGATAATGTCCCTTGTACAAAAAGTAACGTTTCACTCATTTATCATAATAGCGATTACGTTGCCATACTCATATTTTGCAAACATAATAATATTTTATTTCCATAATATAGGAAGAAACTGTTAGTCATTTTTCATAGCAAATAGTTACAAAAACACTGAATTTGAATTTGCAACATACAACGTGTACATACAAATTCCTACTTACCATGGTCGTTGGTGCAATGAAATGCAGATATGTATCCATCTCCTTAATCACAGCCGCCGGGACCTACATTTAAAGCCGATTAGAAAAAAATATACTACAGAAAACTCTCATAAAGCAGTAACTGAATGTAACCATTTATAATTACCTTCAACTCCTCTTCGAGAGATTTCAGCTGAAATTGATAAAAATTCATAATAACAATGTACACGTTAACTGATTTTGAACTACAAAAAATATTTTTATTCTTACTTTTCCATCCGGTCCAATGTAATGTAAGTGGCTGTCCAATTTGTCTTCTTTATGTGAGGGATGCTGTAGCAGAAATAAAAACAGAGTTACTTACATAACTATTGTACAATATCTTCATTGTAAACTTTCTAGAAAGAAGCCGAAGCCTACCGCATTTAAAAGATTCTTTAGAATAACTTTTTTTTTGAGCTACCCAGATAGACTTTAGTTAGATTTAAATGTGATAATGTCCCTTGTACAAAAAGTAACTTTTCACTCATTTATCATAATAGCGATTACGTTGCCATACTCATATTTTGCAAACATAATAATATTTTATTTCCATAATATAGGAAGAAACTGTTAGTCATTTTTCATAGCAAATAGTTACAAAAACACTGAATTTGAATTTGCAACATACAACGTGTACATACAAATTCCTACTTACCATGGTCGTTGGTGCAATGAAATGCAGATATGTATCCATCTCCTTAATCACAGCCGCCGGGACCTACATTTAAAGCCGATTAGAAAAAAATATACTAAAGAAAACTCTCATAAAGCAGTAACTGAATGTAACCATTTATAATTACCTTCAACTCCTCTTCGAGAGATTTCAGCTGAAATTGATAAAAATTCATAATAACAATGTACACGTTAACTGATTTTGAACTACAAAAAATATTTTTATTCTTACTTTTCCATCCGGTCCAATGTAATGTAAGTGGCTGTCCAATTTGTCTTCTTTATGTGAGGGATGCTGTAGCAGAAATAAAAACAGAGTTACTTACATAACTATTGTACAATATCTTCATTGTAAACTTTCTAGAAAGAAGCCGAAGCCTACCGCATTTAAAAGATTCTTTAGAATAACTTTTTTTTTGAGCTACCCAGATAGACTTTAGTTAGATTTAAATGTGATAATGTCCCTTGTACAAAAAGTAACGTTTCACTCATTTATCATAATAGCGATTACGTTGCCATACTCATATTTTGCAAACATAATAATATTTTATTTCCATAATATAGGAAGAAACTGTTAGTCATTTTTCATAGCAAATAGTTACAAAAACACTGAATTTGAATTTGCAACATACAACGTGTACATACAAATTCCTACTTACCATGGTCGTTGGTGCAATGAAATGCAGATATGTATCCATCTCCTTAATCACAGCCGCCGGGACCTACATTTAAAGCCGATTAGAAAAAAATATACTACAGAAAACTCTCATAAAGCAGTAACTGAATGTAACCATTTATAATTACCTTCAACTCCTCTTCGAGAGATTTCAGCTGAAATTGATAAAAATTCATAATAACAATGTACACGTTAACTGATTTTGAACTACAAAAAATATTTTTATTCTTACTTTTCCATCCGGTCCAATGTAATGTAAGTGGCTGTCCAATTTGTCTTCTTTATGTGAGGGATGCTGTAGCAGAAATAAAAACAGAGTTACTTACATAACTATTGTACAATATCTTCATTGTAAACTTTCTAGAAAGAAGCCGAAGCCTACCGCATTTAAAAGATTCTTTAGAATAACTTTTTTTTTGAGCTACCCAGATAGACTTTAGTTAGATTTAAATGTGATAATGTCCCTTGTACAAAAAGTAACTTTTCACTCATTTATCATAATAGCGATTACGTTGCCATACTCATATTTTGCAAACATAATAATATTTTATTTCCATAATATAGGAAGAAACTGTTAGTCATTTTTCATAGCAAATAGTTACAAAAACACTGAATTTGAATTTGCAACATACAACGTGTACATACAAATTCCTACTTACCATGGTCGTTGGTGCAATGAAATGCAGATATGCATCCATCTCCTTAATCACAGCCGCCGGGACCTACATTTAAAGCCGATTAGAAAAAAATATACTACAGAAAACTCTCATAAAGCAGTAACTGAATGTAACCATTTATAATTACCTTCAACTCCTCTTCGAGAGATTTCAGCTGAAATTGATAAAAATTCATAATAACAATGTACACGTTAACTGATTTTGAACTACAAAAAATATTTTTATTCTTACTTTTCCATCCGGTCCAATGTAATGTAAGTGGCTGTCCAATTTGTCTTCTTTATGTGAGGGATGCTGTAGCAGAAATAAAAACAGAGTTACTTACATAACTATTGTACAATATCTTCATTGTAAACTTTCTAGAAAGAAGCCGAAGCCTACCGCATTTAAAAGATTCTTTAGAATAACTTTTTTTTTGAGCTACCCAGATAGACTTTAGTTAGATTTAAATGTGATAATGTCCCTTGTACAAAAAGTAACTTTTCACTCATTTATCATAATAGCGATTACGTTGCCATACTCATATTTTGCAAACATAATAATATTTTATTTCCATAATATAGGAAGAAACTGTTAGTCATTTTTCATAGCAAATAGTTACAAAAACACTGAATTTGAATTTGCAACATACAACGTGTACATACAAATTCCTACTTACCATGGTCGTTGGTGCAATGAAATGCAGATATGCATCCATCTCCTTAATCACAGCCGCCGGGACCTACATTTAAAGCCGATTAGAAAAAAATATACTACAGAAAACTCTCATAAAGCAGTAACTGAATGTAACCATTTATAATTACCTTCAACTCCTCTTCGAGAGATTTCAGCTGAAATTGATAAAAATTCATAATAACAATGTACACGTTAACTGATTTTGAACTACAAAAAATATTTTTATTCTTACTTTTCCATCCGGTCCAATGTAATGTAAGTGGCTGTCCAATTTGTCTTCTTTATGTGAGGGATGCTGTAGCAGAAATAAAAACAGAGTTACTTACATAACTATTGTACAATATCTTCATTGTAAACTTTCTAGAAAGAAGCCGAAGCCTACCGCATTTAAAAGATTCTTTAGAATAACTTTTTTTTTGAGCTACCCAGATAGACTTTAGTTAGATTTAAATGTGATAATGTCCCTTGTACAAAAAGTAACGTTTCACTCATTTATCATAATAGCGATTACGTTGCCATACTCATATTTTGCAAACATAATAATATTTTATTTCCATAATATAGGAAGAAACTGTTAGTCATTTTTCATAGCAAATAGTTACAAAAACACTGAATTTGAATTTGCAACATACAACGTGTACATACAAATTCCTACTTACCATGGTCGTTGGTGCAATGAAATGCAGATATGTATCCATCTCCTTAATCACAGCCGCCGGGACCTACATTTAAAGCCGATTAGAAAAAAATATACTACAGAAAACTCTCATAAAGCAGTAACTGAATGTAACCATTTATAATTACCTTCAACTCCTCTTCGAGAGATTTCAGCTGAAATTGATAAAAATTCATAATAACAATGTACACGTTAACTGATTTTGAACTACAAAAAATATTTTTATTCTTACTTTTCCATCCGGTCCAATGTAATGTAAGTGGCTGTCCAATTTGTCTTCTTTATGTGAGGGATGCTGTAGCAGAAATAAAAACAGAGTTACTTAGATAACTATTGTACAATATCTTCATTGTAAACTTTCTAGAAAGAAGCCGAAGCCTACCGCATTTAAAAGATTCTTTAGAATAACTTTTTTTTTGAGCTACCCAGATAGACTTTAGTTAGATTTAAATGTGATAATGTCCCTTGTACAAAAAGTAACGTTTCACTCATTTATCATAATAGCGATTACGTTGCCATACTCATATTTTGCAAACATAATAATATTTTATTTCCATAATATAGGAAGAAACTGTTAGTCATTTTTCATAGCAAATAGTTACAAAAACACTGAATTTGAATTTGCAACATACAACGTGTACATACAAATTCCTACTTACCATGGTCGTTGGTGCAATGAAATGCAGATATGTATCCATCTCCTTAATCACAGCCGCCGGGACCTACATTTAAAGCCGATTAGAAAAAAATATACTACAGAAAACTCTCATAAAGCAGTAACTGAATGTAACCATTTATAATTACCTTCAACTCCTCTTCGAGAGATTTCAGCTGAAATTGATAAAAATTCATAATAACAATGTACACGTTAACTGATTTTGAACTACAAAAAATATTTTTATTCTTACTTTTCCATCCGGTCCAATGTAATGTAAGTGGCTGTCCAATTTGTCTTCTTTATGTGAGGGATGCTGTAGCAGAAATAAAAACAGAGTTACTTACATAACTATTGTACAATATCTTCATTGTAAACTTTCTAGAAAGAAGCCGAAGCCTACCGCATTTAAAAGATTCTTTAGAATAACTTTTTTTTTGAGCTACCCAGATAGACTTTAGTTAGATTTAAATGTGATAATGTCCCTTGTACAAAAAGTAACGTTTCACTCATTTATCATAATAGCGATTACGTTGCCATACTCATATTTTGCAAACATAATAATATTTTATTTCCATAATATAGGAAGAAACTGTTAGTCATTTTTCATAGCAAATAGTTACAAAAACACTGAATTTGAATTTGCAACATACAACGTGTACATACAAATTCCTACTTACCATGGTCGTTGGTGCAATGAAATGCAGATATGTATCCATCTCCTTAATCACAGCCGCCGGGACCTACATTTAAAGCCGATTAGAAAAAAATATACTACAGAAAACTCTCATAAAGCAGTAACTGAATGTAACCATTTATAATTACCTTCAACTCCTCTTCGAGAGATTTCAGCTGAAATTGATAAAAATTCATAATAACAATGTACACGTTAACTGATTTTGAACTACAAAAAATATTTTTATTCTTACTTTTCCATCCGGTCCAATGTAATGTAAGTGGCTGTCCAATTTGTCTTCTTTATGTGAGGGATGCTGTAGCAGAAATAAAAACAGAGTTACTTAGATAACTATTGTACAATATCTTCATTGTAAACTTTCTAGAAAGAAGCCGAAGCCTACCGCATTTAAAAGATTCTTTAGAATAACTTTTTTTTTGAGCTACCCAGATAGACTTTAGTTAGATTTAAATGTGATAATGTCCCTTGTACAAAAAGTAACTTTTCACTCATTTATCATAATAGCGATTACGTTGCCATACTCATATTTTGCAAACATAATAATATTTTATTTCCATAATATAGGAAGAAACTGTTAGTCATTTTTCATAGCAAATAGTTACAAAAACACTGAATTTGAATTTGCAACATACAACGTGTACATACAAATTCCTACTTACCATGGTCGTTGGTGCAATGAAATGCAGATATGTATCCATCTCCTTAATCACAGCCGCCGGGACCTACATTTAAAGCCGATTAGAAAAAAATATACTACAGAAAACTCTCATAAAGCAGTAACTGAATGTAACCATTTATAATTACCTTCAACTCCTCTTCGAGAGATTTCAGCTGAAATTGATAAAAATTCATAATAACAATGTACACGTTAACTGATTTTGAACTACAAAAAAATATTTTTATTCTTACTTTTCCATCCGGTCCAATGTAATGTAAGTGGCTGTCCAATTTGTCTTCTTTATGTGAGGGATGCTGTAGCAGAAATAAAAACAGAGTTACTTACATAACTATTGTACAATATCTTCATTGTAAACTTTCTAGAAAGAAGCCGAAGCCTACCGCATTTAAAAGATTCTTTAGAATAACTTTTTTTTTGAGCTACCCAGATAGACTTTAGTTAGATTTAAATGTGATAATGTCCCTTGTACAAAAAGTAACTTTTCACTCATTTATCATAATAGCGATTACGTTGCCATACTCATATTTTGCAAACATAATAATATTTTATTTCCATAATATAGGAAGAAACTGTTAGTCATTTTTCATAGCAAATAGTTACAAAAACACTGAATTTGAATTTGCAACATACAACGTGTACATACAAATTCCTACTTACCATGGTCGTTGGTGCAATGAAATGCAGATATGTATCCATCTCCTTAATCACAGCCGCCGGGACCTACATTTAAAGCCGATTAGAAAAAAATATACTACAGAAAACTCTCATAAAGCAGTAACTGAATGTAACCATTTATAATTACCTTCAACTCCTCTTCGAGAGATTTCAGCTGAAATTGATAAAAATTCATAATAACAATGTACACGTTAACTGATTTTGAACTACAAAAAATATTTTTATTCTTACTTTTCCATCCGGTCCAATGTAATGTAAGTGGCTGTCCAATTTGTCTTCTTTATGTGAGGGATGCTGTAGCAGAAATAAAAACAGAGTTACTTACATAACTATTGTACAATATCTTCATTGTAAACTTTCTAGAAAGAAGCCGAAGCCTACCGCATTTAAAAGATTCTTTAGAATAACTTTTTTTTTGAGCTACCCAGATAGACTTTAGTTAGATTTAAATGTGATAATGTCCCTTGTACAAAAAGTAACGTTTCACTCATTTATCATAATAGCGATTACGTTGCCATACTCATATTTTGCAAACATAATAATATTTTATTTCCATAATATAGGAAGAAACTGTTAGTCATTTTTCATAGCAAATAGTTACAAAAACACTGAATTTGAATTTGCAACATACAACGTGTACATACAAATTCCTACTTACCATGGTCGTTGGTGCAATGAAATGCAGATATGTATCCATCTCCTTAATCACAGCCGCCGGGACCTACATTTAAAGCCGATTAGAAAAAAATATACTACAGAAAACTCTCATAAAGCAGTAACTGAATGTAACCATTTATAATTACCTTCAACTCCTCTTCGAGAGATTTCAGCTGAAATTGATAAAAATTCATAATAACAATGTACACGTTAACTGATTTTGAACTACAAAAAATATTTTTATTCTTACTTTTCCATCCGGTCCAATGTAATGTAAGTGGCTGTCCAATTTGTCTTCTTTATGTGAGGGATGCTGTAGCAGAAATAAAAACAGAGTTACTTACATAACTATTGTACAATATCTTCATTGTAAACTTTCTAGAAAGAAGCCGAAGCCTACCGCATTTAAAAGATTCTTTAGAATAACTTTTTTTTTGAGCTACCCAGATAGACTTTAGTTAGATTTAAATGTGATAATGTCCCTTGTACAAAAAGTAACGTTTCACTCATTTATCATAATAGCGATTACGTTGCCATACTCATATTTTGCAAACATAATAATATTTTATTTCCATAATATAGGAAGAAACTGTTAGTCATTTTTCATAGCAAATAGTTACAAAAACACTGAATTTGAATTTGCAACATACAACGTGTACATACAAATTCCTACTTACCATGGTCGTTGGTGCAATGAAATGCAGATATGCATCCATCTCCTTAATCACAGCCGCCGGGACCTACATTTAAAGCCGATTAGAAAAAAATATACTACAGAAAACTCTCATAAAGCAGTAACTGAATGTAACCATTTATAATTACCTTCAACTCCTCTTCGAGAGATTTCAGCTGAAATTGATAAAAATTCATAATAACAATGTACACGTTAACTGATTTTGAACTACAAAAAATATTTTTATTCTTACTTTTCCATCCGGTCCAATGTAATGTAAGTGGCTGTCCAATTTGTCTTCTTTATGTGAGGGATGCTGTAGCAGAAATAAAAACAGAGTTACTTACATAACTATTGTACAATATCTTCATTGTAAACTTTCTAGAAAGAAGCCGAAGCCTACCGCATTTAAAAGATTCTTTAGAATAACTTTTTTTTTGAGCTACCCAGATAGACTTTAGTTAGATTTAAATGTGATAATGTCCCTTGTACAAAAAGTAACGTTTCACTCATTTATCATAATAGCGATTACGTTGCCATACTCATATTTTGCAAACATAATAATATTTTATTTCCATAATATAGGAAGAAACTGTTAGTCATTTTTCATAGCAAATAGTTACAAAAACACTGAATTTGAATTTGCAACATACAACGTGTACATACAAATTCCTACTTACCATGGTCGTTGGTGCAATGAAATGCAGATATGCATCCATCTCCTTAATCACAGCCGCCGGGACCTACATTTAAAGCCGATTAGAAAAAAATATACTACAGAAAACTCTCATAAAGCAGTAACTGAATGTAACCATTTATAATTACCTTCAACTCCTCTTCGAGAGATTTCAGCTGAAATTGATAAAAATTCATAATAACAATGTACACGTTAACTGATTTTGAACTACAAAAAATATTTTTATTCTTACTTTTCCATCCGGTCCAATGTAATGTAAGTGGCTGTCCAATTTGTCTTCTTTATGTGAGGGATGCTGTAGCAGAAATAAAAACAGAGTTACTTACATAACTATTGTACAATATCTTCATTGTAAACTTTCTAGAAAGAAGCCGAAGCCTACCGCATTTAAAAGATTCTTTAGAATAACTTTTTTTTTGAGCTACCCAGATAGACTTTAGTTAGATTTAAATGTGATAATGTCCCTTGTACAAAAAGTAACGTTTCACTCATTTATCATAATAGCGATTACGTTGCCATACTCATATTTTGCAAACATAATAATATTTTATTTCCATAATATAGGAAGAAACTGTTAGTCATTTTTCATAGCAAATAGTTACAAAAACACTGAATTTGAATTTGCAACATACAACGTGTACATACAAATTCCTACTTACCATGGTCGTTGGTGCAATGAAATGCAGATATGTATCCATCTCCTTAATCACAGCCGCCGGGACCTACATTTAAAGCCGATTAGAAAAAAATATACTACAGAAAACTCTCATAAAGCAGTAACTGAATGTAACCATTTATAATTACCTTCAACTCCTCTTCGAGAGATTTCAGCTGAAATTGATAAAAATTCATAATAACAATGTACACGTTAACTGATTTTGAACTACAAAAAATATTTTTATTCTTACTTTTCCATCCGGTCCAATGTAATGTAAGTGGCTGTCCAATTTGTCTTCTTTATGTGAGGGATGCTGTAGCAGAAATAAAAACAGAGTTACTTACATAACTATTGTACAATATCTTCATTGTAAACTTTCTAGAAAGAAGCCGAAGCCTACCGCATTTAAAAGATTCTTTAGAATAACTTTTTTTTTGAGCTACCCAGATAGACTTTAGTTAGATTTAAATGTGATAATGTCCCTTGTACAAAAAGTAACGTTTCACTCATTTATCATAATAGCGATTACGTTGCCATACTCATATTTTGCAAACATAATAATATTTTATTTCCATAATATAGGAAGAAACTGTTAGTCATTTTTCATAGCAAATAGTTACAAAAACACTGAATTTGAATTTGCAACATACAACGTGTACATACAAATTCCTACTTACCATGGTCGTTGGTGCAATGAAATGCAGATATGTATCCATCTCCTTAATCACAGCCGCCGGGACCTACATTTAAAGCCGATTAGAAAAAAATATACTACAGAAAACTCTCATAAAGCAGTAACTGAATGTAACCATTTATAATTACCTTCAACTCCTCTTCGAGAGATTTCAGCTGAAATTGATAAAAATTCATAATAACAATGTACACGTTAACTGATTTTGAACTACAAAAAATATTTTTATTCTTACTTTTCCATCCGGTCCAATGTAATGTAAGTGGCTGTCCAATTTGTCTTCTTTATGTGAGGGATGCTGTAGCAGAAATAAAAACAGAGTTACTTACATAACTATTGTACAATATCTTCATTGTAAACTTTCTAGAAAGAAGCCGAAGCCTACCGCATTTAAAAGATTCTTTAGAATAACTTTTTTTTTGAGCTACCCAGATAGACTTTAGTTAGATTTAAATGTGATAATGTCCCTTGTACAAAAAGTAACTTTTCACTCATTTATCATAATAGCGATTACGTTGCCATACTCATATTTTGCAAACAATAATATTTTATTTCCATAATATAGGAAGAAACTGTTAGTCATTTTTCATAGCAAATAGTTACAAAAACACTGAATTTGAATTTGCAACATACAACGTGTACATACAAATTCCTACTTACCATGGTCGTTGGTGCAATGAAATGCAGATATGCATCCATCTCCTTAATCACAGCCGCCGGGACCTACATTTAAAGCCGATTAGAAAAAAATATACTACAGAAAACTCTCATAAAGCAGTAACTGAATGTAACCATTTATAATTACCTTCAACTCCTCTTCGAGAGATTTCAGCTGAAATTGATAAAAATTCATAATAACAATGTACACGTTAACTGATTTTGAACTACAAAAAATATTTTTATTCTTACTTTTCCATCCGGTCCAATGTAATGTAAGTGGCTGTCCAATTTGTCTTCTTTATGTGAGGGATGCTGTAGCAGAAATAAAAACAGAGTTACTTACATAACTATTGTACAATATCTTCATTGTAAACTTTCTAGAAAGAAGCCGAAGCCTACCGCATTTAAAAGATTCTTTAGAATAACTTTTTTTTTGAGCTACCCAGATAGACTTTAGTTAGATTTAAATGTGATAATGTCCCTTGTACAAAAAGTAACGTTTCACTCATTTATCATAATAGCGATTACGTTGCCATACTCATATTTTGCAAACATAATAATATTTTATTTCCATAATATAGGAAGAAACTGTTAGTCATTTTTCATAGCAAATAGTTACAAAAACACTGAATTTGAATTTGCAACATACAACGTGTACATACAAATTCCTACTTACCATGGTCGTTGGTGCAATGAAATGCAGATATGTATCCATCTCCTTAATCACAGCCGCCGGGACCTACATTTAAAGCCGATTAGAAAAAAATATACTACAGAAAACTCTCATAAAGCAGTAACTGAATGTAACCATTTATAATTACCTTCAACTCCTCTTCGAGAGATTTCAGCTGAAATTGATAAAAATTCATAATAACAATGTACACGTTAACTGATTTTGAACTACAAAAAATATTTTTATTCTTACTTTTCCATCCGGTCCAATGTAATGTAAGTGGCTGTCCAATTTGTCTTCTTTATGTGAGGGATGCTGTAGCAGAAATAAAAACAGAGTTACTTACATAACTATTGTACAATATCTTCATTGTAAACTTTCTAGAAAGAAGCCGAAGCCTACCGCATTTAAAAGATTCTTTAGAATAACTTTTTTTTTGAGCTACCCAGATAGACTTTAGTTAGATTTAAATGTGATAATGTCCCTTGTACAAAAAGTAACGTTTCACTCATTTATCATAATAGCGATTACGTTGCCATACTCATATTTTGCAAACATAATAATATTTTATTTCCATAATATAGGAAGAAACTGTTAGTCATTTTTCATAGCAAATAGTTACAAAAACACTGAATTTGAATTTGCAACATACAACGTGTACATACAAATTCCTACTTACCATGGTCGTTGGTGCAATGAAATGCAGATATGTATCCATCTCCTTAATCACAGCCGCCGGGACCTACATTTAAAGCCGATTAGAAAAAAATATACTACAGAAAACTCTCATAAAGCAGTAACTGAATGTAACCATTTATAATTACCTTCAACTCCTCTTCGAGAGATTTCAGCTGAAATTGATAAAAATTCATAATAACAATGTACACGTTAACTGATTTTGAACTACAAAAAATATTTTTATTCTTACTTTTCCATCCGGTCCAATGTAATGTAAGTGGCTGTCCAATTTGTCTTCTTTATGTGAGGGATGCTGTAGCAGAAATAAAAACAGAGTTACTTACATAACTATTGTACAATATCTTCATTGTAAACTTTCTAGAAAGAAGCCGAAGCCTACCGCATTTAAAAGATTCTTTAGAATAACTTTTTTTTTGAGCTACCCAGATAGACTTTAGTTAGATTTAAATGTGATAATGTCCCTTGTACAAAAAGTAACGTTTCACTCATTTATCATAATAGCGATTACGTTGCCATACTCATATTTTGCAAACATAATAATATTTTATTTCCATAATATAGGAAGAAACTGTTAGTCATTTTTCATAGCAAATAGTTACAAAAACACTGAATTTGAATTTGCAACATACAACGTGTACATACAAATTCCTACTTACCATGGTCGTTGGTGCAATGAAATGCAGATATGTATCCATCTCCTTAATCACAGCCGCCGGGACCTACATTTAAAGCCGATTAGAAAAAAATATACTACAGAAAACTCTCATAAAGCAGTAACTGAATGTAACCATTTATAATTACCTTCAACTCCTCTTCGAGAGATTTCAGCTGAAATTGATAAAAATTCATAATAACAATGTACACGTTAACTGATTTTGAACTACAAAAAATATTTTTATTCTTACTTTTCCATCCGGTCCAATGTAATGTAAGTGGCTGTCCAATTTGTCTTCTTTATGTGAGGGATGCTGTAGCAGAAATAAAAACAGAGTTACTTACATAACTATTGTACAATATCTTCATTGTAAACTTTCTAGAAAGAAGCCGAAGCCTACCGCATTTAAAAGATTCTTTAGAATAACTTTTTTTTTGAGCTACCCAGATAGACTTTAGTTAGATTTAAATGTGATAATGTCCCTTGTACAAAAAGTAACGTTTCACTCATTTATCATAATAGCGATTACGTTGCCATACTCATATTTTGCAAACATAATAATATTTTATTTCCATAATATAGGAAGAAACTGTTAGTCATTTTTCATAGCAAATAGTTACAAAAACACTGAATTTGAATTTGCAACATACAACGTGTACATACAAATTCCTACTTACCATGGTCGTTGGTGCAATGAAATGCAGATATGCATCCATCTCCTTAATCACAGCCGCCGGGACCTACATTTAAAGCCGATTAGAAAAAAATATACTACAGAAAACTCTCATAAAGCAGTAACTGAATGTAACCATTTATAATTACCTTCAACTCCTCTTCGAGAGATTTCAGCTGAAATTGATAAAAATTCATAATAACAATGTACACGTTAACTGATTTTGAACTACAAAAAATATTTTTATTCTTACTTTTCCATCCGGTCCAATGTAATGTAAGTGGCTGTCCAATTTGTCTTCTTTATGTGAGGGATGCTGTAGCAGAAATAAAAACAGAGTTACTTACATAACTATTGTACAATATCTTCATTGTAAACTTTCTAGAAAGAAGCCGAAGCCTACCGCATTTAAAAGATTCTTTAGAATAACTTTTTTTTTGAGCTACCCAGATAGACTTTAGTTAGATTTAAATGTGATAATGTCCCTTGTACAAAAAGTAACGTTTCACTCATTTATCATAATAGCGATTACGTTGCCATACTCATATTTTGCAAACATAATAATATTTTATTTCCATAATATAGGAAGAAACTGTTAGTCATTTTTCATAGCAAATAGTTACAAAAACACTGAATTTGAATTTGCAACATACAACGTGTACATACAAATTCCTACTTACCATGGTCGTTGGTGCAATGAAATGCAGATATGTATCCATCTCCTTAATCACAGCCGCCGGGACCTACATTTAAAGCCGATTAGAAAAAAATATACTACAGAAAACTCTCATAAAGCAGTAACTGAATGTAACCATTTATAATTACCTTCAACTCCTCTTCGAGAGATTTCAGCTGAAATTGATAAAAATTCATAATAACAATGTACACGTTAACTGATTTTGAACTACAAAAAATATTTTTATTCTTACTTTTCCATCCGGTCCAATGTAATGTAAGTGGCTGTCCAATTTGTCTTCTTTATGTGAGGGATGCTGTAGCAGAAATAAAAACAGAGTTACTTAGATAACTATTGTACAATATCTTCATTGTAAACTTTCTAGAAAGAAGCCGAAGCCTACCGCATTTAAAAGATTCTTTAGAATAACTTTTTTTTTGAGCTACCCAGATAGACTTTAGTTAGATTTAAATGTGATAATGTCCCTTGTACAAAAAGTAACGTTTCACTCATTTATCATAATAGCGATTACGTTGCCATACTCATATTTTGCAAACATAATAATATTTTATTTCCATAATATAGGAAGAAACTGTTAGTCATTTTTCATAGCAAATAGTTACAAAAACACTGAATTTGAATTTGCAACATACAACGTGTACATACAAATTCCTACTTACCATGGTCGTTGGTGCAATGAAATGCAGATATGTATCCATCTCCTTAATCACAGCCGCCGGGACCTACATTTAAAGCCGATTAGAAAAAAATATACTACAGAAAACTCTCATAAAGCAGTAACTGAATGTAACCATTTATAATTACCTTCAACTCCTCTTCGAGAGATTTCAGCTGAAATTGATAAAAATTCATAATAACAATGTACACGTTAACTGATTTTGAACTACAAAAAATATTTTTATTCTTACTTTTCCATCCGGTCCAATGTAATGTAAGTGGCTGTCCAATTTGTCTTCTTTATGTGAGGGATGCTGTAGCAGAAATAAAAACAGAGTTACTTACATAACTATTGTACAATATCTTCATTGTAAACTTTCTAGAAAGAAGCCGAAGCCTACCGCATTTAAAAGATTCTTTAGAATAACTTTTTTTTTGAGCTACCCAGATAGACTTTAGTTAGATTTAAATGTGATAATGTCCCTTGTACAAAAAGTAACGTTTCACTCATTTATCATAATAGCGATTACGTTGCCATACTCATATTTTGCAAACATAATAATATTTTATTTCCATAATATAGGAAGAAACTGTTAGTCATTTTTCATAGCAAATAGTTACAAAAACACTGAATTTGAATTTGCAACATACAACGTGTACATACAAATTCCTACTTACCATGGTCGTTGGTGCAATGAAATGCAGATATGTATCCATCTCCTTAATCACAGCCGCCGGGACCTACATTTAAAGCCGATTAGAAAAAAATATACTACAGAAAACTCTCATAAAGCAGTAACTGAATGTAACCATTTATAATTACCTTCAACTCCTCTTCGAGAGATTTCAGCTGAAATTGATAAAAATTCATAATAACAATGTACACGTTAACTGATTTTGAACTACAAAAAATATTTTTATTCTTACTTTTCCATCCGGTCCAATGTAATGTAAGTGGCTGTCCAATTTGTCTTCTTTATGTGAGGGATGCTGTAGCAGAAATAAAAACAGAGTTACTTACATAACTATTGTACAATATCTTCATTGTAAACTTTCTAGAAAGAAGCCGAAGCCTACCGCATTTAAAAGATTCTTTAGAATAACTTTTTTTTTGAGCTACCCAGATAGACTTTAGTTAGATTTAAATGTGATAATGTCCCTTGTACAAAAAGTAACTTTTCACTCATTTATCATAATAGCGATTACGTTGCCATACTCATATTTTGCAAACATAATAATATTTTATTTCCATAATATAGGAAGAAACTGTTAGTCATTTTTCATAGCAAATAGTTACAAAAACACTGAATTTGAATTTGCAACATACAACGTGTACATACAAATTCCTACTTACCATGGTCGTTGGTGCAATGAAATGCAGATATGTATCCATCTCCTTAATCACAGCCGCCGGGACCTACATTTAAAGCCGATTAGAAAAAAATATACTACAGAAAACTCTCATAAAGCAGTAACTGAATGTAACCATTTATAATTACCTTCAACTCCTCTTCGAGAGATTTCAGCTGAAATTGATACAAATTCATAATAACAATGTACACGTTAACTGATTTTGAACTACAAAAAATATTTTTATTCTTACTTTTCCATCCGGTCCAATGTAATGTAAGTGGCTGTCCAATTTGTCTTCTTTATGTGAGGGATGCTGTAGCAGAAATAAAAACAGAGTTACTTACATAACTATTGTACAATATCTTCATTGTAAACTTTCTAGAAAGAAGCCGAAGCCTACCGCATTTAAAAGAATCTTTAGAATAACTTTTTTTTTGAGCTACCCAGATAGACTTTAGTTAGATTTAAATGTGATAATGTCCCTTGTACAAAAAGTAACTTTTCACTCATTTATCATAATAGCGATTACGTTGCCATACTCATATTTTGCAAACATAATAATATTTTATTTCCATAATATAGGAAGAAACTGTTAGTCATTTTTCATAGCAAATAGTTACAAAAACACTGAATTTGAATTTGCAACATACAACGTGTACATACAAATTCCTACTTACCATGGTCGTTGGTGCAATGAAATGCAGATATGTATCCATCTCCTTAATCACAGCCGCCGGGACCTACATTTAAAGCCGATTAGAAAAAAATATACTACAGAAAACTCTCATAAAGCAGTAACTGAATGTAACCATTTATAATTACCTTCAACTCCTCTTCGAGAGATTTCAGCTGAAATTGATAAAAATTCATAATAACAATGTACACGTTAACTGATTTTGAACTACAAAAAATATTTTTATTCTTACTTTTCCATCCGGTCCAATGTAATGTAAGTGGCTGTCCAATTTGTCTTCTTTATGTGAGGGATGCTGTAGCAGAAATAAAAACAGAGTTACTTAGATAACTATTGTACAATATCTTCATTGTAAACTTTCTAGAAAGAAGCCGAAGCCTACCGCATTTAAAAGATTCTTTAGAATAACTTTTTTTTTGAGCTACCCAGATAGACTTTAGTTAGATTTAAATGTGATAATGTCCCTTGTACAAAAAGTAACGTTTCACTCATTTATCATAATAGCGATTACGTTGCCATACTCATATTTTGCAAACATAATAATATTTTATTTCCATAATATAGGAAGAAACTGTTAGTCATTTTTCATAGCAAATAGTTACAAAAACACTGAATTTGAATTTGCAACATACAACGTGTACATACAAATTCCTACTTACCATGGTCGTTGGTGCAATGAAATGCAGATATGTATCCATCTCCTTAATCACAGCCGCCGGGACCTACATTTAAAGCCGATTAGAAAAAAATATACTACAGAAAACTCTCATAAAGCAGTAACTGAATGTAACCATTTATAATTACCTTCAACTCCTCTTCGAGAGATTTCAGCTGAAATTGATAAAAATTCATAATAACAATGTACACGTTAACTGATTTTGAACTACAAAAAATATTTTTATTCTTACTTTTCCATCCGGTCCAATGTAATGTAAGTGGCTGTCCAATTTGTCTTCTTTATGTGAGGGATGCTGTAGCAGAAATAAAAACAGAGTTACTTACATAACTATTGTACAATATCTTCATTGTAAACTTTCTAGAAAGAAGCCGAAGCCTACCGCATTTAAAAGATTCTTTAGAATAACTTTTTTTTTGAGCTACCCAGATAGACTTTAGTTAGATTTAAATGTGATAATGTCCCTTGTACAAAAAGTAACTTTTCACTCATTTATCATAATAGCGATTACGTTGCCATACTCATATTTTGCAAACATAATAATATTTTATTTCCATAATATAGGAAGAAACTGTTAGTCATTTTTCATAGCAAATAGTTACAAAAACACTGAATTTGAATTTGCAACATACAACGTGTACATACAAATTCCTACTTACCATGGTCGTTGGTGCAATGAAATGCAGATATGTATCCATCTCCTTAATCACAGCCGCCGGGACCTACATTTAAAGCCGATTAGAAAAAAATATACTACAGAAAACTCTCATAAAGCAGTAACTGAATGTAACCATTTATAATTACCTTCAACTCCTCTTCGAGAGATTTCAGCTGAAATTGATAAAAATTCATAATAACAATGTACACGTTAACTGATTTTGAACTACAAAAAATATTTTTATTCTTACTTTTCCATCCGGTCCAATGTAATGTAAGTGGCTGTCCAATTTGTCTTCTTTATGTGAGGGATGCTGTAGCAGAAATAAAAACAGAGTTACTTACATAACTATTGTACAATATCTTCATTGTAAACTTTCTAGAAAGAAGCCGAAGCCTACCGCATTTAAAAGATTCTTTAGAATAACTTTTTTTTTGAGCTACCCAGATAGACTTTAGTTAGATTTAAATGTGATAATGTCCCTTGTACAAAAAGTAACGTTTCACTCATTTATCATAATAGCGATTACGTTGCCATACTCATATTTTGCAAACATAATAATATTTTATTTCCATAATATAGGAAGAAACTGTTAGTCATTTTTCATAGCAAATAGTTACAAAAACACTGAATTTGAATTTGCAACATACAACGTGTACATACAAATTCCTACTTACCATGGTCGTTGGTGCAATGAAATGCAGATATGTATCCATCTCCTTAATCACAGCCGCCGGGACCTACATTTAAAGCCGATTAGAAAAAAATATACTACAGAAAACTCTCATAAAGCAGTAACTGAATGTAACCATTTATAATTACCTTCAACTCCTCTTCGAGAGATTTCAGCTGAAATTGATAAAAATTCATAATAACAATGTACACGTTAACTGATTTTGAACTACAAAAAATATTTTTATTCTTACTTTTCCATCCGGTCCAATGTAATGTAAGTGGCTGTCCAATTTGTCTTCTTTATGTGAGGGATGCTGTAGCAGAAATAAAAACAGAGTTACTTAGATAACTATTGTACAATATCTTCATTGTAAACTTTCTAGAAAGAAGCCGAAGCCTACCGCATTTAAAAGATTCTTTAGAATAACTTTTTTTTTGAGCTACCCAGATAGACTTTAGTTAGATTTAAATGTGATAATGTCCCTTGTACAAAAAGTAACTTTTCACTCATTTATCATAATAGCGATTACGTTGCCATACTCATATTTTGCAAACATAATAATATTTTATTTCCATAATATAGGAAGAAACTGTTAGTCATTTTTCATAGCAAATAGTTACAAAAACACTGAATTTGAATTTGCAACATACAACGTGTACATACAAATTCCTACTTACCATGGTCGTTGGTGCAATGAAATGCAGATATGTATCCATCTCCTTAATCACAGCCGCCGGGACCTACATTTAAAGCCGATTAGAAAAAAATATACTACAGAAAACTCTCATAAAGCAGTAACTGAATGTAACCATTTATAATTACCTTCAACTCCTCTTCGAGAGATTTCAGCTGAAATTGATAAAAATTCATAATAACAATGTACACGTTAACTGATTTTGAACTACAAAAAATATTTTTATTCTTACTTTTCCATCCGGTCCAATGTAATGTAAGTGGCTGTCCAATTTGTCTTCTTTATGTGAGGGATGCTGTAGCAGAAATAAAAACAGAGTTACTTACATAACTATTGTACAATATCTTCATTGTAAACTTTCTAGAAAGAAGCCGAAGCCTACCGCATTTAAAAGATTCTTTAGAATAACTTTTTTTTTGAGCTACCCAGATAGACTTTAGTTAGATTTAAATGTGATAATGTCCCTTGTACAAAAAGTAACTTTTCACTCATTTATCATAATAGCGATTACGTTGCCATACTCATATTTTGCAAACATAATAATATTTTATTTCCATAATATAGGAAGAAACTGTTAGTCATTTTTCATAGCAAATAGTTACAAAAACACTGAATTTGAATTTGCAACATACAACGTGTACATACAAATTCCTACTTACCATGGTCGTTGGTGCAATGAAATGCAGATATGTATTTATCTCCTTAATCACAGCCGCCGGGACCTACATTTAAAGCCGATTAGAAAAAAATATACTACAGAAAACTCTCATAAAGCAGTAACTGAATGTAACCATTTATAATTACCTTCAACTCCTCTTCGAGAGATTTCAGCTGAAATTGATAAAAATTCATAATAACAATGTACACGCTAACTGATTTTGAACTACAAAAAATATTTTTATTCTTACTTTTCCATCCGGTCCAATGTAATGTAAGTGGCTGTCCAATTTGTCTTCTTTATGTGAGGGATGCTGTAGCAGAAATAAAAACAGAGTTACTTACATAACTATTGTACAATATCTTCATTGTAAACTTTCTAGAAAGAAGCCGAAGCCTACCGCATTTAAAAGATTCTTTAGAATAACTTTTTTTTTGAGCTACCCAGATAGACTTTAGTTAGATTTAAATGTGATAATGTCCCTTGTACAAAAAGTAACGTTTCACTCATTTATCATAATAGCGATTACGTTGCCATACTCATATTTTGCAAACATAATAATATTTTATTTCCATAATATAGGAAGAAACTGTTAGTCATTTTTCATAGCAAATAGTTACAAAAACACTGAATTTGAATTTGCAACATACAACGTGTACATACAAATTCCTACTTACCATGGTCGTTGGTGCAATGAAATGCAGATATGTATCCATCTCCTTAATCACAGCCGCCGGGACCTACATTTAAAGCCGATTAGAAAAAAATATACTACAGAAAACTCTCATAAAGCAGTAACTGAATGTAACCATTTATAATTACCTTCAACTCCTCTTCGAGAGATTTCAGCTGAAATTGATAAAAATTCATAATAACAATGTACACGTTAACTGATTTTGAACTACAAAAAATATTTTTATTCTTACTTTTCCATCCGGTCCAATGTAATGTAAGTGGCTGTCCAATTTGTCTTCTTTATGTGAGGGATGCTGTAGCAGAAATAAAAACAGAGTTACTTACATAACTATTGTACAATATCTTCATTGTAAACTTTCTAGAAAGAAGCCGAAGCCTACCGCATTTAAAAGATTCTTTAGAATAACTTTTTTTTTGAGCTACCCAGATAGACTTTAGTTAGATTTAAATGTGATAATGTCCCTTGTACAAAAAGTAACGTTTCACTCATTTATCATAATAGCGATTACGTTGCCATACTCATATTTTGCAAACATAATAATATTTTATTTCCATAATATAGGAAGAAACTGTTAGTCATTTTTCATAGCAAATAGTTACAAAAACACTGAATTTGAATTTGCAACATACAACGTGTACATACAAATTCCTACTTACCATGGTCGTTGGTGCAATGAAATGCAGATATGTATCCATCTCCTTAATCACAGCCGCCGGGACCTACATTTAAAGCCGATTAGAAAAAAATATACTACAGAAAACTCTCATAAAGCAGTAACTGAATGTAACCATTTATAATTACCTTCAACTCCTCTTCGAGAGATTTCAGCTGAAATTGATAAAAATTCATAATAACAATGTACACGTTAACTGATTTTGAACTACAAAAAATATTTTTATTCTTACTTTTCCATCCGGTCCAATGTAATGTAAGTGGCTGTCCAATTTGTCTTCTTTATGTGAGGGATGCTGTAGCAGAAATAAAAACAGAGTTACTTACATAACTATTGTACAATATCTTCATTGTAAACTTTCTAGAAAGAAGCCGAAGCCTACCGCATTTAAAAGATTCTTTAGAATAACTTTTTTTTTGAGCTACCCAGATAGACTTTAGTTAGATTTAAATGTGATAATGTCCCTTGTACAAAAAGTAACGTTTCACTCATTTATCATAATAGCGATTACGTTGCCATACTCATATTTTGCAAACATAATAATATTTTATTTCCATAATATAGGAAGAAACTGTTAGTCATTTTTCATAGCAAATAGTTACAAAAACACTGAATTTGAATTTGCAACATACAACGTGTACATACAAATTCCTACTTACCATGGTCGTTGGTGCAATGAAATGCAGATATGCATCCATCTCCTTAATCACAGCCGCCGGGACCTACATTTAAAGCCGATTAGAAAAAAATATACTACAGAAAACTCTCATAAAGCAGTAACTGAATGTAACCATTTATAATTACCTTCAACTCCTCTTCGAGAGATTTCAGCTGAAATTGATAAAAATTCATAATAACAATGTACACGTTAACTGATTTTGAACTACAAAAAATATTTTTATTCTTACTTTTCCATCCGGTCCAATGTAATGTAAGTGGCTGTCCAATTTGTCTTCTTTATGTGAGGGATGCTGTAGCAGAAATAAAAACAGAGTTACTTACATAACTATTGTACAATATCTTCATTGTAAACTTTCTAGAAAGAAGCCGAAGCCTACCGCATTTAAAAGATTCTTTAGAATAACTTTTTTTTTGAGCTACCCAGATAGACTTTAGTTAGATTTAAATGTGATAATGTCCCTTGTACAAAAAGTAACGTTTCACTCATTTATCATAATAGCGATTACGTTGCCATACTCATATTTTGCAAACATAATAATATTTTATTTCCATAATATAGGAAGAAACTGTTAGTCATTTTTCATAGCAAATAGTTACAAAAACACTGAATTTGAATTTGCAACATACAACGTGTACATACAAATTCCTACTTACCATGGTCGTTGGTGCAATGAAATGCAGATATGTATCCATCTCCTTAATCACAGCCGCCGGGACCTACATTTAAAGCCGATTAGAAAAAAATATACTACAGAAAACTCTCATAAAGCAGTAACTGAATGTAACCATTTATAATTACCTTCAACTCCTCTTCGAGAGATTTCAGCTGAAATTGATAAAAATTCATAATAACAATGTACACGTTAACTGATTTTGAACTACAAAAAATATTTTTATTCTTACTTTTCCATCCGGTCCAATGTAATGTAAGTGGCTGTCCAATTTGTCTTCTTTATGTGAGGGATGCTGTAGCAGAAATAAAAACAGAGTTACTTACATAACTATTGTACAATATCTTCATTGTAAACTTTCTAGAAAGAAGCCGAAGCCTACCGCATTTAAAAGATTCTTTAGAATAACTTTTTTTTTGAGCTACCCAGATAGACTTTAGTTAGATTTAAATGTGATAATGTCCCTTGTACAAAAAGTAACTTTTCACTCATTTATCATAATAGCGATTACGTTGCCATACTCATATTTTGCAAACATAATTATATTTTATTTCCATAATATAGGAAGAAACTGTTAGTCATTTTTCATAGCAAATAGTTACAAAAACACTGAATTTGAATTTGCAACATACAACGTGTACATACAAATTCCTACTTACCATGGTCGTTGGTGCAATGAAATGCAGATATGTATCCATCTCCTTAATCACAGCCGCCGGGACCTACATTTAAAGCCGATTAGAAAAAAATATACTACAGAAAACTCTCATAAAGCAGTAACTGAATGTAACCATTTATAATTACCTTCAACTCCTCTTCGAGAGATTTCAGCTGAAATTGATAAAAATTCATAATAACAATGTACACGTTAACTGATTTTGAACTACAAAAAATATTTTTATTCTTACTTTTCCATCCGGTCCAATGTAATGTAAGTGGCTGTCCAATTTGTCTTCTTTATGTGAGGGATGCTGTAGCAGAAATAAAAACAGAGTTACTTACATAACTATTGTACAATATCTTCATTGTAAACTTTCTAGAAAGAAGCCGAAGCCTACCGCATTTAAAAGATTCTTTAGAATAACTTTTTTTTTGAGCTACCCAGATAGACTTTAGTTAGATTTAAATGTGATAATGTCCCTTGTACAAAAAGTAACTTTTCACTCATTTATCATAATAGCGATTACGTTGCCATACTCATATTTTGCAAACATAATAATATTTTATTTCCATAATATAGGAAGAAACTGTTAGTCATTTTTCATAGCAAATAGTTACAAAAACACTGAATTTGAATTTGCAACATACAACGTGTACATACAAATTCCTACTTACCATGGTCGTTGGTGCAATGAAATGCAGATATGCATCCATCTCCTTAATCACAGCCGCCGGGACCTACATTTAAAGCCGATTAGAAAAAAATATACTACAGAAAACTCTCATAAAGCAGTAACTGAATGTAACCATTTATAATTACCTTCAACTCCTCTTCGAGAGATTTCAGCTGAAATTGATAAAAATTCATAATAACAATGTACACGTTAACTGATTTTGAACTACAAAAAATATTTTTATTCTTACTTTTCCATCCGGTCCAATGTAATGTAAGTGGCTGTCCAATTTGTCTTCTTTATGTGAGGGATGCTGTAGCAGAAATAAAAACAGAGTTACTTACATAACTATTGTACAATATCTTCATTGTAAACTTTCTAGAAAGAAGCCGAAGCCTACCGCATTTAAAAGATTCTTTAGAATAACTTTTTTTTTGAGCTACCCAGATAGACTTTAGTTAGATTTAAATGTGATAATGTCCCTTGTACAAAAAGTAACGTTTCACTCATTTATCATAATAGCGATTACGTTGCCATACTCATATTTTGCAAACATAATAATATTTTATTTCCATAATATAGGAAGAAACTGTTAGTCATTTTTCATAGCAAATAGTTACAAAAACACTGAATTTGAATTTGCAACATACAACGTGTACATACAAATTCCTACTTACCATGGTCGTTGGTGCAATGAAATGCAGATATGTATCCATCTCCTTAATCACAGCCGCCGGGACCTACATTTAAAGCCGATTAGAAAAAAATATACTACAGAAAACTCTCATAAAGCAGTAACTGAATGTAACCATTTATAATTACCTTCAACTCCTCTTCGAGAGATTTCAGCTGAAATTGATAAAAATTCATAATAACAATGTACACGTTAACTGATTTTGAACTACAAAAAATATTTTTATTCTTACTTTTCCATCCGGTCCAATGTAATGTAAGTGGCTGTCCAATTTGTCTTCTTTATGTGAGGGATGCTGTAGCAGAAATAAAAACAGAGTTACTTACATAACTATTGTACAATATCTTCATTGTAAACTTTCTAGAAAGAAGCCGAAGCCTACCGCATTTAAAAGATTCTTTAGAATAACTTTTTTTTTGAGCTACCCAGATAGACTTTAGTTAGATTTAAATGTGATAATGTCCCTTGTACAAAAAGTAACTTTTCACTCATTTATCATAATAGCGATTACGTTGCCATACTCATATTTTGCAAACATAATAATATTTTATTTCCATAATATAGGAAGAAACTGTTAGTCATTTTTCATAGCAAATAGTTACAAAAACACTGAATTTGAATTTGCAACATACAACGTGTACATACAAATTCCTACTTACCATGGTCGTTGGTGCAATGAAATGCAGATATGCATCCATCTCCTTAATCACAGCCGCCGGGACCTACATTTAAAGCCGATTAGAAAAAAATATACTACAGAAAACTCTCATAAAGCAGTAACTGAATGTAACCATTTATAATTACCTTCAACTCCTCTTCGAGAGATTTCAGCTGAAATTGATAAAAATTCATAATAAAAATGTACACGTTAACTGATTTTGAACTACAAAAAATATTTTTATTCTTACTTTTCCATCCGGTCCAATGTAATGTAAGTGGCTGTCCAATTTGTCTTCTTTATGTGAGGGATGCTGTAGCAGAAATAAAAACAGAGTTACTTACATAACTATTGTACAATATCTTCATTGTAAACTTTCTAGAAAGAAGCCGAAGCCTACCGCATTTAAAAGATTCTTTAGAATAACTTTTTTTTTGAGCTACCCAGATAGACTTTAGTTAGATTTAAATGTGATAATGTCCCTTGTACAAAAAGTAACGTTTCACTCATTTATCATAATAGCGATTACGTTGCCATACTCATATTTTGCAAACATAATAATATTTTATTTCCATAATATAGGAAGAAACTGTTAGTCATTTTTCATAGCAAATAGTTACAAAAACACTGAATTTGAATTTGCAACATACAACGTGTACATACAAATTCCTACTTACCATGGTCGTTGGTGCAATGAAATGCAGATTTGTATCCATCTCCTTAATCACAGCCGCCGGGACCTACATTTAAAGCCGATTAGAAAAAAATATACTACAGAAAACTCTCATAAAGCAGTAACTGAATGTAACCATTTATAATTACCTTCAACTCCTCTTCGAGAGATTTCAGCTGAAATTGATAAAAATGCATAATAACAATGTACACGTTAACTGATTTTGAACTACAAAAAATATTTTTATTCTTACTTTTCCATCCGGTCCAATGTAATGTAAGTGGCTGTCCAATTTGTCTTCTTTATGTGAGGGATGCTGTAGCAGAAATAAAAACATAGTTACTTACATAACTATTGTACAATATCTTCATTGTAAACTTTCTAGAAAGAAGGCGAAGCCTACCGCATTTAAAAGATTCTTTAGAATAACTTTTTTTTTGAGCTACCCAGATAGACTTTAGTTAGATTTAAATGTGATAATGTCCCTTGTACAAAAAGTAACGTTTCACTCATTTATCATAATAGCGATTACGTTGCCATACTCATATTTTGCAAACATAATAATATTTTATTTCCATAATATAGGAAGAAACTGTTAGTCATTTTTCATAGCAAATAGTTACAAAAACACTGAATTTGAATTTGCAACATACAACGTGTACATACAAATTCCTACTTACCATGGTCGTTGGTGCAATGAAATGCAGATATGTATCCATCTCCTTAATCACAGCCGCCGGGACCTACATTTAAAGCCGATTAGAAAAAAATATACTACAGAAAACTCTCATAAAGCAGTAACTGAATGTAACCATTTATAATTACCTTCAACTCCTCTTCGAGAGATTTCAGCTGAAATTGATAAAAATTCATAATAACAATGTACACGTTAACTGATTTTGAACTACAAAAAATATTTTTATTCTTACTTTTCCATCCGGTCCAATGTAATGTAAGTGGCTGTCCAATTTGTCTTCTTTATGTGAGGGATGCTGTAGCAGAAATAAAAACAGAGTTACTTACATAACTATTGTACAATATCTTCATTGTAAACTTTCTAGAAAGAAGCCGAAGCCTACCGCATTTAAAAGATTCTTTAGAATAACTTTTTTTTTGAGCTACCCAGATAGACTTTAGTTAGATTTAAATGTGATAATGTCCCTTGTACAAAAAGTAACGTTTCACTCATTTATCATAATAGCGATTACGTTGCCATACTCATATTTTGCAAACATAATAATATTTTATTTCCATAATATAGGAAGAAACTGTTAGTCATTTTTCATAGCAAATAGTTACAAAAACACTGAATTTGAATTTGCAACATACAACGTGTACATACAAATTCCTACTTACCATGGTCGTTGGTGCAATGAAATGCAGATTTGTATCCATCTCCTTAATCACAGCCGCCGGGACCTACATTTAAAGCCGATTAGAAAAAAATATACTACAGAAAACTCTCATAAAGCAGTAACTGAATGTAACCATTTATAATTACCTTCAACTCCTTTTCGAGAGATTTCAGCTGAAATTGATAAAAATGCATAATAACAATGTACACGTTAACTGATTTTGAACTACAAAAAATATTTTTATTCTTACTTTTCCATCCGGTCCAATGTAATGTAAGTGGCTGTCCAATTTGTCTTCTTTATGTGAGGGATGCTGTAGCAGAAATAAAAACAGAGTTACTTACATAACTATTGTACAATATCTTCATTGTAAACTTTCTAGAAAGAAGCCGAAGCCTACCGCATTTAAAAGATTCTTTAGAATAACTTTTTTTTTGAGCTACCCAGATAGACTTTAGTTAGATTTAAATGTGATAATGTCCCTTGTACAAAAAGTAACTTTTCACTCATTTATCATAATAGCGATTACGTTGCCATACTCATATTTTGCAAACATAATAATATTTTATTTCCATAATATAGGAAGAAACTGTTAGTCATTTTTCATAGCAAATAGTTACAAAAACACTGAATTTGAATTTGCAACATACAACGTGTACATACAAATTCCTACTTACCATGGTCGTTGGTGCAATTAAATGCAGATATGTATCCATCTCCTTAATCACAGCCGCCAGGACCTACATTTAAAGCCGATTAGAAAAAAATATACTACAGAAAACTCTCATAAAGCAGTAACTGAATGTAACCATTTATAATTACCTTCAACTCCTCTTCGAGAGATTTCAGCTGAAATTGATAAAAATTCATAATAACAATGTACACGTTAACTGATTTTGAACTACAAAAAATATTTTTATTCTTACTTTTCCATCCGGTCCAATGTAATGTAAGTGGCTGTCCAATTTGTCTTCTTTATGTGAGGGATGCTGTAGCAGAAATAAAAACAGAGTTACTTACATAACTATTGTACAATATCTTCATTGTAAACTTTCTAGAAAGAAGCCGAAGCCTACCGCATTTAAAAGATTCTTTAGAATAACTTTTTTTTTGAGCTACCCAGATAGACTTTAGTTAGATTTAAATGTGATAATGTCCCTTGTACAAAAAGTAACTTTTCACTCATTTATCATAATAGCGATTACGTTGCCATACTCATATTTTGCAAACATAATAATATTTTATTTCCATAATATAGGAAGAAACTGTTAGTCATTTTTCATAGCAAATAGTTACAAAAACACTGAATTTGAATTTGCAACATACAACGTGTACATACAAATTCCTACTTACCATGGTCGTTGGTGCAATGAAATGCAGATATGCATCCATCTCCTTAATCACAGCCGCCGGGACCTACATTTAAAGCCGATTAGAAAAAAATATACTACAGAAAACTCTCATAAAGCAGTAACTGAATGTAACCATTTATAATTACCTTCAACTCCTCTTCGAGAGATTTCAGCTGAAATTGATAAAAATTCATAATAACAATGTACACGTTAACTGATTTTGAACTACAAAATATATTTTTATTCTTACTTTTCCATCCGGTCCAATGTAATGTAAGTGGCTGTCCAATTTGTCTTCTTTATGTGAGGGATGCTGTAGCAGAAATAAAAACAGAGTTACTTACATAACTATTGTACAATATCTTCATTGTAAACTTTCTAGAAAGAAGCCGAAGCCTACTTACTGCATTTAAAAGATTCTTTAGAATAACTTTTTTTTTTGAGCTACCCAGATATACTTTAGTTAGATTTAAATGTGATAATGTCCCTTGTACAAAAAGTAACGTTTCACTCATTTATCATAATAGCGATTACGTTGCCATACTCATATTTTGCAAACATAATAATATTCAATGCTAAAGCTCCCCTTAATCAGACCTAATGGATTAAATTGTGATAAAGCATATGCAACAACAGTCATAAAAACATGATTTTACTGTACAGTGATTAAGCAAAATCACTAGTGTAAAATTAGAAAATTTTCTACTTACAAGATAAAGGATACTGAATCTTTTTGCTATACAAAATAGTTGTGGATGTTAAAAGATGTCTATACATTTCTCCTTACCTTGGAAGTCGGCTCGATGAAATGAAGATATATATCCTCATCTTTTTTGATACTTGCAATCTACAATTAACGAAAAATAGGATAAGGCACTCACAAAATTACTTTTACACCGCTAACTTAATGTATGCTATGATGAATGTTATTGGTCACATTTAACTGATCTTTAGGTGAGACCAACTAAAATTATTTAAATTTTATGAATAAATATTACTAATCGGCAGCATTTCTTTAAGGTTTTTTGTGTTCGTTTTAGCGGATGCTTTATCTGAATAAAAAAACTCAAATATTTACTAAACTAAGAATTCCTAAAAAATATTCGCAAAATCTAGACAGTCTACTGCTTGAGTGAACTACCCTAAGCAATTTTGGTTTAAGCTCCCCTTAATCAGACCTAATGGATTAAATTGCGATAAAGTATATGCAACAACAGTCATAAAACCTGATATTAAAGTACAGTTATAAAGTAAAATCACTAACGTAAAATTTTTTATTTACAACATAAAGGATCTGAATCTTTGTACCATACAAAATAGTTGTGGATATTTTAAGATGTCTATACATTTCTCCTTACCTTGGAAGTCGGCTCAATGAAATGAAGATATATATCCTCATCTTTTTTGATACTTGCAATCTACAATTAAAGAAAAATAGGATAAGGCACTCACAAAATTACTTTTACACCGCTAACTTAATGTATGCTATGATGAATGTTATTGGTCACATTTAACTGATCTTTAGGTGAGACCAACTAAAATTATTTAAATTTTATGAATAAATATGACTTATCGGCCACATTTCTTTAAGGATTTTTGTTTTCCTCTTAGCTGATGCTTTGTCTGAATAAAAAAACTCAATTATTTACTAAACTAAGAATTCCTAAAAAAAATTCGCAAAATCTAGACAGTCTACTGCTTGCGTGAACTATCCTTAGCAATTTTTGTTCAAGCCCCCTTAATCACACCTAATGGATTAAATTGTGATAAAGCATATGCAACAGTCATAAAAACATGATTTTACTGTACAGTGATTAAGCAAAATCACTAGTGTAAAATTAGAAAATTTTCTACTTACAAGATAAAGGATACTGAATCTTTTTACTATACAAAATAGTTGTGGATGTTAAAAGATGTCTATACATTTCTCCTTACCTTGGAAGTCGGCTCGATGAAATGAAGATATATATCCTCATCTTTTTTGATACTTGCAATCTACAATTAAAGAAAAATAGGATAAGGCACTCACAAAATTACTTTTACACCGCTAACTTAATGTATGCTATGATGAATGTTATTGGTCACATTTAACTGATCTTTAGGTGAGACCAACTAAAATTATTTAAATTTTATGAATAAATATGACTTATCGGCCACATTTCTTTAAGGATTTTTGTTTTCCTTTTAGCGGATGCTTTGTCTAAATAAAAAAACTCAATTATTTACTAAACTAAGAATTCCTAAAACATATTCGCAAAATCTAGACAGTCTACTGCTTGCGTGAACTACCCTAAGCAATTTTGGTTTAAGCTCCCCTTAATCAGACCTAATGGATTAAATTGTGATAACGTATATGCAACAAGAGTCATAAAAACCTTATTTTACAGTACAGTGATAAAGTAAAATCACTAGTGTAAAATTAGAAAATTTTCTACTTACAAGATAAAGGATACTGAATCTTTTTACTATACAAAATAGTTGTGGATGTTAAAAGATGTCTATACATTTCTCCTTACCTTGGAAGTCGGCTCAATGAAATGAAGATATATATCCTCATCTTTTTTGATACTTGCAATCTACAATTAAAGAAAAATAGGATAAGGCACTCACAAAATTACTTTTACACCGCTAACTTAATGTATGCTATGATGAATGTTATTGGTCACATTTAACTGATCTTTAGGTGAGACCAACTAAAATTATTTAAATTTTATGAATAAATATTACTAATCGGCGGCATATCTTTAAGGTTTTTTGTGTTCGTTTTAGCAGATGCTTTATCTGTATAAAAAAACTCAAATATTTACTAAACTAAGAATTCCTAAAAAATATTCGCAAAATCTAGACAGTCTACTGCTTGCGTGAACTACCCTAAGCAATTTTGGTTTAAGCTCCCCTTAATCAGACCTAATGGATTAAATTGCGATAAAGTATATGCAACAACAGTCATAAAAACATGATATTACAGTACAGTTATAAAGTAAAATCACTAACGTAAAATTTTTTATTTACAACATAAAGGATCTGAATCTTTGTACCATACAAAATAGTTGTGGATATTTTAAGATGTCTATACATTTCTCCTTACCTTGGAAGTCGGCTCGATGAAATGAAGATATATATCCTCATCTTTTTTGATACTTGCAATCTACAATTAAAGAAAAATAGGATAAGGCACTCACAAAATTACTTTTACACCGCTAACTTAATGTATGCTATGATGAATGTTATTGGTCACATTTAACTGATCTTTAGGTGAAACCAACTAAAATTATTTAAATTTTATGAATAAATATGACTTATTGGCCACATTTCTTTAAGGCCTTTAGTTTTTCTTTTAGCGGATTCTTTTTCTCAATAAAAAAACTTAATTATTTACTAAACTAAGAATTTATAATAAAATTTCTCAAAATCTAGACAGTCTACTGCTTGAGTGAACTACCCTAAGCAATTTTGGTTTAAGCTCCCCTTAATCAGACCTAATGGATTAAATTGCGATAAAGTATATGCAACAACAGTCATAAAACCTGATATTAAAGTACAGTTATAAAGTAAAATCACTAGTGTAAAATTTTTTATTTACAACATAAAGGATCTGAATCTTTGTACCATACAAAATAGTTGTGGATATTTTAAGATGTCTATACATTTCTCCTTACCTTGGAAGTCGGCTCGATGAAATGAAGATATATATCCTCATCTTTTTTGATACTTGCAATCTACAATTAAAGAAAAATAGGATAAGGCACTCACAAAATTACTTTTACACCGCTAACTTAATGTATGCTATGATGAATGTTATTGGTCACATTTAACTGATCTTTAGGTGAAACCAACTAAAATTATTTAAATTTTATGAATAAATATGACTTATTGGCCACATTTCTTTAAGGCCTTTAGTTTTTCTTTTAGCGGATTCTTTTTCTCAATAAAAAAACTTAATTATTTACTAAACTAAGAATTTATAATAAAATTTCTCAAAATCTAGACAGTCTACTGCTTGAGTGAACTACCCTAAGCAATTTTGGTTTAAGCTCCCCTTAATCAGACCTAATGGATTAAATTGCGATAAAGTATATGCAACAACAGTCATAAAACCTGATATTAAAGTACAGTTATAAAGTAAAATCACTAGTGTAAAATTTTTATTTACAACATAAAGGATCTGAATCTTTTTGCTATACAAAATAGTTGTGGATGTTAAAAGATGTCTATACATTTCTCCTTACCTTGGAAGTCGGCTCGATGAAATGAAGATATATATCCTCATCTTTTTTGATACTTGCAATCTACAATTAACGAAAAATAGGATAAGGCACTCACAAAATTACTTTTACACCGCTAACTTAATGTATGCTATGATGAATGTTATTGGTCACATTTAACTGATCTTTAGGTGAGACCAACTAAAATTATTTAAATTTTATGAATAAATATGACTTATCGGCCACATTTCTTTAAGGATTTTTGTTTTCCTCTTAGCTGATGCTTTGTCTGAATAAAAAAACTCAATTATTTACTAAACTAAGAATTCCTAAAAAAAATTCGCAAAATCTAGACAGTCTACTGCTTGCGTGAACTATCCTTAGCAATTTTTGTTCAAGCCCCCTTAATCACACCTAATGGATTAAATTGTGATAAAGCATATGCAACAGTCATAAAAACATGATTTTACTGTACAGTGATTAAGCAAAATCACTAGTGTAAAATTAGAAAATTTTCTACTTACAAGATAAAGGATACTGAATCTTTTTACTATACAAAATAGTTGTGGATGTTAAAAGATGTCTATACATTTCTCCTTACCTTGGAAGTCGGCTCGATGAAATGAAGATATATATCCTCATCTTTTTTGATACTTGCAATCTACAATTAAAGAAAAATAGGATAAGGCACTCACAAAATTACTTTTACACCGCTAACTTAATGTATGCTATGATGAATGTTATTGGTCACATTTAACTGATCTTTAGGTGAGACCAACTAAAATTATTTAAATTTTATGAATAAATATGACTTATAGGCCACATTTCTGTAAGGATTTTTGTTTTCCTTTTAGCGGATGCTTTGTCTAAATAAAAAAACTCAATTATTTACTAAACTAAGAATTCCTAAAACATATTCGCAAAATCTAGACAGTCTACTGCTTGCGTGAACTACCCTAAGCAATTTTGGTTTAAGCTCCCCTTAATCAGACCTAATGGATTAAATTGTGATAACGTATATGCAACAAGAGTCATAAAAACCTTATTTTACAGTACAGTGATAAAGTAAAATCACTAGTGTAAAATTAGAAAATTTTCTACTTACAAGATAAAGGATACTGAATCTTTTTACTATACAAAATAGTTGTGGATGTTAAAAGATGTCTATACATTTCTCCTTACCTTGGAAGTCGGCTCGATGAAATGAAGATATATATCCTCATCTTTTTTGATACTTGCAATCTACAATTAACGAAAAATAGGATAAGGCACTCACAAAATTACTTTTACACCGCTAACTTAATGTATGCTATGATGAATGTTATTGGTCACATTTAACTGATCTTTAGGTGAGACCAACTAAAATTATTTAAATTTTATGAATAAATATTACTAATCGGCGGCATATCTTTAAGGTTTTTTGTGTTCGTTTTAGCAGATGCTTTATCTGTATAAAAAAACTCAAATATTTACTAAACTAAGAATTCCTAAAAAATATTCGCAAAATCTAGACAGTCTACTGCTTGCGTGAACTACCCTAAGCAATTTTGGTTTAAGCTCCCCTTAATCAGACCTAATGGATTAAATTGCGATAAAGTATATGCAACAACAGTCATAAAAACATGATATTACAGTACAGTTATAAAGTAAAATCACTAACGTAAAATTTTTTATTTACAACATAAAGGATCTGAATCTTTGTACCATACAAAATAGTTGTGGATATTTTAAGATGTCTATACATTTCTCCTTACCTTGGAAGTCGGCTCGATGAAATGAAGATATATATCCTCATCTTTTTTGATACTTGCAATCTACAATTAAAGAAAAATAGGATAAGGCACTCACAAAATTACTTTTACACCGCTAACTTAATGTATGCTATGATGAATGTTATTGGTCACATTTAACTGATCTTTAGGTGAGACCAACTAAAATTATTTAAATTTTATGAATAAATATGACTTATTGGCCACATTTCTTTAAGGCCTTTAGTTTTTCTTTTAGCGGATTCTTTTTCTCAATAAAAAAACTTAATTATTTACTAAACTAAGAATTTATAATAAAATTTCTCAAAATCTAGACAGTCTACTGCTTGAGTGAACTACCCTAAGCAATTTTGGTTTAAGCTCCCCTTAATCAGACCTAATGGATTAAATTGCGATAAAGTATATGCAACAACAGTCATAAAACCTGATATTAAAGTACAGTTATAAAGTAAAATCACTAGTGTAAAATTTTTTATTTACAACATAAAGGATCTGAATCTTTGTACCATACAAAATAGTTGTGGATATTTTAAGATGTCTATACATTTCTCCTTACCTTGGAAGTCGGCTCGATGAAATGAAGATATATATCCTCATCTTTTTTGATACTTGCAATCTACAATTAAAGAAAAATAGGATAAGGCACTCACAAAATTACTTTTACACCGCTAACTTAATGTATGCTATGATGAATGTTATTGGTCACATTTAACTGATCTTTAGGTGAAACCAACTAAAATTATTTAAATTTTATGAATAAATATGACTTATTGGCCACATTTCTTTAAGGCCTTTAGTTTTTCTTTTAGCGGATTCTTTTTCTCAATAAAAAAACTTAATTATTTACTAAACTAAGAATTTATAATAAAATTTCTCAAAATCTAGACAGTCTACTGCTTGAGTGAACTACCCTAAGCAATTTTGGTTTAAGCTCCCCTTAATCAGACCTAATGGATTAAATTGCGATAAAGTATATGCAACAACAGTCATAAAACCTGATATTAAAGTACAGTTATAAAGTAAAATCACTAGGGTAAAATTTTTTATTTACAACATAAAGGATCTGAATCTTTGTACCATACAAAATAGTTGTGGATATTTTAAGATGTCTATACATTTCTCCTTACCTTGGAAGTCGGCTCGATGAAATGAAGATATATATCCTCATCTTTTTTGATACTTGCAATCTACAATTAAAGAAAAATAGGATAAGGCACTCACAAAATTACTTTTACACCGCTAACTTAATGTATGCTATGATGAATGTTATTGGTCACATTTAACTGATCTTTAGGTGAAACCAACTAAAATTATTTAAATTTTATGAATAAATATGACTTATTGGCCACATTTCTTTAGGGCCTTTAGTTTTTCTTTTAGCGGATTCTTTTTCTCAATAAAAAAACTTAATTATTTACTAAACTAAGAATTTATAATAAAATTTCTCAAAATCTAGACAGTCTACAGCTTGAGTGAACTACCCTAAGCAATTTTGGTTTAAGCTCCCCTTAATCAGACCTAATGGATTAAATTGCGATAAAGTATATGCAACAACAGTCATAAAACCTGATATTAAAGTACAGTTATAAAGTAAAATCACTAGTGTAAAATTTTTTATTTACAACATAAAGGATCTGAATCTTTGTACCATACAAAATAGTTGTGGATGTTATAAGATGTCTATACATTTCTCCTTACCTTGGAAGTCGGCTCAATGAAATGAAGATAAATATCCTCTTCTTTTTTGATACTTGCAACCTACAATTAAAGAAAAATAGGATAAGGCATTTACAAAATCACTTTTACAGATGTAAGTTAATGAACGCTATGATGAATGTTATTGGTCAAATTTAACTGATCTTTGGGAGAGGCCATCTAAAATTATTTAAATTTTATGAATAAATATGACAAAGCTGCCACATTTCTTGAGCGTTTTTTGTGTTCCTTTTAGCGGATGCTTTGTCTGAATAAAAAAACTCAATTATTTACTAAACTAAGAATTCCTAAAAAATATTCGCAAAATCTAGACAGTCTACTGCTTGCGTGAACTACCCTAAGCAATTTTGGTTTAAGCTCCCCTTAATCAGACCTAATGGATTAAATTGTGATAACGTATATGCAACAAGAGTCATAAAAACCTTATTTTACAGTACAGTGATAAAGTAAAATCACTAGTGTAAAATTAGAAAATTTTCTACTTACAAGATAAAGGATACTGAATCTTTTTACCATACAAAATAGTTGTGGATGTTAAAAGATGTCTATACATTTCTCCTTACCTTGGAAGTCGGCTCGATGAAATGAAGATATATATCCTCATCTTTTTTGATACTTGCAATCTACAATTAACGAAAAATAGGATAAGGCACTCACAAAATTACTTTTACACCGCTAACTTAATGTATGCTATGATGAATGTTATTGGTCACATTTAACTGATCTTTAGGTGAGACCAACTAAAATTATTTAAATTTTATGAATAAATATGACTTATTGGCCACATTTCTTTAAGGCTTTTAGTTTTTCTTTTAGCGGATTCTTTTTCTCAATAAAAAAACTTAATTATTTACTAAACTAAGAATTTATAATAAAATTTCTCAAAATCTAGACAGTCTACTGCTTGAGTGAACTACCCTAAGCAATTTTGGTTTAAGCTCCCCTTAATCAGACCTAATGGATTAAATTGCGATAAAGTATATACAACAACAGTCATAAAAACCTGATATTAAAGTACAGTTATAAAGTAAAATCACTAGTGTAAAATTTTTTATTTACAACATAAAGGATCTGAATCTTTGTACCATACAAAATAGTTGTGGATGTTATAAGATGTCTATACATTTCTCCTTACCTTGGAAGTCGGCTCGATGAAATGAAGATATATATCCTCATCTTTTTTGATACTTGCAACCTACAATTAAAGAAAAATAGGATAAGGCATTTACAAAATCACTTTTACACCGGTAACTTAATGTATGCTATGATGAATGTTATTGCTCACATTTAACTGATCTTTGGGAGAGGCCATCTAAAATTATTTAAATTTTATGAATAAATATGACTAAGCTGCCACATTTCTTGAGCGTTTTTTGTGTTCCTTTTAGCGGATGCTTTGTCTGAATAAAAACACTCAATTATTTACTAAACTAAGAATTTCTAAAAAATATTTGCAAAATCTAGACTGTCTACTGCTTGCGTGAACTACCCTTAGCAATTTTTGTTCAAGCTCCCCTTATTCACTCCTATTGGATTAAAATGTGATAAAGCATGTTCAACAATAGTCATAAAAACCTGATTTTACAGTACAGTGATAAGGTTAAATCACTCCTGTAAAATTAGAAAATTTTCTATTTACAACATAAAAGATACTGAATCTTTGTACCATACAAAAATATTTGTGGATGTTGTAAGATGTCTATATATTTTTCCTTACCTTAGAAGTTGGTTCGATGAAATGAAGATATATCTCCTCATCTTTTTTGATATTTGCAACCTACAATTAAAGAAAAATAGGATAAGGCATTTACAAAATCACTTTTACAGATGTAAGTTAATGAATGCTATGATGAATGTTATTGGTCACATTTAACTGATCTTTAGGTGAGACCAACTAAAATTATTTAAATTTTATGAATAAAGATGACTTATCGGCCACATTTCTTTAAGGTTTTTTGTGTTCCTTTTAGAATTAAAGAAAAATAGGATAAGGCATTCACAAAATCACTTTTACACCAGTAACTTAACGTATGCTATTATGAATGTTATTGTCTACTTTTAACGGATCCTTAGAAGAGGCCATCTAAAATTATTAAAATTTTATAAATGAATATGACCAATCGGCAACAGTACTTATTTTTTGGACTATCAAAAACTACAACTTATTCTTACTTTTCTATCTGGTCCAATGGATTGCAAATAGACGAACATGTTTCGTTTTTCTTTTAGTGGATGCTTTAGCTGAGAAAAAAAGAAGAATTATTGACTAAACAATGAGTGATTAGACATTTACCTAATTTGTTTGACACAGTAAATTATGGTTCGCTATTATGTATATTATTATTTACCTTTAACAAATGTTTAGGAGAGCTGAAATTTGTTAAAATCATGTATTAACAATACTAATCTACAGAGGTATTTATTTTGTGAGCTATCACGCTAAAAAAAAAAAAATATTTTGAAAACATATTCTTACTTTCCCATCTGGTCCAATCGAATTCAAATAGACGAACATGTTTCGTTTTTCTTTTTGCGGACGCTGTGGCTGAGAAAAAAATCCAAGTTATAATATTTACATACATTACTTCTTACCATGGCAGTTGGTTTAATAAAGGTAGATTTATATCCTCATCTTTTGTATAGATACTGTGAACTTAAAATCAAAGATTACGGTAAATAGGATTAGACATTTACATAATCTGTTTTACACAATTAATTATAGCTTGCTATTATGAATATTATTATTTACCTTTAATTGATCTTTAGGAGAGCGCAGCTGAAATTATTTAAAATCATGTATAAACAATACTAATCTACAGAGGTATTTATTTTGTGAGCTATCACACCAAAAAAAAAAAAATATTTTTAAGCATATTCTTACTTTTCCATCTGGTCCAATGGAATTCAAATAGACGAACATGTTTCGTTTTTCTTTTTGCGAACGCTGTGGCAGAGAAAAAAAAATTATTGACTAAACAATGAGTGTCATGAATGGCATTATTATTGCCAAATCTATACAATGTATTGCATTCCTGAAATTGTATAAGTAATTTATTCTTTAAGCGACCTTGATTCACTCCTACTTAATTAAAATGTGATAAAAACCATTATTGAGAATAAATAAAAACTTATTTAACAGCTCAGTGATTTCGTTAAATTACCGTGTAAAGTTAATTGGTTTTCTATTTACGAATCAGAAATATGACATATATGAATAAGAAGGTTACATAAATGCTTTAAAACTTTGAAAACTTTAAAATTCTTAGTAAATTATCTATCCAAGTTATAATGTTTACACACATTACTTCGTACCATGGGAGTTGGTTTGATAAAAGTAGATTTATATCCTCACCTTCTTTATAGATACTGTGAACTTTAAATCAAAGATTACGGTAAATAGGATTAGACATTTACATAATCTGTTTTACACAATTAATTATGGCTTGCTATTATGAATATTATTATTTACCTTTAATAGATCTTTAGGAGAGCGCAGCTGAAATTATTTAAAATCATGTATTAACAACACTAATCAACAGCAGTATTTATTTTGTGAGCTATCACACTAAAAAAAAAAATATTTTGAAACATATTCTTACTTTTCCATCTGGTCCAATTGAATTCAAATAGACGAACATGTTTCGTTTTTCTTTTCGCGGACGCTGTGGCTGAGAAAAAAAAAATTATTGACTAAACAATGAGTGTCATGAATGGCGTTATTATTGCCAAATCTATACAATGTGTTGGATTCCTGAAATTGTATAAGTAATTCATTCTTTAAGCGACCTTGATTCACTTTTACTTAATTAAAGTGTGATAAAAACCATTTAATGAGAATAAATAAAAACTTATTTAACAGCTCAGTGATTTCGTTAAATTACCGTGTAAAGTTAATTGGTTTTCTATTTACGAATCAGAAATATGACATATATGAATAAGAAGGTTACATAAATGCTTTAAAACTTTGAAAACTTTAAAATTCTTAGTAAATTATCTATCCAAGTTATAATGTTTACACACATTACTTCGTACCATGGGAGTTGGTTTGATAAAAGTAGATTTATATCCTCACCTTCTTTATAGATACTGTGAACTTTAAATCAAAGATTACGGTAAATAGGATTAGACATTTACATAATCTGTTTTACACAATTAATTATGGCTTGCTATTATGAATATTATTATTTACCTTTAATAGATCTTTAGGAGAGCGCAGCTGAAATTATTTAAAATCATGTATTAACAACACTAATCAACAGCAGTATTTATTTTGTGAGCTATCACACTAAAAAAAAAAATATTTTGAAACATATTCTTACTTTTCCATCTGGTCCAATTGAATTCAAATAGACGAACATGTTTCGTTTTTCTTTTCGCGGACGCTGTGGCTGAGAAAAAAAAAATTATTGACTAAACAATGAGTGTCATGAATGGCGTTATTATTGCCAAATCTATACAATGTGTTGGATTCCTGAAATTGTATAAGTAATTCATTCTTTAAGTGACCTTGATTCACTTTTACTTAATTAAAGTGTGATAAAAACCATTTAATGAGAATAAATAAAAACTTATTTAACAGCTCAGTGATTTCGTTAAATTACCGTGTAAAGTTAATTGGTTTTCTATTTACGAATCAGAAATATGACATATATGAATAAGAAGGTTACATAAATGCTTTAAAACTTTGAAAACTTTAAAATTCTTACTAAATTATCTATCCAAGTTATAATGTTTACACACATTACTTCGTACCATGGCAGTTGGTTTGATAAAAGTAGATTTATATCCTCACCTTTTTTATAGATACTGTGAACTTTAAGTCAAGGATTACGGTTAATAGGATTAGACATTTAACTTATCTGTTTTACACAATTAATTATGGTTTGGAATTATGAATATTATTATTTACCTTTAATACATCTTTAGGAGAGCGCAGCTGAAATTATTTAAAATCATGTATTAACAATACTTATCAACAGCAATGTTTATTTTGTGAGCTATCACACTAAAAAAAAAAAATTTTGAAAACATATTCTTACTTTTCCATCTGGTCCAATGGAATTCAAATAGACGAACATGTTTCGTTTTTCTTTTCGCGGACGCTGTGGCTGAGAAAAAAAAATTATTGACTAAACAATGAGTGTCATGAATGGCATTATTATTGCCAAATCTATACAATGTATTGGATTCCTGAAATTGTATAAGTAATTTATTCTTTAAGCGACCTTGATTCACTTTTACTTAATTAAAGTGTGATAAAAACCATTTAATGAGAATAAATAAAAACTTATTTAACAGCTCAGTGATTTTGTTAAATTACCGTGTAAAGTTAATTGGTTTTCTATTTACGAATCAGAAATATGACATATATGAATAAGAAGGTTACATAAATGCTTTAAAACTTTGAAAACTTTAAAATTCTTACTAAATTATCTATCCAAGTTATAATGTTTACACACATTACTTCGTACCATGGCAGTTGGTTTGATAAAAGTAGATTTATATCCTCACCTTTTTTATAGATACTGTGAACTTTAAGTCAAGGATTACGGTTAATAGGATTAGACATTTAACATATCTGTTTTACACAATTATTATGGTTTGGAATTACGAATATTATTATTTACCTTTAATACATCTTTAGGAGAGCGCAGCTGAAATTATTTAAAATCATGTATTAACAATACTTATCAACAGCAATGTTTATTTTGTGAGCTATCACACTAAAAAAAAAAAAATTTGAAAACATATTCTTACTTTTCCATCTGGTCCAATGGAATTCAAATAGACGAACATGTTTCGTTTTTCTTTTCGCGGACGCTGTGGCTGAGAAAAAAAAAATTATTGACTAAACAATGAGTGTCATGAATGGCATTATTATTGCCAAATCTATACAATGTATTGGATTCCTGAAATTGTATAAGTAATTTATTCTTTAAGCGACCTTAATTCACTTTTACTTAATTAAAGTGTGATAAAAACCATTTAATGAGAATAAATAAAAACTTATTTAACAGCTCAGTGATTTCATTAAATTACCGTGTAAAGTTAATTGGTTTTCTATTTACGAATTAGAAATATGATATATTTGAATAAGAAGCTTACATAAATGCTTTAAAACTTTGAAAACTATAAAATTCCTCCTAAAATATTTGTCCAAGTTATAATGTTTACATCCATTAATTCTTACCTTGGCAGTTGGTTTGATAAAGTTAAATTTATTTCCTCATCTTTTTTCATACATACTGTGAATTTTAAGTCAAAGATTACGCTAAATAGGATCAGACATATACCTAAATTTTTTGACATAGTAAATTATGGTTTGCTACTATGGATATTATTATATACCTTTAACAGATCTTTAGGAGAGCGCAGCTGAAATTATTTAAAATCATGTATAAACAATACTAATCTACAGAGGTATTTATTTTGTGAGCTATCACACAAAAAAAAAAAAAATATTTTTAAGCATATTCTTATTTTTCCATCTGGTCCAATGGAATTCAAATAGACGAACATGTTTCGTTTTTCTTTTTGCGAACGCTGTGGCAGAGAAAAAAAAATTATTGACTAAACAATGAGTGTCATGAATGGCATTATTATTGCCAAATCTATACAATGTATTGCATTCCTGAAATTGTATAAGTAATTTATTCTTTAAGCGACCTTGATTCACTCCTACTTAATTATAATGTGATAAAAACCATTTATTGAGAATAAATAAAAACTTATTTAACAGCTCAGTGATTTCGTTAAATTACCGTGTAAAGTAAATTGGTTTTCTATTTACGAATCAGAAATATGACATATATGAATAAGAAGGTTACATAAATGCTTTAAAACTTTGAAAACTTTAAAATTCTTAGTAAATTATCTATCCAAGTTATAATGTTTACACACATTACTTCGTACCATGGGAGTTGGTTTGATAAAAGTAGATTTATATCCTCACCTTCTTTATAGATACTGTGAACTTTAAATCAAAGATTACGGTAAATAGGATTAGACATTTACATAATCTGTTTTACACAATTAATTATGGCTTGCAATTATGAATATTATTATTTACCTTTAATAGATCTTTAGGAGAGCGCAGCTGAAATTATTTAAAATCATGTATTAACAACACTAATCAACAGCAGTATTTATTTTGTGAGCTATCACACTAAAAAAAAAAATATTTTGAAACATATTCTTACTTTTCCATCTGGTCCAATTGAATTCAAATAGACGAACATGTTTCGTTTTTCTTTTTGCAAACGCTGTGGCTGAGAAAAAAAAATTATTGACTAAACAATGAGTGTCATGAATGGCATTATTATTGCCAAATCTATACAATGTATTGGATTTCTGAAATTGTATAAGTAATTTATTCTTTAAGCGACCTTGATTCACTCCTACTCAATTAAAGTGTGATAAAAACCATTTAATGAGAATAAATAAAAACTTATTTAACAGCTCAGTGATTTCATTAAATTACCATGTAAAGTTAATTGGTTTTCTATTTACGAATCAGAAATATGACATATATGAATAAGAAGGTTACATAAATCCTTTAAAAGTTTGAAAACTATGAAATTCTTACTCAAATATTTATCTAAGTTATAATATTTACATACATTACTTCTTACCATGGCAGTTGGTTCGATAAAGGTAGATTTATATCCTCACCTTTTTTATAGATACTGTGAACTTTAAGTCAAGGATTACGGTTAATAGGATTAGACATTTAACATATCTGTTTTACACAATTAATTATGGTTTGGAATTATGAATATTATTATTTACCTTTAATACATCTTTAGGAGAGCGCAGCTGAAATTATTTAAAATCATATATTAACAATACTTATCAACAGCAATGTTTATTTTGTGAGCTATCACACTAAAAAAAAAAAAATTTTGAAAACATATTCTTACTTTTCCATCTGGTCCAATTGAATTCAAATAGACGAACATGTTTCGTTTTTGTTTTTGCTGACCCTGTGGCTGAGAAAAAAAAAATTATTGACTAAACAATGAGTGTCATGAATGGCATTATTATTGCCATATCTATACAATGTATTGCATACCTGAAATTGTATAAGTAATTTATTCTTTAAGCGACCTTGATTCACTTTTACTTAATTAAAGTGTGATAAAAACCATTGAATGAGAATAAATAAAAACTTATTTAACAGCTCAGGGATTTTGTTAATTTACTGTGTAAAGTTTACTGGTTTTCTATTTTAAATTAGAAATGTGATATATGTGAATATGAAGCTTACATAAATGCTTTAAAACTTTGAAAACTACAAAATTCTTACTAAAATATTTATCCAAGTTATAATATTTATATACATTACTTCTTACCATGGCAGTTGGTTCGATAAAGGTAGATTTATATCCTCACCTTTTTCATACATACTGTGAATTTTAAGTTAAAGATTACGGTAAATAGGATTAGACATTTACCTAATCTCTTCTACACAGTAAATTATGGTTTGCTATTGTGAATATTATTATTTACCTTTAAAATATCTTTAGGAAGGCGCAGCTGAAATTTTTTTAAATCATGTATTAACAATACTAATCCTGCGGTAGTTATTTTTTGAGCTTTTAAACTAAAAAAAGTTTTGTAAACTTATTCTTACTTTTTCATCTAGTCCAATGTAATGCAAGTGGACAAATATGTTTCGTTTTTTTTTCAGGAGATGCTGTGACTTAGTAAAAAAACAGATTTACTTACTAAAATATGAATGTGAAGAGAAGGGGATGCTTTGTCTGTATAAAAACACTAAATTACTTACTAAACTAGGAATTATTAAGAATCTTTTGCAAAATCTAAACAGTCTACTGCTTGCGTGAAATCCAGTAAGCAATTTTTGTTCAAGCTCCCCTAATATACTTTTACAGCATAGTGATATTGTTGAATTACTGGTGTAAAATTAGAATTTTCGCTATTTACAACATAACAGAAACTGAACCTTTCTACCATATAAAAGTCTTACAGAAACAGTTGTGGATGTTATAAGATTTATATACATTTCTCCTTACCTTGGCAATCGGTTCGATGAAATGAAGATATATATCCTCATCTTTTTTAATACTGGGAACCTACACTTAACAGGAAATAGAATTAGACATCCACCAAATCACTTTTACACTAGTAAGTTATGGTACGCTATTATGAATCTTATTATTTACCTTGAACGGATTTGTAGGAGAACGCAGCTGAAATTATTGAAAATTCATTAGTTAATATTACCAATTGACAACATACTTATTTTGTGAGCTATCAAACTAAAAAAAAATGTTTTGAGAACTTTTCCATCTGTTCCAATGTGATGCAAGTAGACGTACATTTCTTGTGTTTCTTTTAAAGGATACTGTGGCAGAAACTAAAACGGATTTTCTTAGTAAAATATATGTTCAAGTATTTTGCCTTATTTGCATAAGCTAGACATTCTACTGCATCAATAAAATCTTTCAAATAAGTTATTCTTGAAGTTACCCAGATGCCCTCCATTGAGATTTAAATGTGATAAAGCACATATGATGATAAGTTAATTAAAACTCTTTATCAGGTACAGCGATTTCATTAGCTTACTAATACATCGTTTATTTGTATACATATTTACATCATAAAATAAAGATGAAGAACTTTCTCTCTTTTATAACATATAACAAAATAATTGTGCAAGATATATGCGATATGATCATTTATTACTTGTACATATGATCTTGCTTACCTTGGTAATCGGTTGGATAAAATGTAGATTTATATTCTTCTGTTTATTGATAATAGGGGCCTACAGTTACAGAGAAGTAGGATTAGATACCTTCAATATCTTTCATACATCAGTAAGTAAGGGCATGCTTATATTAATGGTTTTATTTACCTTCAAAATATCCTTAGGAGTGTGCAACTGAAATTATTGATAAATAGTGTGTAAATATTACCAATACAAACCCTTGCTTATGTCTAACAAATTAGAATAATATAGACATATTTACTTACTCGTCTATCAGTTTTAAGAGCTGTACGTTAATTGCACCTGCAAGTAGGTTTACCACAGCAATATAATCTATCAATAATTCTGTTAAAAGCAACATAAATTTACTTTCATCACATTTAAATGTGTTAAAAGCACACATGATAAGAAGTGAAGTGAATCCTATTGCACGTTACTGCAGATTGGTTAGGTTACTAATGCAACGTTTATAAGTTTTATATTAGCATCATAAATTAAATAGATGGAAAGATTTCTCTCCTTTAAAGCATATAAAAGTTCTTGAAAAAATACTTCTGCAAAATAATTCATTTACATATATTCCTTTATACGTTGGCATTTGGTTCAATGAAATGTAAATATATATCCATCTTTTTAAAGATAATCACAGCCTATAGTTACTGCAAAGTAGAATTATATACTCAAAAAATCACTCATAAATCAGTAAGTTAAGGTACGCTATTATGAATGTGATTATTTACCTTCAACATATCTTTAGAAGAATACAAAATTATTGAAAATTTATGCATTAATATAACCAATCAACACCACTACTAATGATATGAGTTATCAAATCAGCAGCTGAAACTATTGAAAATTTCTGCATTAACATTGGAAAGCCAGGGGACCCAGATGTCTTCAATTGACTTTCCCTTAGCCATTTTCTTCTAACTTTAATTTCAGTTTTCTTGAGTAATAGAGTACATTATACTTCTTGAGTATAGTTAATTTGATTGGCTACAAATCTGTACCTGGTACCTTACCACGTAACGTACTGACAGGTTCGGCTGGACAGGCGGTAGTGTAGGTTTGTATGTACATGATAGCCTTGAAGACCAGAATTCTTTATCTTTTCTCCCCGTTCGACCATCCACTCATTGAGTTCCTTGTCATTGAGATTACTTACAACTTCCATCCTCTCCTATTACTGTACTTTCTTATCCTCCACAGGTGCTTTTTGAACTAATCTTTCAGTCAACTCTCTACACTTTTGTTCCTCTCTACTCCAATATCACCATCTCCAGTGACTTAAATATCAACCAACTTCCTACACTATCTAGAGGATCTGTTCTTTTTTATCTACCTCTTCCTCGTTCCTTTCACTCCTACTCACCACATCCGTAAGTCCAATACTTTGGTCCAAGTTATCAAATCATCTATCCTCTTCTCAGCTGCCTCTTCTGACCTGCCTAATCCCAATTTCCTATAATATCCAGGCTCATATTTTTCTCCTAAAACCTGCCGCAGTCTGGACACCCTTACCCCCAATATTATTCTACCAGATCTTGAAACCCTAGATTGGGATACCATTTACTCCTGCTCCACAACTGACTTTATTCTCAATGCCAACCTCCTTAGTACCCTTAATGCCCATGTCCCCCTAAAAACCTCAACCTTTTGTCACCGGCTTGCTCTGTGGATACTAAAGGAGATCAGGGACTTGCAAAGAAAATGTGAGGCTCCCCAAAGAGGCTTCAGACACACAAAGCTTTCAAGTTGACTGTCAGGCTTACATACAGGCTACTTCACAACTTGAACCTCCCTTCCCTCCAGCAGGGGAACACCAAGTACTGCCATGAAGCCCTTACCTCTGTTGTTGATTCCAAATCCAAATGCCAACTCCTTTGAAATCTTTCCCTCTGGAACTCCTCTGGTGCTTGCTCCTCAGAGGTATTCCCAGTTTCACCTAATGTACTTACTATATTTTGTATCTGTCTCCTCAGCCATTTAACCACCTCCCTAATCCAATAGTTTTCATTTAATCGTTATGATTTTTATTTTAACTATGTCTCTCCCACAGACCTTATAACCTTTGCAATGAGAGCATGTTCTGATACTGGTGGTAATTCTTCCCAGCATCTTTGAAAAAAGCACTAGTCCTACCCATAAAAAAAATCCTAACCCAAAATCATCAAATGACTGTCTCTCAATCTCCATCCTTTTTAAACCTCTTGAATGACTAGTCCCATTTCCTCGAACAGTCCAAATTTCTCAATCGTTTCCAATGTGGTTTCCCCTCCAGCTACTCCACACAATCTGCATTAGGTAATATCACTAGTGACATTCATTCCGCCTTTTATCAACTAAAACTAACATTCCTGATTCTCCAAAGCAGTTGATACCATAGACCACTCAATTGTTTCCAAGTTAAAACCGTTAACCTTCTCCTTTAGCTCTATCCACTGGTTTTGATCATTTCTCTCCAACCATTCACATGTATAGTTACTAACCCTAATCCCCCCTCTATCTGCATCCCTCACTCTTTCCTCGGGTGTAGCCCTGGGATTGAGCATTTCTTCCCTCCTATTTAGTTTCTATATTAATAATCACCCTAAATCTATTCATCATTGTTATTATCACGCTAATGATTCCCAAATCTATCTGTCCTTCCCCCCTCCAATTTATCAGTTGTATTTGCCAAGATTCAGGTAGCCGTAGTTTGGATCAATGCTTGGGAAAATCTGAATAAACTAAGGTTAAACACAGTGAAAAGAAATTTTATAGTTATATGTTCCAACTTCCTCCTTAAATTCATTCCTTATATTGTGGTTTGAATCCTTAATGACCATTTTATCACTTTCTGCTCTACGGTTAAAAACCTAGGAATAACCATTGACCAAACCCTCTCTTGGAACCAACAAATTTCCCGGCTTAGCTGTACCTGGCTTAGCTGCACTTTGTGCCGAAACATGCGGAGAGAGATTTTGGGATTATCATAGAGGACCCATACCTCCAGCCTCGCCCACCATACTCGCCCGATATTGCACCATCGGATTTCCATTAATTCCGATCGCTAAAAATTTGAAAATTTGGATGATGTCCAAAATGCCATCTCCAGATATTTTGCTCAAAAACCAGTTGATTTCGATCGATCAGGCATTGAAACTTTGGACACTAGATGTCAAAAGGTTGCTGATAATGGAGGTGAATACATCATTGATCAAAAACAAAAACTTGTTAAAAATTTATCTGTTTAAATTTAATGTAAAAAAAACTAGATTACTTTTCTGTCCCTCTAATACTTCAGCTGGTACATTATATGGCAGTGTTTTCTGCTATATTAATTTGCAATGACCAAACTACATTTAGTGATCATAAATCCAAAAATTTACTTACCAGTTTCAGTTGCCATAATAAAATAAATGTGAACGCTACTTTATAAAAATTCATTTCTGCCAAGAAAAGCTACATCCTGCTCCTGTAATGAATAAAGATATTAAATATGGCGCTCAAACATCAGGTGACGGAGGTAAAAAAACTATGGTTTTTAGTTTCAGTTACTAATTTATAAATATTATGATTTTCTTTCACTGACATTTATCAACATATGCTGGATTGTTTTAATTCCTTTTACTGATGTGAGTAAAAAATGTCACTTTGTTAAGGAAAATGTTTACTGAATTAAATTATAGGTTTAAGATCATATTTATAAAGTGATAAAGTGAATATGAGTGAGTACAACTTGAATTGTTGCATTTTATAATTCCTTTAAGTACTTTATGTGAAGAGCTTTTTGATCAAAATCCATGTGTCAAACTTTTCGTTCTGAAAGACTTGCATTTGCCCGATGAACATATTTCTAAAATTTTTAGAGAAATGCTCGTGGTTTAAGAATTTATTACCAGATTACATTTCTCTTGCTGTGGTGGATGATCTTCCAAAACATTTGAAGAATGCAATGGTAGAAAAAAGACTCAAACTTTAAAAACTTCCTGCTTTATTTCTTGAAACACTTTTAGATGGTGCTGTTTTAGAAGGCACCAACGATATTTTTTCCTTTCCTGAAAAAGCATCCTTTTCCTGGGATTTGGTATCTTTTTTAGCTAGGGAGTTCGAACAAACGGAATAGTAAAGCATTGAACATTGGATGAAAGGTTCCATCAATCGTCCCCACACTGACATTGTCATTATCAAACACAAATTGACTGGATGAGTCAGTCAACTTGTTTTCGTGAGGATGCCTCAAACGGCCTGCCAGTAATGGTAGGTGCAACTAAACCCAAAGGTTGAGAGAAGGTCCAGGAGATCCATACTTTTTGGGAAGCATTGCCCCAAGTCCAATCTGAAGAGACAATATAAAGGATCATGGCCTTGCAGCACTTATCGCTGAATGTGGAATAGCCATAACTTTCCTCTTGACAGATTCAGCTTTTCTACTCTTTTTGGGGATCATAATATTCTGCAGGAGTAATTTGAGCGATTGTGGGACGTCATCTTCTACTCCAAAAAACTGAATAGTTTTAAATCATAACTAAAAGTCGTTCATTTTGTGGATTTTTCCTTGTACACTCATGCGTCAAAATTTGATATCCTGTGTTCCGGAAACAGATTATGGAGATTTTATTCTTTTGCGTGTTCACAATTATATCATATTATATATCAAGTATTTTTTTATAAGCTAAGCGTTGAGCGCCTTATAACTTGGGACTTCACCAAAGCAATACTTTAGAATTTCAAAATATATGAATTGGCTGATCTCCATTTTCTGCCATATAATTGCAAATGTAATCAAAGTAAGTGCTAACATCATTAGATTCTGGACGGTGAATGGGTTGTGAAGATGGATATCTGGCAAAATAACTCTTGCTCCAAGATTTGTGGTACCTGGCTTCTGGTGCCAAAGATGATGAGCAGGATTTATACGGTCTATCATGATACTGTTTCCTTTATGTTGTACCCCAGAGATGAGAGAATTTTTGTAAGGTAAAGTTTTAACATAATGGACTCTATCCCTTAAAGCACACACTTTTTTTTTTTCTTCTGCTTTTTCAGAAATTCTTCAGCAGCATTCTTCCACCAAATCACATAGTTCCCTTTAAAATCAAACCCATCATCGCTGCTTGATCTACTTTTCTTCTCCCTTGGTGTTCCATAGCCGGCAGTACATCTGATATGATGTTTTCTACCTTTCTTATTGACCTTTACTGAAACAAGATCCTTCAGGTCTCTTTATTTTCCCCCTTTATATACTTTACTTCGTTTAATAAATGTGGCTTATACCTCGACATTTTAATGTCACATATTCTTGAAGAATAAAATTCTCTAAACAAATAAAACATTTTGCCTTATCCATCTTACTGAGCTTGACGTCCTCTTGAACTCACAAAAAACTCCACTTTGCACAGTAACTACTTACTAAAAGTTAAGCTACAACCATATTAAATTAATTGGAAGAAAATAGAAATGTAAGTTACCTAAAAAAATTAGCTGTGTTCTGGTCTGAAAACGAATAGTAATTGAAAATTCAAGATTGTAGGAGGACCATCCCCTTGCAATGTTCAAATACCAATAATTTTTTATTTAATAATTATATACCAACATCATTTCAAAATTGGATGGTTTAAAATTATTTCGAACTACCGAATTTGTAACTCAAAACTATTATCAATTTTTTTTTTCTCATAATTCTGTCTTATCTGGAACGTTTAGTGAAAAATAATAAGCCCTTCTGTGAAATTCTCAGCATTTTTAAAGTAGGTGACCATTTTCTAGGTCAAGTATTGCAGTTGCAGGGTTCAAACTGGTAGGTACCTTTTACGGAGATTTAAAAAGTCAAGATTTCTATGCTTTACCTCAATGGAACTAACACAAATAGATAACCTCTAAACACACAATTTAATGCTATACAAATTTTCTTCTATGGTATTTTTCATTTCGAATAGCCATTTTCAAGTTAAAATCGATTGAAAATGACTATATTGGATTTTTTAAAGAAAATTTGTAGATCAATCGTTTTTCGGCTGTGAATTTTAAATCTTCTGTGAAACTAAATCTAACATTTGAAGTACTTATTTTACGCAGAACTTAATGTACTTTAATTTAAAATAGAGTAACGTTGTCACTAGGGTGCCTCGTTCATAAGTTACAGGCCAGAAACTGAAAAAAAGTCCGAAAATTTAATGGTTCCCCACCTCTCTGCCTTGGCTTATCACTTGGAACGGTGCACGCTTAAAATACTATTTTTTACGTCAAATGAACAGATTAAAAATATTTCCAGCTTTCCAACACTTACTTCCAATTACGGTGGCCGATAGACTTTCATTAACTGGCCTACTAAGAAAACAATATAAACTTTTTTTTTTTTTTAGAAAACTTTTGCATTTATTTATAATAAAAATAAATTTCCAAAAAAAATAAATCTTTAAAGAAAAATTGAGTTTTATTTTCGTTGTATTATAAAGGATCAACTTTAGTAATATTTATTATTTAGAAGGATGTTTATTCCATAGTAACCATAGCAACCACCCTAATTCCCTAGCACTGCACTACTCATCCCTATAATCCTCCTCGGAGACTAAAACGGCCGTGGCCTCGTGACCTGCTATAAATAAGTGATAGTGGGAGTCCTGGCAATGGCCAGTTTTTTTAAACATGTCATGAGCGTCTGTGGCTCTCGCTCTTGGTCAGCCTCCGCTGGCTCTTATCCAGTGACGCGGCTGACGTAGGAGCGTGGGGGAGTTCCCAAGACTCCGCTTCCTCCTTCGCACGCGAGGAAGGTGACAACCATGTGGACTTGGGGGGCCTCTGGGCTGTTTGTATATATAGTATGAATGAACGAGTGAATGAAAATTGTAAATTGGTATGAATGAGAACGGTTTAAAGCAGCAGTATGAGTGCACAAAGAGCTCTTGCACAGGCCGAGTAAGTTCGTAACGTAGTCAGTGACAGAATGGGTGAGTTGAACATCAGTGTAAACTCCGGGAAGACCGACTGCGTAATCTTCTCCCTCCAAAAGGGGAAAAAATCCTTGCCAAAATCCTATACCATAGGAGGTCAAGAGAACTCACCGGCTTTCTCAATGTACTATCTGGATATAAAAATGGATAGGCATCTCCATTTCTCTACCCATTTTGGTAACAAAGCAGAAAAAGTACGACACGGGTCTTACCAGCTTTCGCACTTGTTAACTTCATCCAACTTGTCGCTGCGCCTCACACTGATGATATATAAATGTGTTCTCCGGCCAGCTCTGCTCTCCAGTGCCCCACTAAATATTCATTTTACTGACAACGCAGCTAAAAGTTTCCAGCAATTTCAGAATGGGATCATGAGATAAGTGGTCAGACATACTCGAGAGGTTAAAGAACGCCGACCTGCACCCGTTGCTTGGTGTGCCGTCAGTGGGTGAGTTCATCCAACGGAGACATATCAAGTTTTTTTTTAATCGTTGCAGCACTTAAGAAACCCAGTGTTTAACACTATGACCCCACCACCCTTCCCACACCGACACAGGCTGTCGGGGAAAATTAGGTTAAGATTTTGTTGTTAGATGTATGTAAGTTAGTGTTAAGTTTATGATTCATAAGGTGAGCCCCATCACTTCTAAACATGTTCTGACAATGAATGCATAATGTACATTTAAAGTTATGTAACAATCCCAAATCGCACAATGTAAAATTATTAAAAATTGTATAAAAGTTGGTAGCCAAGCTACAGGACATATAATGACCTACTGTAAATAGATTCATTTATGTAGAATCTTTACTGATTTACAAAATTCATAATAACAAGTAGACATGAAGGGGAAAAAATTATGCTTAGTACTTGGTGATGTTCACATTACACGCTCCAATTAAATTTATAGAATATATATCACATCATAGTTGCAATTTTCTTTTAGAGGATTGGAAGACAAACTAAGGTACAGGATCAATTAGATTAATTATTATCAAAACGTAAAGATGTTGGAATCTATTATCTTTTATGGTTAATAAATAGTTATTTTTTCGAAGAAAGTAGTTGAGTAATTTTGGGAGTGCGTTGTAACGGTATATGCTCATCGCTAGAAAGAAGCAAGCAGTTGTGCTTGGCTTATCAGCTGCATAGGAAATCCAATCCGAATTCACGCCTAAACTATTCACCTGACAAAGGAAACATTAAAATAAATTTTAGAAACTTTTTTTCGACTTAATCTAGTATAGAATATGTTTTGACAAAAAGTGTACAGTTATCATCTTAACAGGAAACACCTTTGGCTTCTGCATTTTTTTTTTTTTCATATTTCCCTACCTTTTTTGAGGTGGAAAAGTTAAGACTCATAATTAGCACCTAGGTATAAAAGAACCAAACATCACCGCTTCTACAAAACTTTCCAGGTAGACATATTAGATGACTGGACCATTGTTTTTTAACTGGATGCATTGGTAGTTTCATACCTTAACTTTGATAAATGCATTCGTTTACTAGTTATTAATGCATGGTTAAAGAGTGCCTTCCTTTTTTTGACGCCACAAAAGAGTGCTTGACTATACTTATGGTTAATTAGGCAAAGACAAATTTTATTAAGAAATAATTACTTTCATAGAAGTATACTTACATTATAGATAATCACATGTGTTGGTAAAAGTTAGTGAAGTACTGGGGCTTACAACCAGCAGTGCGTGGCCTTTGGTATCATCGGCTACAGCTATTGTGGGGAATTAATAGACCCTGACAATCCAGCTACCTAGAATTTAGTCACAACGTTACTAGCTCATAGATGTATTGGTAATGAGAGAAATCATTAGTTCCTCTTAAGTATTTATCCGTGCGACTATCTGTCTGTCTGCTCAAGACATTGCGAGTCCCCTGTTCAAACTAGATATAAGATATTTTACGTAGCGATCCCAGTTGAAATTGGAAAAATATGGGTATTTTCATAAAACATAAATGACACGCATTAATTAATTGATTCAAACAACTCTTGCCTGCACACATGAAATTATGAGTTAAAATATTAAAATAGTTAGAATCAAATAAATAGCCGTCAGTTATATAATCTTATAAATAGTTCAAATCAGTTATAAACAGTTAAAATAACAAAAACATTGAAATTAAAATAAACATTGAGAATGATTAAAATAAAAATAATTACAATAAATAGTTAAAATGACATAAATAAATAAAGAGTTAAAATTAATTAAAACCCAACGTTAGAAAATCTAAAATGATGTGGTATTCTTCTTAGAAGAGATGCCACGAACGTTATATATTTGATATGCATTTTGATGCTTTGTATCGGTAATGCCTTCGTGCATTTGAAGATGTTAATAATTCTGATATTACTCACTTGGTATCACGTCAGGTACTCCAAAGGCACCGTCACCAGATAGTTAGAAGAATCATCGCTATTGGTAATAGAAGTTACTGTCTACATTGTGTTGTATAAATAGATTTACTAACGAGGGGATAAAATATGGTTACCAACCTTTTTTTCGGAAATACTTAATCAATACAATGGCGTTTTTTGCTATTGTTTCAAGTTCTAATTTTTAAAGCTTTTTAGTAGATCTATATTTTGTGTAATTTGTTTATTAATGATGACCCTACAGTCCTACATTTCAAACCGCTTCTTCCAAGTCCGCTGTGGTTTAGAATACTCTAACTACTATCCCATAAATGCAGGAGTTCCACAGGGCAGTGTCCTAGGCCCCATCCTCTATAACCTATACACCGCTGATGTCCCCTCTACTCCCAATACCATCTTGACCTCATTTGCAGATGACACTGCAGTCTTGTCAACCCACCGAGATCGAGTATTGGTGCAACCAATGGCGAATCAAAGTCAATGAAGGAAAATGCTCCCACATTACCTTCACCCTTTGTCGCAAGACTTGTCCACTAGTTTATTTTAATTCTATTCCTCTCCCTGTAACCGAGACAGTACGGTACTTAGGCTTCCATCTTGACAAACGACTGACCTGGAACCCACATACGAGGCTAAAAAAACAAGAACTAAACAGACGCTTTGGGCAACTGTACAGACTACTTCAAAGGACATCCCATCTCTCAATAGAAAATAAACTACTTATTTACAAAGTTATACTTAAGCCAATTTGGACATACGGAATAGAGCTATGGGGGACAGCAAAAAAGTCGAACATCAAGCGTAACCAATCCTTTCAATCCAAAGTCCTGAGAACAATAGTAAATGCCCCTTATTATGTCAGCATCAAAACCCTTCATAACGACTTTAATATACCCTACATTCTAGAACTCATCCCTTCCAAGGTTATGAAATTCCACAGTAGCCTTTCCAACCACTCTAATCCTGTAGCACAGTCATTGCACTGCGCCACTCATCCCTATAATCCTCCTCGGAGACTGAAACGGCAGTGGCCTCGTGACCTGCTATAAACGCGTGACAGTGGGAGTCCTGGCAATGGCCAGTTTCCCCAATCATGTCCTGAGCGTCTGTGGCTCTCGCCCTCTTGGTCAGCCTCCACTGGCTAGTATCCGGTGACGCGGCTGACGGAGGAGCGTGGGGGACTTCCCAAGACTCCGCTTTCTCTTCGCATGTGTATTTGGGAGGTCTCTAGGCTGCCTGTAAGTATTGTATGAATGAGCGAGTGAATGATGAACTGTAAATATGGTATGAATGAGAGCATTTATCTTAATTATTATTGCCTTATAAAAGGCAGATTGTAATTATAGCACAATAAAGGAATATAAAAAAAAAAAAATTAATGATGATAATCAGTGAAGGACAGATATTACCACTATTAATGTATTATTAACGCTGCGCTGGTAAGTGGTGAAAGTGATAGTGGACTATATGTCAATAAATGTTGAAAAAGGAATGCTAAATGATAAGATGGATAAATAATTAATAATTTTATATATTGTTATGTGATAATTAATAATATAAATATATAGATAGGTGGGACATACTGGACCAATAAGAGGAGCAAGATAAACAAGAAATGCGCGAGAAGGGCGTCATCTTGCGGAGCACTCAGGACTTAAATGGCTTGTTAGAAGACCCAGTGTGTTCATTCTGAGGTGGACACTAGTAGTGTACAGATGGTTGTCGAGGGAGCCGCCTTCTTGCTATCCCACACTACTCTTTATAGTCCATGAAGTAGTTATCTTACTCATTCCAAACAGTGTTTCTATTATGAATCCCCGAACCGGTTTTTCTGAACCCCATTCTCCCCGACCAGAAGTGGGATTAAACAACAGCTTGTCCGCCCAAGATCTGTTGATACTTCGGAACCATGGATGAAGAGTTTGGAAACCCAGAGCAACAGATAGAGGCGAAGAATTGGTTGATAGATTCGCTAATTTGACAATTGGGGAACACAAATAAGTGCAAACTGTTACCAGTGCAAACCAGCGAAGATGGTGCTCACATTATGTGTAACGTTCAAACCGCAGTGACCAATTATTTTTTTTAAATTATACTCAGAGGGGTTGAGGGGGAAAAAACCCAGAGTGTGATCTTTAAGTACAAAGAAGACCCGAAAACTATGTTGAGGGACAAGCTTTTGTTGGAACTTTGGAATTAAAACATAACAGCTGACGCGAATAGCTGAGTCAAGAGAACCCCCTACCACCAATCAACCCCGGCTTACCATCCATCAGTTAAATAATCTTTGCAGAGGAGAGTATTTTAAAAGAAATGAAAGAAAGGCTTTATTATGAAGTACAAGCAAAACACTGGTATGCAAATATTAAGAGTTAAATTGATACTACATACTATAGGGTCGGGTGTTTATGGACGAGTCTCTTGTGAACAACTGTGAACAAGTGGGGCCTCGAACTAAAGCTGAGACACATGTGAATATGAGAAGGGTTGTTTCAGGAATTGGGAGGGATGCGGTCGCTAACTTAAAAAATAACAAGAAACACCAGTAACTTCCATGAGGTCCCGAGGCAGGTATACACTATAAGGGGCTTTTAGCCTTATATATAATATTAGGATTACAATATTTTTAGCATTATATAACTTCTCCCGTTTTTAATTCCTGAACCCCTGGGCAGGATAGTCATATTAAAAAATAACATGTTTTATAGACAATTGCGTCTTCTTTGATAGGATCCTGGAAGTAGTCCTAGTGAATTGGGGTGATTGGGTGTTATATAGCATGTTTCGATCCCTAGGGATGTCAGTAAGTTCTTTATTGTTATGTAAAATATATTTCCGGTGTGTCAGATGTTTTACGAGGTCGTTTAAAGTTGTTAGCATGCCATTTCATTATATCATTCTTGTTTCTATATTTTATTACTGGTTAATAAGGATTATTATGCTTTCGATGGGTAGTAGTTTTTATCATTAAATCTTCAAAAGGTTTTTCTGGTTTAGGTGTTACCATAAATTTGGGTTTAATTGGTTTGGTAAATTGTGCGTTTTTATGTCCTCTGGTTATTATAATTTGGCGTTTTTCACCATTTATTGGTTTGTTGTCAGGGGCTATAAAAATGTGTTCGTTACTAGAGTCTTCAGAGTGCTGTGTAGCTACTACACTAATTTCGCCTTCCATGGCTTCTGGGTTAGGTTCTGGTAAAGTTTGGTTGTATTCTTCTGAGTCATTAGGTGTTGCTTCTATTAATCTGTCTATGTCTTCTCCTGTTTCCATATCGTCAAGTTCTACTAAGGTTAAGTCATGTAATGATTTGATTTTATTATCTTTAATTCTATGTTCATGTCTTGCAAGAGTTTCTAGTTCTTTTTCATTCTTTATTAAATATAATTCATTATTTATTATTTGACCATTATCAATTATTATATTTATTTTATTCATTTTAATTTCCTTATTCGTTCCCAATTTAATCTCTGTTTCTAGGGTTTGCATTGTTTCCATCCCTAATAATATTTCGTATTTGTTACTAAAGTTGTAGATTTTAAACCTAACTATTAGATCACGGGTCAAACCCAATCTTGGTGCCAAATTTAGAATGACTGAGCCATTGCCTTTTTCGCTACCAGCTGGTGTTACCACTATGAAATCTTCCGACTTAATTTCAGTTCCTACGAGTACGGAACATGGATGTATGTAGTTAATTTCTGACCCTGAGTCTATTAACCAACTGTCTCCGAGTAAGTCATCAAATGATGGAGTTTCTTTCACCAGTTTTAGTTGATGTTGGACGGTTGTGGTTTGCGTGGTCCTAAAAAAATGTTCAAGTTTGTCCTCCAAATCTTAAACTTTCTGTTTCAATGTTTCGTTCTCTTGTTCTAGTGCGCGAGTTTCGTCTAAGTGATGCACTTCGTTACTTCGAACAGTTCGCATTGGCACGGTGTTTTGTGAATGTGGATTGAATGGTAGTGATGGGAATGATGTTTGTTCAGGTCGTTGAAAGTTAAGTCGTTGTTCATTATTTCTAAAGTTCTGTCAGGGTTCATAACGTTGCTGATAGTTATTGCTATGTTGTTTTGTTGATAATTATTTCTAGATTTATTTTGGTACTGTCGGGGTTGGAATTGTTGCCCATTATAGTAATATCTCCTATAATTGTTTTGCCTAAAGTTTGGTCCAAGTCGGTTTTCTTGTTGACTGATGTTAGTGTTTCCTTGAAGATACATGTCTTCCATTATGATCCTACGGTTATTATATAAAACGTTTTTCATTTGTACCAGGTCGTTAATGAAATGGTTGAGTGCGCCCATAAGTCATGATGGTAAATTTCTAAGAACGTGGTCTACAATTAGTATCTTTTGTGATAATATTTCTTGCTGTTTATTACATATAGAGGTGTAAATTAGTATACGGTTCTGAATTAGAATTTGATGTGGGATGATTCTGTTAATGAAGTTTATAGGGTGTTCGTTTCTGTACACATGAATCTGAGAGATTTCATACTGTAGGAGTGATGTTGTCCGACTATCCTTAAAGTGATTTATTAAATGTAATTTTAAGTCGTTTATTGGTAGGAAATCTTCATACATGCATAATTATTGCGCGTCACCAGTGAGTTTAGAAACAGCAATTTGTATAAGTCTTTGTTCATTATAAATTCTATTGGTGATTGTGTCGTTACATACTGCCAAATATATTTTTTTTAGGGTTAAATAAATGTTATTAAATTAGTCGGATCACCATTATAGTGTGGAAGGTGTCCATAGTCTTCTTTAGTCATATGATAGTCATTAAGAGCCATTTCTTCGTTAATGTGTTTGTTTTTATCTAAAATACCTTTAAATATATATATATAATTACTCTGTTTGCAAAAATAATACCTTAAAGTCTTTTTTATTGCTGTTGACGAAGTCTTCCGTGTGGTCTGTATTAAATTTATTGTATCTGTATAGCCATCATAAAACGTTGAAACGCACCTTCAAGTGAACAGTCCCAGGCTCTGTTAATATATCATCGAGCCTTCTTAGTCTGTCCGTCAGAGTGATAGCCAAACATTCCCAGATCCTGTTATCTAAGCAATCTTATAATTCAGGAATTACTTACAGAGATTATTTCTTCGGATCTTCTTAGATTGATGACGAACCGTCTTCTCTTCTGACTTCAAGTTCGCAGGTCCCAAGTGAATGATGTCTTCAATGTAGACAAGCTTTCTTCTTCCTTTAACTTCCTCAGATACATAACGAATTTCTTTCGGGTATTACCTGATGAAAATCTATTGAAATAGACCAGTACCCAATATCGGCGAAGTCCTGTCCTGTGGGATATCTTTCCAGAGGTATTTTCATCGGCCTTCTCACGCTATTGTAGTGGTCTCGCTGTCCGTGGCCAAATGAGGGATCTCTAAGTGGTAGACTACCGTGAAGTTACTGAGTATACTACCAGGTGCCTGTTCGGGGTGCCAGTTAAATAATCTTTGTATAGGAGAGTATTTTAAAAGAAAAGCTTTATTATGAAGTACAAGCAAAACACTGGTATATACAAATATTAAGAGTTAATTTGATACTACATACTACTGGGTTGGGTGTTTATGGACGAGTCTCTTGTGAACTAGTGGGGACTGGAACTAAAGCTGAGACATATGTGAATATGAGAAGGGTTGTTTCAGGAATTGGGAGGGATGCGGTCGCTTACTTAAAAAATAACAAGAAACACAAGTAACTTCCATGAAGTCCCGAGGCAGGTATGCACTAGAACCAGTTATGCTATATTTGGTTTGAGTAAATGGATTTTTCTCTAGTTCACAATCAGTATTAATATGAATTATTGATATTTTGATTCTCAGTGCTCTGTAAAATGCAATCATTTTCAATTATAAACATCTGACATTTTCGTAAAATTATTTCTCGAAGGGGTTTTTAGCCTTAAATATAATATTAGGATTACAATATTCTCATCTACAAGTTGGACACCATCTGCCTCTCCAAGGAAGCTGTTTCGTCCAACGTCTCCTAGGACTGAGGATGTCGTTAGCTACGCTTGCAACCGGATGGAACGCTTACCTCGAAATGTGAGTGAATGACAGGTTCTCAGCCGAGGTGAGATGGGAAGAAGCTCAGCATGTGAAAAACCAACGCTTGGCGCATACTTCTTCAAAACGGCGAGCGAATTGTTTTCAATTTGATTTGGGTTCTAAATGATCTTGGAGCTGAAAGTAAAAGCTAAATTTAGTGGAAATAATTACTAAAAGAGTAAGTTTGGAAGGTTTGGGTAAATCTTTAATAAAGTGTGATAAACAATTATGGTCATTGGTCAGCATTAATAATAACGAGCCAAAAATCATGTTTCATTAAGTTCCGGATGAATTTTTAATTTATCTAATTGTATTTGGAAATAATTTTGGTGGCCAATTGGCCGTGAAATAATTTTACGAAAATGTCAGATGTTTATAATTGAAAATGATTGCATTTTACAGAGCACTGAGAATCAAAATATCAATAATTCATATTAATACTGATTGTGAACTAGAGAAAAATCCATTTACTCAAACCAAATAAACTGGTTCAAGCAGTTTTGAAGTTTATAATGGTCAATTAGTTAATAACTTCCATGTTGATAATAATGATAGTGACAGTCCTATTGGTAAAATTTCATACTGTCAATTGGAAAATATTAACGATAATATTAGTTTACTGGAAAATTCTAGTGGCAAGCCTCCTAAAGTAACCAATAACTAGGGTGGGGAGCCCAACCTTCTTAGAAGCACTTTTGTAGTCTAAACGCAGAGTTCCCCTCTGACAGACAAACCAACTAATAATCACTATGAGAAAGTTTGAAACATCTTAAGTTCAGGGAATACCAACTCCCGGAATAGCTAGACCCCTTATCCTGCAGGGGGATCCCTGTCCCTTCCTAACACACTCCCTTTAATTCAGGGCCAATTAACTGGTCTTCGTGGTGCGAATTATTTCATAACTCTTGATATGGCTAGTAGTTTTCATCAGATACCGGTATACCCGGATTCTATTGAGAAAACTGCTTTCATTTTACCTGGCGGTACTTGGGAATATCAATGCCATTTGGACTTTTAAGAAAATACCTACAAATATGGCATTATTGAATATTTTTTAATTAATGGAGCGATAATTTTGATTTCGAAAATTAATTATATATGTGAGAGCGCAAGGGACAGATATGGCAAAAGGTTTTGACATTAGAAAGGGTTTCGACTCAACAAAGTAATAATGAGAGCGACCCTATATTTCCTTCCTATCCTGAATTTGCAATTCCTCCGAATAAAAATATACCTTATAAAATTCAATTTTATCTTCAACTTATTTAAGAGTTACTGATGATGTGGATGTAAGAGTTAGCAGTAACAGCTTATCTCGACATAATTAACTGACTGTATAAAGGTCCAAAATAAACATACGCTAGCTGGATGCCGGAAATGCATAAAATATCCTCTTATTAGAAAAAATATATAAATAATGAAAATACAACATTAAAATTTGATGCTAACAGAAAATTGTGATGAACAGAATAATGTTAATAGTCAACCTGTTTGGTTATATGTATTTTTATTACTTCATTTCCTATTTTTTAGAGGTTCCCTAAAGTTATTGTTTCGTACATATCGATTCCTTTACGCTTATTTATATGTTTAATAAGTGGTAGAAATGGTTATTACAATGAAAATAACTATGCCCAATTAAATTTTTCAGTTGTTTAAAAACTAGTATACGATTATAACATTGTGTAATTAATAGTAATATTAAATTAAAATATAGACTCATATTAAAAATCAATAAAATACTAAATACTAAAATACCAAGACATGAAGAATGTCATTATATAATTTTTTTTTTTTTTTTTCCTTAGCTCTCAAATTTTTAAGATTATAGATAAGGGAAAAATAAAGAGAATATTATATAATAAAAAAAAGTTCTTATTTATAATAGATAATATGCATCTTAGGTTATCAGACTTGTTACTGACTTAAAACGTGTTATGGCTTGTCAGAAATAGTGGAAGCGACTCATCTATAACACAATCCACTTAAAATCCTTCTGCTTGTTAACAGAATTCGATTTAGCAGCAATTAAATTTGTAAACTTTTCAAATTATTATAGTGACCATTCAAATTCAGATGTATGTATATAGTTAATTGTAGACAATGTTTTTCGCATTACTCAAGAGCGACTCATGACAGCAAAATATTATGAAATAGAAATTATTAGTTATGTCGACAAGTACTCGATCATAATTCACAAACTATATTGGAAATTTGTCACATTCACAATATATGGTTGTATATATACAATAATAATATTTAATATCAAATATATATACATATATATAAGGGATGTTTCATTATTACGAAAGTCGAATGATATTTGTCATGGATTTCGTGACTCTGTTTCCATGGAATGTGTAGAAAACAGAAACATTTGACTATAAAATGGCGAAAGGCTCATCAATATCTAAAAGTTCTTCTTAAGGACGCTTCTCTTTTTCATAAGCAAACAGATAACAAACTAATTGTACCCTTTAACCTTCTTTGTTGGTTGGCGGTTTGAGTCCTCCAAATAGGATATTCAGGTTAATTTAACAGTAGCAAAAAATTCCAACCACCAATAAAAAACAGTATTTATTCAGATATTGAAATAAATTGCATCATCGTAATAAGCAGTTAGTCATTGATGTTGACAGTGCAGTTACTGATGGCCACCAATAATGTCAGTAATCAAAGCCCGGTGACTCAGCAAATAACGGGTTCTGACACGGAATGTCTCAGAAGAGGTCATTCCTTCTAAGTTCCTTGGTTCGGCTAACATGGTATGGCAAATCTCATAAGGGTCAACTTTAATTAAGGTTGAGTGATACAAAGGGGTTGAAATCCATATTTCGTTTTTTCATGTAATTCAGAACATGCTTTCACTTTATAAATAAGTTCTGGATAAAATAGAAAAGATTATGTATTATATTCAAAATGTAATGACGGCAACAGTATGACAAAAGGAAGGGTTAAGATGAATTTTATCTTAACATCTTATGATGATGGTAACATAGAACAGTAAAAATTATTATCTAATATTTTCTGAGAGAAAAGCAAGTTATGTACCATATTTATGAAATAAGATTATTAGAGTCATTTCGCTTTTTAGAGATTTATTTTTTTAAATAATTAACTTTGTCTTCACAAAAATATCACGGATTAATTTACTAGAAGTAAAAGCCCTTTCTTTTAATGTTTCAGTTTGGAATTAATTTGGTAAAAGACGCATCAGGGCTACAGACCAACAGGAGGCTGTTGTATCTCGCAGGAGGTCTCTTCGATGGAACATGGCAGTCTCTATCTGTGGCTGCTCTGCGTATAGGACTCATTACTCTAGGAGTGGTTCAGCTTTTGATGAAGGTTTGTGCACTGAATCTGGCATCATTGTAAAACATTATTTAAAGTTATCTTTGCCTGGAACTTTCTGACATTACCATGTTACTCTTTGAAAAATCCTTAGTGGAGATACTTGTATGGTTTCAATCTTGGAGGTTTCAGTTGGCTAGGGGCTTTTAGAACAGATACATCAAAAATTAAATACTGCTGAATGTACTGCATAATTATTGTATTGTTTTCTACTGTAATCCATTTTGTTGCATTTTCTTCTCTTTTCCGATTTATTTATGTGGTCTCACCAACCTCGTTATCACGGACAGCCGCCGACTGTCATTTTCTCTCGTTCAATTTAACTACCATTTCTCCAAGCATCTATTTTTCAATGGTACTGTAAATAATTGAGATGCTGACAATCAATGAATGGCATGCTGTGAATCTCTAATTTTATTATTATTTAATCTAATGAAACTGCTGAATAATACTGCTGAATGTACTATATAATTATTTTAAGACTGAAGTACGGATCATGCAGATTGTAATAATCTAATTTTTAAGTAAGTTCAAATCTAATACGAATAAGAACAATAAAGCAATAATAATAATTGAAATTAATTTCTTAAGCTTTGTCTGCTAGACTATTTTTACAGGGAAACGAAATTAGCTTGAATAGCCTGAGCTAAGCAGGAGATGCTGTTTTCTACTGTAATGCATCTTGTTGCCTTCACTTCTCTTCTCTGATTGATTTATGTGGTCTCACCAACCTCGTGATCATGGACAGCCACCCACTGTCATTTTCTCTCATGACTTCCTTTAGGAGTTCAAGACAAATGTGTAAGATCTATATCTTAATTAATTAACTTGTTTTGCCCGGAACGTGTCCAAGGTTTACTTCAAGCGTAATCTTCGGTTCTGAATTAAAATTATTCTTGTGAATATCTTGCACTAAGAGGCGGCTTGGATGCGAGTCTCGCAGAAGCAGCATTGGGTTTCTTTGGCAGACACTTTCTAGGTGAGTCTTCCACCCATCCTTAGTGTGCCATCTTCACCGACAAGCGGAGTAAGGTCCTTACAGGGATCTGGAACCTCATTGTTGCAACAAGTGGAGTAATAAGTAGGGCTGGAATTTATATGTAATAAAAAAAGTTAAGTATTTATTTTCACATAAGTATGTAACTAAAAAGCACAAATGTAAATTAATAAAACAAAATCAGAATAAATTATCTAGTGCAATAAAAAGGGTATGAAACAATATGCGTTTTCAAATAAAAATCTATATCAGGCCTTAAGACCATTCCACATCGACCAAAGTTATTGAAGCATGTTTAATAACCAACTTCCAGATTTTCTGTAACGCTCATTCCGCGTTGTACTTCTGAAATTAGCAATATGTTTTTTCATCCTGAGTTTTTACCCAGCACGTCTTTCAATTTTACGCTATATTTAACTACCATTTTTCCAAGCATCTGTTTTTCAATGGTACTGTAAATAATAGCGACGCTGAAAATCAATTAATGGTATGCTGTGATTCTCTAATTTTATTATTATTTGAGCTAAGAAAACTGTTTTTTCCGAAATGTACGCCAGGTGATTCCTCGCGACAGGTTTATCCATCAATGAATCGGTCTTTTTGGTTTCAAAATCAAGCATTGGCAAAATGTTATTTATTGAACTGGTTTTTTCAGATGGCAAGCATAGGTACTGTTCTTTCAAATCGGCCCTATTTCAATATCATTTCTGATTTTAATGAGGGTTTCGAGGTTTAAAAAAATCATAAATAATTTTCGTTTAGAGCGCTATGGTCAGGCACTTTTATACCAATATACTTTTCAAAGAAAACCTTAAAATGAGAGTTGAAATGAAATGAGATATTGGCTCTAGCTAAAGCATGGCACAAGAATTAAAAGTTTACTTGCGTGATTTGGAATCGCTTTAAGATACTGTGGTACACGGTGTCCCACCCCGACAAGTAAATTTAATTAATATTAAGAGGTAGAGGTTGGTTGGCTAGGTAAAAGTTACTGTCAGCTATTAATGATCCCAGATATGTCCGAATCGGTCCTTTATTGACCATCCTAAAGAAAGATGCGCCCGTCTCAATGAAGTGTTAAGAAGGTGTAAGAAAGGTATTTCTTAACACGAAAGGACGAAAAAGAAAAGACCGCACTCCCGAATGGGGTAGTGACGGAGTCCAGGAGTGCGAGATATAATCGGTCAGATGGAACAGCCTTCTCATATGTAATGATTTTGTAACAAGGGGATATGGAAAAATAAAAAATCTCTCTCACTACGTTTGGGGGTTACCCTAGGCCTGGACCGATTTGACTCCTCTCAGGTCCAACTCCAAAGATCGGTCTCGGGTGGACCTCGGAGATGCTGAGGTGATGAGATCTTGGTCTGGACTTCTCATGCTTAGAAGACATCGATGTATATTAGTAAGAAGTAGTTTAATAGTTAGCCAATATAATATATGTAGTCCTTTTCATCATTCTGATTCACTTAACTCTTTTTTAAACCATAATTGTATTGTAAAATTCTATTTAGTATAATTGAAATTTCCTTTCAGTAATCGACAAGCTAATTTATTGAGGAAAATTAATTTTGATTAGAGGCAATTGGGACAAATGGTAAATTGATTGAATATTTTTGAGCAAAGTATGATTTTGTATAACTTTACGCTGATGCAATAAATACGCTGAGGATTTGATAGAGGAATCAAATCTGTAGTAGTTAATGTTATATGGCATCCCTTTTAAATCAAATATTTTAATTATTCAACTAGAGCTTGAATTCATAGAGTTGCGGGTAAGTTAGATAAATAAATAAAAGGATAAATGTATTCGTAGAAAACATACATCTCTTATATATTCCTTACATTAAATTTATTCGGATACAGTTGATAGATCTAATATATTAGTTTATTATATTAATTTTTAAGTACAATAAATTAAAAACCCTCGTTCACCAAACGTAGCAACAGTTAAGAATGTTTGTTGAATCCTAAGTTAAATAATCTTTGTAGAGGAGAGTATTTTAAAAAAAAAGAAAGAAAAGCTTTATTATGAAGTACAAGCAAAACACTGGTATATACAAATATTACGAGTTACGTAACTACAAACTACTGGGTGGGATGTTGTTGAACGAGTGTTCAAGAAACAAGTGGGGACTGGGGCTAAAGCTGAGACATATGTGAATATGAGAAGGGTTGTTTAAGTAATTGGGAGGGATGCAGTCGCTTACTTAAAAAATAACAGGAAACACCAGTGACTTCCATAAGTTCACGAGGAAGGTATACACTGGAAGGGGCTTGCTTCTACTTTTAGCATTATATATAATATTGCCATTACAATATTCTTAACATTATATAACTCTAGACATTCTTTCCTTGGTTTTTTTTATGTTTTGCTGCACCAATATGCTGAACAACTTGAAAACGTTGGACAGTCAAAACTGTCATAGCACGAACAATATAAAATTCCCGTATCACTGGTTTTCCCCGCCAGTTTTAACACTCTTAACCCATCACTTTTTCACGTTTATTGCATCAAATCACTAAACGTGAACTAAAAAGACTAATCAAAATTATGAGTGTGGATATAAGGGATTCCGTAAATTTAGTCTAGAAAACAATTCTCAGTAAAGTTATGCAAGAAAACCAAGAATCATTATCATGTCTCCAAAACTGTAATTTCAAAACACACAATTCTTAATATTAATATTAATTTTATAATATAATATTAATTATCCACTGATTACTGTCTTTAAATTTGTTTTTTAATATAATACCGGTATCAATTAGACAGTGAACTTGAAGGCCTTGTGCATTGATGATAGCTTTATGCGGAGATTATATGAACCACTATTTACACAGAAAAAAACCGTCGATGATGATGATGAATATGTGGTTGTAAATGTTTATTTCCTTTTGCAACCCTGGAGTCTTGTCAAAGCTGACAAAACATGCGCAGAATCAGTACTCTCCTCGGTATAGAGTTCAACGTCTTTTATTGGTAAAACGCGACTAGTCACGTTTGTAGTCATTTCTAAGTGGCCATATTGCATATATTGTTTTCGAGCTAATTCTAAAGCCTCGGACTGTGTATTGTATTAGCTAACCCTAGATTTAAAGTTTTATGTTCCAAAAAGCACTGCTGAATTTGTGGCTATATTTCAAGACTCCGTTTATAAATGAATCACGATTGTATTCATCTCTGTTTAATACAGCCGCAATCGCCTTGAAATCGCAATCGTTCCTTAAGAGTTTCAGGATTTGAATAAACTGCGCAATAGTTCCCCCGGGTTGTTGTTTTCGAGCTGCTAGTATGTGGCAAGAGTGCAATATTTGCTATTATTACACTTTTCTCTTTGAAGAAAATCGAATCAAGCGTTTGAAAAGCAAGTCCTACGATCATTTATGATTTTATAAACGGTAAGCGAAAGGAAGATAGTCATATCATTGAGTTTACCTCCATCAGACAATATTCCGGAGCGATTTATAAGAAGTTATTGGATGTTCGTTTCCAATGAGCCAATTCTTTATAAGCGGAAGGCAAGTCAGAATTCACTTCAGGCTGGCCTGGTTTGACATAACGATCCATCACTGAGACTAGCTGAACGGTTCAACAGTTAATAAAATTGTAATAATGAAAGAGAATCTTGTGAATTAAGGTTTTTATTAACTTAGATGGGTATACCAGTAGATTTAAAAACTCCTGAGCTTTTACATACATCAGTGGGATCAACATACCATTACCAACATACCAATACCAATTACCAGATGCTGTACCCGTTGTTTTTTTTCCCAGAAGTTTTCCATCGTGGCTGGAATTTAACGACCTAAGAGATAAACTATGGACAGAGTTCGTCTTGAAATCCAAGTGCTATCTTAAACGGATCAAGGAAGGCCTTTTGAGTGGTTACTGTTGTATCATCAGTTTTATGATGCTAAGAACAAGTAGAAGGGGCTTGATCAGAACTGTGTACCTGCCTCGTGACTTCGTGGAAGTCACTGATGGTTCCCTGTTATTTTTAAATAAGCAACCGCATCCTTCCAAGACCTCCCTACTTCCCAGAATCGGATCCTTTTCTTATACATATATGTCTCAACTTTAGCCCTAGACCCTACTTGTGCCTAGGCCCAGTATGTTCTAACTGATCTCTTAATAATTGTATATCCCAGTGGTTTGATTGTATTTTATAATAAATCTTTTCTTTTCAAAGACTCTCCTCTACAAAGATTATTTAACTATCCATAAAATTACTTCTATAAGTAGCAATTGATCTTCGGTTCATCTCATTCATATTGGATAAGAAGTAATACCTAATCCTACATACTTTTGGCTGCAAATCAATACATTTAATATCATTTTGTCACATAGAAAAGTGAGCTTATTAGGATTAAAACATAATACGAATACGACCACGGAGCGTAGGGGACTTTCCAAGACTCCACTTGCTCTTTCGCATGCGAGGGAGGTGACAACCATGTGGATTTGGGAAGTCGTTGGGCTGTTTGTAAATACTGTATGAATGTTCAAGGGAATGGAAATTGTAAATATGGTATGAATGAGAACATTTATCGCAATTATTTATTCCCTAATAAGACAAATTGTAATTTTAGCACAATAAAGAAGTTTCTAATAATAAAATACGACTAATCTGCCAATTCTTATAAAGGGCCTGGTGTAATTTCCCCTAAATAAATGCTTTTTTTTTTTTAGATGACTTTAGGCGATGACGAACTACCTCTGTTAGTGAAGGTCGAAATTCTTCACTGGGTCCTCCTCTTTTCAACTGTCGTCGCGATGTTGATCAATTGTCTTACACACAGCACACTATTCTTTGAGATGGAGGCTACCATTCGATGTGGATTTTATGATTATGGTGGAAATTTAATCGAGAAGCAGATTATGGTAAGTATTTTTCCTAACTTGTAGAATATGCATCTATACCTAATGATACGGGACAGGAAAGTAGGGAAACTTTTTTTGCTAAAATAATTATCATTCGGATATAGTTATTTATGTGTGAAACCAATTACAGTTGGGCTTGATACGAGGGTCAATTGCCTTTTGAAAAATAGAACGGAGGTTTTGTTATTATGGAGAACAAAATATGTTCACCTAAATCATGAAATAAATATGTAGTATTATTTCAAGTTTTCAAAGAAAGTGAAAGAACATTGTCAAGAGGTGTCAAAGTTCCCGGGGGAGTCTGTGTGTCAGTTTGTTAAAAGCAAATTAAATAGTCTTGTTGGCAAGAACTTAATTAAGTGTGGGAAAGTAGTTCCTTAATTTACTCAGTATTTGTTATAATTTCAAAATCAAATAAATGTTGACTAGTTATACAATGTCATGGATACTGTCGAATCGGTCCAAAAGCTAAAAAAAAAAGAATATGATGTCAACAGACAGCAATTGTTTAAACATATACCAAGATTCAATTATTTCACTTCCCAACGCAATGCGTTAGTAGTTAGGATAATGACGGCATACGCGATTACTGAATCTGTTTTGAGCAGGACTAAAAATAGAATTCTTCAGTGCAATGGTTGGCTCCATATACGGTGCCGGCCAAACTTCGTCGCTTCAGACATGCCCATCTGGTTCTTTACAACTCCATCCCTCTTCCTATTTCTAGGAGATAACAGGATATCGTACGAACCTTAAAAGGCAAGTACTAAAAAGATGCCTTGGAAAACTCGGACTACTATATACTATTTCAAAGGACACCCTATTTCTCAATAGAAATTTTGAAAATTAAACTAAAACCAATCTGAATATACAGAATAATTTTATGGTGACCATCGAAACGGTAATACATATGGGGCATGGATGACCTAGTTTCATTGAAAAGTCCGGAGGACAATACTTCGGATAGATTAGATATTTTCTAGGGCCACCATCGCTTAACAAATAAACAAAGACAATCCACATGCCTTACAGAATGTAAAGACAAGAAAGTAATTTTAGTTTAGGTTGCTGAATTAATAAAAACGAAGGCAGAATTTTTTTTGACAGATAAGAGCAGAAGCTAACAAAGAGATCAGGCTGTTTACATTGGTATTCGCTTCATGTTGTGCCACTTCGTTGGTTGCAAACTACATCAAAGCACCTCTGCTCATGGACAGATGGATTCTACCCTATCCAATGTGGATGCCTTTCGAGATCAATAGCTGGTTCAGGTAAATACTCTATTTACTAACCAATTTTATATTCCATTGTATTATTTTTAAAATTTGATAAATTAAATATAAACTAAATTTGGTTTTCTGGCTAAAAGGCGGAACAAGGGATGTTTTGAATAAGTATGCGACTTAAGTCAGTACTGCCGAAGGATTGAGAAAAACAGGTTGTGCTAATATGAATTTTATTAGTCTTAAGATGTTATCATAGCTACCGTGGTGGGTGGTATTTCTGATTGACCCAGCTTGTGTTGAGTAACGAATTCTTTCCTGTAATTACTCAATTCAAATTATCCATCAATCCTATTATATTATCCCTTCCAAGTTTAAAAATACAATTTACACGTTTATACAGGTTGCAGTTGTATAAGGTAAGAACCCCATTGTTCCCATTTTTTTTTATTTATCCAGTCCACTCAGTTCCAGCCACTCAAATTTAATCGTAATTTTATGTTTTGTGAATTGTTAAATGTTTTCTTTCTTTTTTTGTATCTGCCTTATGGTATTAAGAATATATACATATAATAATAATATATATATTTTTTTTTAAATATTTACTTATGACCTAAAAAAAAAATATGAAAATGCTCACGATGGGTAGCTACCATTTCGTCAATTGAATAATATTAAAAAAAATTATGAAACTTTTAAACTTATAATTTATTATATCTCAGGAGTGTTTTTGACAACCAAACATTAAACATAAAATGAATAAAAATAAGACATACACTGTTTTTTAGTCCTACACATTTTTTCCGTCTTGACTTGTCTTTCTTCAGCCCAAATAGTGTTCTTTGTTGATCCAAATCCTGACGTTCCAAATTATAATGCTGCCTCAATTGCCTCCTGTAGATTCTGCCAATCTAACGAGTATGTAGTAAACGTTAATACGAAGAATATTTATAAAAAATACGACGAAATGATATAAGAGGTTTTAGGTATGAGGTGGTATGCTGGAATGCGATGATATGAGGGTCCTCACGACAAATATATTTGACTATCTCAACCTCAATACCTCACTTCTCATCTGAGAAAAGCAATTCTCAACAACTGAAACCAACCATTTATATTGAGCATCTCAAAACAACTGAACTCCCGTCCTCTCTCAGCTGCTATTTGCTGACACATTTCCCGACAATTCCATTCACTTGTTTGTAATTAATCTTTCCATAGTTTATTTTTTTCCTTCCAAATTAATCCTTAATAAATAACATTACAATATATAACACGAATGGTTGAAGTATTTTGGGTGGAAAATTCCGAATATTTTTTTCAAAGTATTTACAAACTTACTTGGACACACCATTCTTCTTCAGTCCATATCCCTATAATTTTCATTCGTGTTATATATTGTAATGTTATTTGGGCTGAAGAAAGACAAGTCAAGACGGAAAAAATGTGTAGGACTAAAAAACATATATTAATATATAATATATATAATATATATTATTGTATATATATATTATATATATATATATATATATAAATAAATTAATGTGAAAAGAGTAATAATGATAAATAATATAAACAAACATTTATCATCAAATAAATAATAAATAAATATATAATCAAAAAATAAATTACACAAAAAATAAAATAAAATTACATCTTTTCAATTAAAATAAACAAAACAAAATTAATAACTAAACTGGTATCCCTAGACAGTCATCACGAGCTCAAGCCATACCGAAACATTACTATTATTATCCCTGTATCGCAACTTATATTGATGTCTGTCAAGAAACGTCACTAACCCATGACTGAATACAATTAATAAGACTAGACTATTCCTCGGCCAAGCTAAATGGTCCTAGTCTTGTTCGGTTTGTCTTGCTGTACATGAAAAGTTAATAGTTATTTCTAATCTAAACAATTGGCTGTTAGTCGGTACACTAACCGACACTGGTTGCATTAATTTCAGTCCGCTAACAGTTTTTCAGCTGAAAGATTCTGATTATAATGTATCTTTTTACTGTTATTATAATATTTATTTTCCGTTTCTGCGACTAAAATGTATTTGGTGGCTTTTATAGTGGCAATTATTTCAGTCTGGTGGCGGTTATTCCTGATTTGGAAGTCCCAATCAGAGTATGGCAAAGTTTAAATTGAATTACATTTCTAATTACAATAATAATTACATTGTAATAATCATAATTGTAATCGTACCTAATCAATGATTCAATGAGAGAACGCCCATGAGAGACTCTTGAGTTCAGAATTAATTATTTTATTCCCCGCATACACTTGCATGCGTGTGTACAGGGCGAACCGAATGGGTCTGCATGCCTTTTCCCGTTCTGAGGGTTGTCAGTACATCAAAGTGAGCGCGTGCTCAGCTGGTACGACGGGGGTGGGGTGACAACTGGGAGCCACCCCGAACAATACGACTGCCTCCTCTCCATTTCTCCTGTGACATGGAAGTGCCTCGTTTAGTGACTATTATTATTAATATTATTTGCCTTTTAAGTTAAAATGGAATTATCTCATGATGATTGTCTACCCTTCTGGGGTAATACCAAAACTATCCCGTACCGTTGAACCCCAAGGATGAATTTTACTACATTAATTTAAAAAAGGAAGACGCTTGGAGTGAGATTTGAGCCTATATGCAAATTTCAAAAGATGAGTGCCGCGAAAAAATTTAAAGCCTAAAGAGTTCCTACCGGAGGGAAAAGGCAAGAATAAAAAAAAACAATACCACTGGAACGGGTAAGTACTTGCTTAATGAAACGTTTTAGTTCTTGCGTGAACTGTGAGTTCTTGCAGCTACAGTAGTCGTCAAGCGTTTCGGGACACTGATATTTTATATTTATTCAGCTTTCTACCAACCATTTTAATTAATGTATAATATAAAACATTTTAGGCTAGGTAGTAAAGATAAAACAAATCGAGCAATAATTAACATTTAATTTCATTAGTACATGATTCATAATACATAATACATTATTCTGAACAAAAACACGGGGTTCACACATTTTTTGATGATACATAATTAGTAAAAGCTCAATTCAAAAGTAAACTTTTGAACAAAGGTAATTAGTTCCATCGTCAAAAATGAATCATAAAAAACACAGCACAGATTGGGTTCCCTGTACGGTCCGCAGGTCAGACACAGTGGATCATTGCTCACGCGGGACGTTTTTTTTACCTCGTTTTTTACTCGCCACCCATGCACATTCGGGTCAAATATACACGCGGCTTAATTACATTTTAATATTAATGTTAATTCGTAAAGAGGGGAGAAAAAAGTATTGATTGGGTTTCGGGTTGTTAGGTGAGTGGCCATATACAATTGATACCTTCCCAGACATAAAATGCATGGGCTTATTCTATGCGGTCATTGGTTTGTTGCAGGTATTTGGTAGCCATGGTTTGGACATGGTTCTCACCGGAGTCTGTGGTTTTCAGTGGTTGTTCGAACTGGGTTATTTACGTGACAATGGCGAATCACCTTATCGCCCAGTTCCGTATTCTCATTATTTCCATAAAAGAAATAGACTCCATACCTGCAGAGACAGGTTCGGAGAGGAAAGGAAGTTTGTCATCAAGAATCGAGGATTGTGTAAAGCACCACCTGATACTAATCAAGTAACTCCAACCAATCATTACTTTGAAGAAACTTAATCATAATTAATCAATTAATTCAATGAGGGACTCTTGAGTTCAGAATTTATTATTTTATGCGACAAGTTTTAGAATATCCTGGAAATCAAATTGACCCGTCCACACATAAGCATCAAATCTCCGTTATAAATTTTCAGAATATGTATTTGAATTAGATTATTTATGCAGTTTTTTGTTCAAATGTTGCATAAAATAATAATTCAAACAATTCATGCTAAAAATATGAAACATTAATTATTCCTGTGAAATTATATTTTAAAACTAAGTTTCTGAATTAAAACATTGTATTAAAAGACACTATAACTAATACATACAAAGATGAATTAATGTAAAAAGAATAATATATTTCAATTAAACATAGATTTAGTTTAAAATTTTATTAAGGGTGTAATAAAAACTGTAAGTCATCAAAACTGGTTCAAATTGTTTGTCATAATAATACAAATCTTCGCAATCAGGTAGATAAGGTGAGGGTAAATAAAGGGAGGGTTTATGTGATAAATAATCTATGTTTTTCAGATATTTTTTTAAACTTTTGTTTCAGGTTTTTCGATCAATTTCAAGAATTTTTTGATATTTCTTTAGCTACAATAGCACTGAACACAGGACTAATTCTCTGTGCTGTCGGTTACATTATCATGGTAATTTTATAAAAACTAATCTTTTATTGTCTACTTAACAGTTTATTATACAATTATCAACTTATTTTGCTTCAGTCGCCAGACACATCAATTACGCAGCTAGCTCCGCTATTACTAATTATTATACCAGAATTATTGTTCGTCAGTTTCTACTGCATGTTGGGGGAACGGATCTCCGAAGTAGTAAGATCGCATTATTTTATAATTTTATACTTTTAAAAAAATACAGATATCTATAATCTTTTATTCCACAAAAAAAAATAACGGACTGTAAACAGTTATATATTTTATAAATAAAGTGTGTAATATTTATAAGTTGTTTATGTATACAATGGAATATATATATATGTAAAGAAAAATACTTTCTTTAATTTGAATTGGCCACGCGGCTTCTACTTCGCACACTATTTTACTGATCACCACTAGATGGAGCTATCAGCAAGATTTTAAAAAGTAAGTCGATAGAGAAAGGTTACATTGATAAGAGATACTAAAAGTAATTAAAGTTGTAATTACAGAGTGAATAGAGAAGTGATAATTATAAACTGTAATTGTCTAAGAGAAATTGATTTCAGTTTATTCACCCAATCTTCACTAATTGTCTTACAAAACGACAATTACACTACGAAAAGATTGCAATTCACGTTTAAATTTGTGGCATCACCGAAGGATAAGAAGACAATTGTCGTCGCCATAACCTCAATTAAAACAGAGGAAAACAAAGAATATGTGTTGCCACAAGAGAAAAGGTCTATGAGTGAACATGAAGAATTGTCAAAGACAGTTATTTATAACACTGAGAAATAGTTTTACTCAGAGAGGTCAAGAGAAGAAAGTGTGGATTACATTAACTGAGAAAATGAAAACAATCTATTTTGCTGAAGAAGGTAATATAATGTTTAATGATTTCTACTTGGCACAAGTAATGAAAAAAGATAAGATGATTGAATCCACTCTAAAAAAAGAGAATCAACTAAATTTAAAACATATAACAGAGAAGTTTACATGCAAACACTCAAATGCTAAACAGTGGCTAGAGAAGTTTGAGAAAGAATGTAGAAGCTATGAAATCAATGAAGACAGTAATAAGATTGAGATATTAAGGTTGTTTATGGAAAAAACATGTGTAGACTGGCACTCAGCAACCCTAACAATATTAACAATGGAATCTGTATGGTCTGAATAGAAAGAGAAATTTTTGGAACCTAGGATGGGGTACAGGAATTCATGCTATGTCCTATAGGTATAAAGAAGGTCTACTGATGGAATACGCCATTAATGAAGTGAAAGTATTGTTAGACATGGATGAAAATATTAGTTCAAAGACTTTAGTGATGATTATAGCTGTAGGTTTACCTGAGATTATTAGAAATAAGATAGATCAAGAACAATGTGAGAATTCAACTAGATTATTTCATGAAATAAGAAAAACTGAGGGCCTAGTGAACAAAAATAATTCTATAAAAAAAAAAGAGGAGAAACTTTACAGTAAAAACAAATTTCAAGAGAAAAAGCCATGCAATGACTGTGAACAATTTAGCAAATGATGAATAGGGTATGCCCTTATGATACAGCAAAAAATATAGAGCAAAATAGGAATAATACTTACAGATCAATATCCAGGAATCAACTCAAGAGAATTCAAAGAGTTCCTAAGGGAAAATGATGTTCGATTGATATATGCAGCAGTTAATCCACCCTTTTCCAATGGTTTAAATGAGAAACTAAATCAAACTCTAGCCAATAAAATCAGATGTAAAACGAACGAAAAAGGGAAGAAAAGAGCATGGAAAACAGTTGCTAAAGAATGTGTGGATAATTATAATGAAACAAAACATACAGTAACTGGTTTTCCACCCAAGTATTTATTAGATGGCACAGATACAAGTATTTTACCTGAAGAATAAAAAAAAGGAAGCAATAAAGAAAACTGGATGAATAACAATAAATTAGCCTTAGAAAGAACAAAAAGTCTGATGAATATAACAAGAAAATATTTGATAAAACCAGAAAACATTGGGAATTTAACACGGAGATACAGTATATATAGAGAATAGCACAAATTAAACAGGAAAAAATTAGATGAATTAAAAATTGGTCCCTTTGAAATAACAGAGAAGATATCAAATTAAATATATAAAATAAAAACCTGAGGAGGAAAGCAAGAAACTGGATTCATCACATAACAATACTACTTCCGATATTACAAGACTGAAAATTGCAAGAATTTTCACCCAAGGGAGGGGAGATGTAAAGAAAGTATACTTTCTTTAATTTGAATTTGCCACGCTGCTTCTACTTCGCGCACCATTTTACTGATCACCACTAGATGGAGCTATCAGCAAGATTCTAAAAAGTGAGACTATAGAAAAAGGTTACATTGATAAGAAATATTGAAAGTAATTAAAGTTGTAATTAGAGTGTGAATAGAGAAGTGATAATTATAAACTGTAATTGCCATTTCTTTGTTTATGGAGAAACCGATTTCAGTTTATTCACCCCACCTTCAATAATTAATTGTCTTACACACACATATATATATACAGTTATAGAATGTACGTATATAGAAAATGTGGTTGTAAACATGAAATTTGAGATTAATTACCAACTATTAAGTTAAAACGACATAATTTTAAAAGTTATTAAATTTAAAATAAATTAAATTGTATGTTTTACAATAAAAATCAAAACTATTTTACAAGTCACATTTTTCAGGCCAATTAAGTTTATTTTATAATTTATTAGTCACGAATTAATTGATGAGCTTTGAGTTCACCATTAACTCATCGGTGAACTAGACATTCCTGCTTTTGCCAATGTGCTTTTGGAGCTCGCTTCTATGCCCGCTTCTCCATTTAGCTCTAGTCGATGTCGACGAATATGAATGAATAAAGGGGGAAAAACTTAATTCTGGGATTAGGTCCTATTAGAATAATTATGTTGAACATATTATATAGTCTTATCCTGGCAATTAAAAATAATAAAACAAATTCTTAAAGAGGAACAATATATATATATATATATAACATATTTATTAAATTGACTGTCTGAAGGGTAATGAGGTGATGAAAGAAGCGGGCTTTGAAAGTAGAAAGTGAAGGAGCACCAAAATGGAAATAGGAAAGGAATTTGCCGCAGATTTTTCGAGAGATGCAGAGTTATGGGCAAGAACGCATGAATCAGAGGGACGGGCTCTGGTGTTTCGTGAGTGAATGAAGGATTTAAATTGTAGGAAGTTGAACATGCAGAATGGATATTTAGAATTTTGGATCTGGAACAGACGGATAAAGGCATTTGAGAGGGGATTACGAGGGAACCCCTGGGAGATCCAAAGACAAATCTGTCGAAACAGTTTGCTTCAATCTGACATCCAGTTCCACCGATAGACCGCCGTACACGACACAATCAGTCAAAGACGTGGAAAATAGGATGTCTAGAGATGGGATACATGTGGTTTCCAGGAGAGGGTTCGGTCAAAAACAATGCCTAGGGTAACATAATAATATATGGGGAATTAATTTCATCCGTCTAAAGTAAATTTACTCTTCTTGGAGTCGACTTTTATGGTATTTATTATTAGTCAATCACTATTTATTAAAACTAACTTTTTCCTCAAATAATATTTCTAAGCTCTAATTTGGAAGTCATTAAACATAATTAATCTCATATATAAGATAATAATGCCTAATATATGACATATTACCGGCTATTCAATGACGAATATATGAAAAATCCGTTTAGATGTTACCTACAGAATAAAAATTAAGTTTGAAATGAGTTATTTTACAGGCAGAAGAGGTTGGTTTGGCTGTGTACAACATAAAATGGTACACTATGCCCCTGCCTTTACAACGAGACCTACTCATGATGTTGGTTGGAAGCAAAAAGGTAAGGCGGCTAACAGCAATAGGGCTTCAGGAGTTCTCTTTAAAAGGATTATCAGAGGTAATAAAGCATTTTTAATAAATTAAACATTTTTATGGTACTTAAATTTGATATTAAATAATTGAATATTTTATATTTTTTTTCAGATAATCAAGGCTTCTTTCACTTATTTGAACATGTTGAGCGTGCTAAGTAAACAATAGATTTTCATTCTCATTTATGATTGTAAATCTTCAGAATCACCTATTGTTACGCTATACTTAGAATGAAATACAAACTTGGAAAAATAAACATATATTTAATGAAACAATTTAATACAAAGGTACATTTTACGTAAATATCAGAAACTAAATAATACACTATTTTTTTTCTGGAGTGTTGCAGCCTTATTATCCTTACAATTATCCTTGATATGGTATTTAATAATAATAATAATTATAAAGTTTATTTTGTCTAGAAGCGTTTGTAGGGAGATCGGCTTGGTGTTGATAAAAAAGTAATGCTAAGTTTTCAAGTTTATTTGTAGAAACGTTTCGACACACTAGATATGACTGCATCAGGTCCAGAAAATAATATAAAAGCTAAACATGATTGATAATAATCAGCAGATAGGTCTGTTTTACAGAGATATATAGATAATTAATGAAAACAGTTATATGTAAAAGACATGGGTGGAACAAAACATAAAATACAGTATTCTAGTTAGTTAGTACATAAACTTATTCATCAACCTAACCGATCTGGCAACAAACGTTTCAACTCATTGATATACTCACCGCTAACTCACAGTTTAATATGTCTTCAATTAGGGGATTGAACCGTCAAAGCAATGTTCATTACACTGATACAGATTTTATTAACAACTTTTTTCCTATTATTTCATTAGGCAGCGAAAGGGTACTTGGCCTTAGGGCTACTACATGCTTTTAGGGGTACTTCACGGTGGGTTGAAATGACTCGTGGGTGGACGAGCAGTGGTTAGATGACCTATGTACCTATGTAGCAGGTAGTTAACAAAAATGATAGCCGTAATTGAAAAAAAAAAAACCACACATAAAGTTGGGCATTATAAAAACATTAATATAAACCCAAAATTACTTTCATTATAATAAGACATATTACCGTCAACCCCTCCCGACACCTGTTATTTAGATAGTTGTGCCCAGAAGGCACTTATTAATAGCACACTGATACGTTAGTATATGCAAATGATTTCAAAAGTGCACCATTTTTACTTCAATTAATTTGTATGATTCTTATTTTTGTTAATATTGTATAATCGTAGAAAAACACAGCAAGCAATGAATTAAAAGATTAATGTTCTTGGTTATTAGTGTTCATAAGTGTGAAACCTTTCGGCAATTACACCAGAATAAGATATTAAATGTGTTAGCATTTAACTCTTTTAGTTCTAATAACTAATGATAATGTTAAACAAGATTGTAATCTCTCGAAGTGTTAAGAATTGCATATTGAGACTGATGACACCGAATCGTGTATCGAGTCCTTTAATTATACAACTGACCAGTGCACTAAACGCAGCGGTTTGCGACGTGCTGTGGAAAGAAGTGTTACAACATTGGTGAGAAATGAACGAAGGTACTGAAGCGATACTTGTATTATACTTGCAAAAAAATCATTATACAGTAATTAATTTTAAAACAACGGCGATTGTACATGAAACAATCGATTACAGATATTAGACCAAAAAACGTTATAATAGTTCAATGTGAAGAGACATTTCCAAATTTTACTCGGATGTCATCAGCTAAGTTTAATGAATTACTCCTCATTTAATGTTTTTTATATTTCCTTAATTAATAATTTTAAAATAGTAATTATAAGATATTTTTATTTATATTTAATTTAATGTAGGTTAAAACATTTTTACTTCAATTAAAAATTACTAACATACATTTAATTTTAACTAGAACACGGAATGGGAATAAACGGAAGGTATTCACAGGTTACCAACATGTAGCACGGCTAAAACCGCAGCAGTTTTTGGATAAAACAAACCGATCGCGGCGGTTTGAAAACTGCCAGGTGAGGACTCACCATTTTTGTAGTTTGGTCAGGATAAAAACAGAGCTAAGCGCAGACTCGATAAACATTTTGGTTTAAACCACGGTGTATATCATTGGCTTATTTTATGACTCATTGAAAATTAAATTAATGATAAATATGTGCTAGATGGTTAATTTTATAATATTCTCACCATTTCCTACATAGATGTAGTTGTTCATTTCCTTATCTTATTCCTTGATTAAACTTTAGTTTATAATCTAATAAATAAGGCTACTATTTTATAAAAAAACATAAGCTTGATTTTGATGAAAATTTGTTAAAAACGAGTTTTAAATGCAACCTCATCCCAAACATTCGTCCGGACAGGATCTTAAAGGAACTGGGGAGTGTTACTTAATGTGCACATATGGTCTGTGCATTTATGTAAAGATTCCATATTGTGGAATATGTAACTCTGGGTATATTTAATAAAGGGTTTTGAAACAAAAAAAACACAGTGTTAACTAGTTCTTAAGATGAGCCGTGAGCCGTGTATGATGTTCACACGCCTTGTATTTTGTACATCAGCCTACTACAAAAAAGTTTTAAACTTTTCACATTACATAAAATGTAGCTACGCTACAGTAAATATAATTAGCACTTTGCATTTATGTAAAGATTCTATATTCTAGAATATGTAGCTCTCTCCGCGTGTAATGAATAGAGGGTTTTGAAAGAAAAAGAAAAAAACCTCAGTCTTGAAATATTACACAGAGGCATTTCAAATTTAGATGTAAAGACAGAAGTTGATGTCTTCTCATCGTCCAACAAAGTTACCTGATGTAGCTCCAAATATCGCTATTTACATACCTTACATCGACAAGCATAAGATCAATAAAAAACGATTAACCTTTCCCACCCAGTTGTCCGGAGCGTGTAAGAACGAAAAGCCGTTCAGAATCTGCAACAACCCTATCAATGACCTCTTCTAGTTGGCCTCTAGACTTTTACAGAGTGCGGATTGGGCTTAGCGGAGTGTCGTTTTAATATTATACAGTAAAACCTCGTTTATCTGGCCTTCTTTGATCCGGATTATTAAGATCAGATTTGAAAAGATATTTTTATTTAATGTTCACATTAGTTAATAATTTTTAACTACGATAGTAATAATGTAACTATAAACACGCCAAATATTCACTTTTTAGTTTGATTAAATGTACAGTCCCTGCAGATTACAGAATAAATTATGGTAATAAAATGCTTTTTGTTGATTTAAGAAATCTTTACTATAATGGCACCCGATAAAATTTATAGTGGTAAAGAAACTGCGTTTTTTTACCGGATGCTTACAAGCATCAAAACTTTAATATTCGGCTAAGGGCCATCAGAAAAGCAAAGATAGGCTTACTGATATTTCTTGTAGCAATGCATCAGAGAAACATAAGTTTCCTCCTTTTCCATTGTAGGGAAATCCAAGCGCTAAAAAATGTGAGCAAGAATTCGTTGCCAATAGTTTACCGACCAAAAATGGTGGATGCCCTGTTTTTTGTTCAAGAATCGTTTGTTTTTAATTCTTTGTTCCCGAAGTCCTGAAAATTTCTCAAAGAAAATAGTTTAGCAGAAAAATAAATTTTACTGGTCGACTAGGCCCCGTCTCATCATGGGAGAAAAGTAACTCGTCTCCTGCAGCCTTCTGACCCGAGAATCCTTGAAGGCATCAAAAGAGTTTACCTAAAAGAACTGCTTGGTAAAATAATTTAAGAGTAAGTGGAAACATGTGCGATTGATTTGGTGAGTTAGTGGACCAATTCTTTGTTAAGAAATGACGTAAAAAGTTATTTTTATATTTTTTAATACCATGTAAACAATAATATGTAATTTTGTACAAAACATAGTTTTTATTGTAATGATCAGTAAGTCTGCTAATGTAAGGATTTTGTTTTGCTTATTACACATATTACCCCGTTTATCCGGATTTTCGATTTTCCGGAATGCCTTTGGTCCCGATAAACGAGATTTTTCTGTATTAGTGTTTTCTTTTTTTCGTATTTAGATTCATCCCTTATATGAAAGCAGCAATAATCATCCACCAGGTTCTTCTAAAAATGTTTTACTTGTGATGTCAACAACGGATTCAGAATATAATGAGGTTACCATCCTCAAAAAAATTAAATTACAGGCACACAACCAAATTTTTCACCGGAGAAAAAAAAAATGGAAAAATATTACCTAGAAATTACTCCTACTCCTCTAAAGGAAACAACAGATTTCAGGCTTTGCAGCAAAAAGCCATGCCAACAAAATGATTCAACTATCAAAACTCCAAAATATTTATTCAAACTGCAAATAATTATAAACTAATATTAAATGACTTAAAATCGTCATGCATAGAGCCATTCACCACAAAACTGGCTGGACAAACAATTAAAATTATGTTATCATCCGTCGAGGACTTTCAAGCCACTACTAATTATTTTGTTCAGGAAAAAAAATAATACCAATATTAATTTTCAAATTAAAATTATTATTCATAAATATCCAAATTAATTATTTATATATATATATTTTTTATTTATGTATACAAAGGTTATATTATTATACATCTATACATTATATCTATGTATACTCTCTAAGGTTTATACAGTTACACTCACCATCTTCCCGTAAACTTTTCTTGAGTCATATTTGTTCAAAGTGCAGCTGTCTTATTAATGAATCTCTGGCTCACTCAAAGTTGTTGCCGACTATGTAATCCAACATACCATTTACCTTCCACTATTATAATGTGCCTTATTTGGTGACTGCGTGGAGAATCGAAGATTAGGCTAACAAATGTGAGATGCCTACAAGTTTGATATCTTTCCCACAACGACACATAGAGTTTTCAAACAGTCCTAACCTATGGAGGAAGGGAAAATTACTGCAATGCCCGCTGTTGAACCATACCATAAAATTACACCATATAACACGAATGCCTATATTTCCTTTCAAATATCGAGTGGGATATCCTTGTAAAAGCATGTATAGAATACTCGAAAAGCCTAGAACTAGACAGATAGACATTTATATGTGAAAATACGCAATGTCGTCGGCGAAAGCGGTTACCGTAGCTTTCTTGTGATTTGTCCCAACAATTTCAGATGTGTACATGCTAAACTGGAGCAGAGACAAAACCGCTCCTTGAGGAACTCGACAAGTCAGAGGTAATCAATCACCCATCATGGGCTAGAGAGGCAATCACCCACCCGTACGATTACCGTTCCGTCCTTCAAGAAGGAAACCAACATGGTGTATAACTTCTCTGGGCATTCCCAGTCGCAAACCTGTCGGCACAGCATCCGATATATCAGCATATATACGTTCGGTGGGACTCTAATTCATTTCTTGTACACATAACAAATACCAATAGTTACGCAACATATCTAATGTAGGGAAATGTATATTAAATTTATCTGTATATTCATCGATAGATCTTTCCATCTACCTTGACCGAAAAAACATGCCTCTAGGCTCAAGTAGAATAATTGAACTATTTAATTGTATGGGATGCCTTTTAATTAAACTAATTACTATAACGTAATAATACAATAAAATTAACTTAATATTGATTGAATGTAATATAGTACCAATTATCTTAGTAATTTATCGTGGCGATCAATGGAAGGAATTTAGTCAATCAAATTTAAAATAAGATATGATTTTATTCATATTATTTTATATTGAAACTCTTAAACAAGATTACATTATCTTATTAACTAACTATTACAATATAAACTTAAAATACATCGGTGTCTTCATGACAGGAAAGTTGAGGCCGGGGTATACTTAACCAGTGACCCGTAACTCAAGTCTTCCTCATCTCCTGCTATCTTAAAACGAAGTCTACCCGTCCTTGGGCTCATCCGTGAAAGTAGTGACAGAGAGCTTCTTCTTGCAAGCCCTTTTAACAGGAAAGATTTTCGCCCAATGACGTGTTGATTTCACCTAGGCGAGCGGGCTTTAGTCTCTGCTTTGATCTATTTCCCCTTCTTTGTGTGAAAAGAGTATTTTTTTCATCTCCTTTAAATCAAGCGAATCATTGGATGAGTGTAGCCTAGTAGAGTTGAATAGGGTATGTTATTGTTGCCTAAAATGAAAACATGTTGATGTATAAACAGACCTAAGTACCTAGTATGTACAAAGCCTCATTATGCTATTATGCGTAGCGATTTAGTAAATGATAAAGAAGATAAAGGAAAAAATCAAAATGCTTCTTTTTCTTTAAATAAAGTGCAAGTTGACACATTGGCTACTTTGTATGTTGAGTGTGATGTATTTATGCAGACCTTTTGCATTCATTTGAAAGGTAAACATGAGTGTTGTGAGGCAAAAGCAACTGCAGACACCGCTCTCGACAAATGGTATATATTGTAAGTACAGCCGCTGAGATGGCCTGAAGATCTTGTCGAGTTACTTTCCAATATAATCTCTTTGGGGGTGTGAGCTCAGGAACTGTAACTCATAACGTTTTTGAAATCAAAGTCTCTAGTTTAGATGGTCAAAACGAATGCAATTTCCGTGCTTTGGAGAAACAGGTCATTTATAGAGATATCCCTCCTGCTAAAAACGGACTATGGATGAATGAACTCAGGCTAGATGGTATCACGCATAGCATTACGTCTCTAGCATTACGCATAGGATTGGTCTCTAGCTAGAATAATGAAAGCCATAACTGGGAAAGATGGAAAGGTAAGGGTGTTTCGTTCGGGGCGCTACTCCTCAACCACTAATTGGTGGTAAAATAATAAGCCCGGTTCAGGCAAATTCAGCTGATGGCAATGACTTCTGTACATTTTTATTTTCCTAAAAAATACTTTAATGCTTCGCATACCATTTAACATGTTAATAAATTCTAGTTAAGCAGTTATGCACATGTTGTTCGTGTATCGTTTAGTAGTATTGCTTAAACACATCAACTATTATTGCGAGAGATTCTTTCACCAGACATCTATATTGGCTATATCTTTTATTTTCCCTTATTTTATAGAGTACAAGGCCCTGTTTGTATAGAGTCAATGTTACATGTCGTTAACATACATGCGATAAATGTCCCTATTTTTTTATATTAAAGATAACATATATCTAACTGCTATCAAAGAGGTCATACTTAACGTGCCTGTAGGACAGGCCATTACGATCCCTTTCCATCCCATTGAAAACCTTTATTCCACAAATCCAATGGTGCGTGGTATTTTAAATAGCTAAAATAAGTAACTCTTAGTCCTGGTGTATCCAAATTTCGCAATGCTATTCAGTTTATAATTGAATGAATTGGGTGATCAATTTCTGAATATTGTGCAAATAAATTTACTTTGATGTAACGATTTGTTTAATAGGCGAATTTTACCCTATAATACGACATAGATCCAATGGACTTCAATGTAAATGACATTTCATTTGTTATAGCACTATCATTGCATGGGATTTTACATTGATTTCGAGCCCCGTTTCCATGGATTTTGAAGAAAACCTCTTGACTACGTAATGTCTAATTGCCAATTAATAAATTAAACGGCTTAAAGGTCGCATCTTTTTTTCTAAAAGCAAACAGATTACCCGATCTTACTCCTTTGTCGCTTGGTACTTCGGCTACTTAAGAGGACATTGAGATTAATTTAGTAGCCACGGTATAGCAGGACCTCACTAATAAGGTGTAATTGTGGAATTTTCAAAATAATTTTATGATCGTAATAAGCGGTTGTTCAAGTTGGCTGAGCCAGAGCAAAGTGATGGAAAATAATGTCGGTAATTGAAGGTTGAACTGAACAAATTAAGGAGTCCGACACGAAATATTTCTTAGAATGTCATTCTTTCGAGATCTCCGGTACAGTTATCATGGTAAGACATTTCTCCTTAGAGTTAACTTCAAGTAAATCGTTATCAAGCTCTTGTAAAAAAACACAACGAGTAGTGCACACTATAAATAGCATTGTTTTCCTTTACTGCAATGTCAGCTAGACAAACAGAAAAAAAATAATAATTTTCTTTTAGATTTTAGTAACGGATTGAGTTCAATAAACAGTATAATGTACATAAGTGTAATATATGAGAATACCACTGCACTCATGTATTCTTGTGATACACTTAAACAACATCGTAATAAAGGATGGCCAATGTATTACCTCACTTGTGCTTACCGGTGAACTATTCATTTTGGTTTCAAATGGCATCTTATCAGAATAATCTAATTTAATGTGCTAGTACATGCTACAAACAATACATATAATTCATCCTTAACAAAGTTTTACTTTTTTTTTTTAAATAAGTAGTATAATATTTTTAATTAGTTCTTTTATAATAACTAAACACAACTAAAAATCATGGAATTTATCATGAGGTACAGCACCTAAAAACGAGACTAGCAAAAACACCGATGAACCATGTTTTTTTTTTAAATCAAATAATACCAAGCTCAATGTGGAGCATGTAATTGTTTTTTATTTATGTTAGGAGATTCCGCTGTTGGTGCTAATCAAAGTGATTGTTTTAAAAGAGAGTCGGTTAATGTCACCCTGTTGTCATCGTTTATTAAGTTTATCTTGGAGAACGGTTGCTTCCATAGAAATGTTGAACCAAAACAAGCATATTAGAAAGCTGAATCGCGTAACAAACGGAACTCTTCATGTTTTAATAACATGGAATCATTCATCACTATTACTTATTGCCCAATTATGCAGATTGTAATTTGATCACAATAAAGATTTTTGAAGATTAATAACTTACAAAACTCCAGATAATCCGGTGATTTGTTTTTAGTAAAACTCTCCGCATTCTCCGATGTAAGAACTACATTGTACTGCAGGTTAATTAATTCAGTTCGAATTTCAGGAGAGTACTGCCACAATTTCGCATATTATATTGTAACGGGGTTGATAAAAATATCATAAAATCATTTTTATTCCTCAATGTCAGCAAATCTAACTTTGAAGGTTTGGCGCAGAGACGAAACTTCTATATTAATTTTTTTGTACTCAGGAGCCAATTCAGTTTTACTGTGTGTTCTTGCATACAAGGAAAATGGGGCAGTCGGTTTCCAGAAAAATCTTTGCCTGAAACGATGTAACATGATGAGACATCAGTGCTGATAAATGATTAGATTCACCTCGCAATCGAGTGTTCAAAATGTTTGGATTTGCAGGTGTGCAATAGAGTAAAGCGTGATCCCAAAGCCATTCATCGTCTTCAAGGATGGCAGAGATGTGAGGAAGTTCGATGTATTTTTCGAACATTCCCCGCAATTTCTTGTGAAAAGGCACGAGCCCGTATTTTGTTAATACGATCGACCACCGGTTTTTGAATAGAAAATAATTCCAGCTCCTTGGCAAGATGCGCTTCCTGGTGAATGATGATGTGATATTTTAGAAGAGTTATTTTCAAATAGTTTTCCCAATAGTTCAATACAGCCTTCTTTTTACCGACTATGGCAGGATCCCCATTAAAGCAAACGCAATTTTTACTACTCCAAGTTTTTTCCTTTAACAGCGATTTCCAAACGCATCTTCTCCAGTAGCCGTTGGTCGCAGTTGACGGAGATCAAGGAGTTTTTCTGATGTTTCTCTCTCGTTGACCATAGAATAAGAACACAAACACAAACACCGGAGCATTTGATGAGTTCATTCATCTATAGTCCGTTTTTAACAGGAGGAATATCTCTATAAATGACCCGTTGCTCCAAAGCACGGATTTGATTTGCGCCTTAACTTTCGTCCAAAGCCAACGAAAAATACTTTATTAGCAACAATCAAAAGCTAAAAAATGACCTAAAGCTCACTTTTTCTGCCATCTCGTCGATCCACCGCATTACCGTATTTTGAGAGAGGGCGTTTTCGTTCAATGGTTTAAGAACATTTGGTTCATTTGTATGTTTTGCAAAGATTTTCAAGCTGGGCTGGATAACGTTCTCTCCATCTCCACTTGGTTTCATTTTTTATGCCAGTAGCAAAGATATTTTATGGGAAGCTGTTAGCATTTAACGCTTAAGAATATTAATTGCGATTTTTCAATGAAATCCGATGTCAAGGTGAACCAACCGGATACTTGGAATCAAAATCTGAATGATTCTTCGCAAAGTAGTTCTTCAAATTGTATTTTTACGAACTGAAACCTTTTCATCCTAAATCAAACACGCAGGTTGATAAATTAGAATCCATAAACAGACACCGTTCTTCCCAATCGTTATTAATGTCCTTTTCATATTTCCGCTCTTTTCAGTAGTAAAAGGAGAAGACTAGAAGAATTTGACCAAAAAAGGAGGGAAGGGGAAGCAAAAATTATATGTGAAAAGGGTGAAATACACGTGTTATTCGATCTTCAAAAATATCAGTGGTTGTGCTTCCTTTATCTTTTGACACCTGGATCATATGCACCCAGAGATCAAAAAAATCACACAATTCCCTCTGATGTCAAACCAACCACTTCTTTAGGACTTGCCGACACTTGTCAATTTTACTACATGTTTACCAAAGCAGTGAAACAGGACATTGAGGGTATATTAGGTATGTGTTGGGTAGACAAACTATAAACCCTTAAAAAACAGCGGTTTTGATTTATCTCCATTTGGGCATCATATTACCCAAGTGTAGTCATTAAATACAAAAAGTTCAGTTGAATTTTACGCCTTACCGATTAAAACGCGTTAAACACAATTATTTAACCTACTGTTAAAATATATTATTCAACCAGATAGCACTAACAGAGATTCCTTTTAATGAATTCACTTCAATTATTTCCTAGGAAAATTTCTTTGAATTTTTCCCTTAAAACATTTTACTCTTGTGCAACGAACTTAGTACGATATATTCAACAAGTAGAAGAAAAAAAATGTTTCACCAAAAGATTATGATAATCTAGTCAGTTTTCTCTTTGTGATGTTGCAGTTCAAAATCGAGTTGGTTAGAGACGCGTCGAATTTGCAGACCAACAGTAGATTACTGTTCTTTGCAGGAAGTATCTACGACGGCACATGGAAGTCAGTCGCTATGGCAGGGGTGCGCTTGGCATTTGTGAGTTTGGGAGTGATTCAATTTTCGATGAAGGTTTGTCTAACTTGAAAATCATAACTTGCTTCCTATCCTGCCTGAATTTAATAATACAATGTTTACGGATCGTAAACTCATTTTAGCATAAGCCTGAAAACGGCTAATTTACTACTGAATATATGGGTTTTTATTCCCAAACTAAAGAACAATACTAAATTCTTCATAATCAGAATGCTCCAATTTTTTATCAGAGTATATGTCTGTTCATCTTTTCTTGATTACAACTAGGGATACAAATATCCAATTTGATGTTGCAACGAAACGAAAAATACTATCGTCTTCAATAGAGGTTTCATTTATTGTTATTAAAAAATATTTGTATTTTTTTTTTTTGTTTATCCAATTCAAGAAAGACTCTTAATATTAACAATATGCTATTTTGGTTTGTATTTTTAAACCTTAATTACAAGAAGTTTAAAGTGTTCATCAACATTGCGTGCTCCACATTAACAGAATCGTAAGATTTGTTTTTGTAGATGATACTTTAGGGGTTCCATTTGAAGCTTCGATTAAGCAAAAAATATAAACTACCCAATAAAATATATTAACTATTAATCGATTTCTGATTAATAAATCAATTATTTATTATATAGACCTAATTAAATTAATTGACTTTAGTGGATTATGACAACATAATGTCATAATAACTGTTATTCAAACCGTTTTTGAACCTGTAACATTAATAGTATGATACACAACACTTTACTTGTTCGTTTATCTACTATATCATCAATCGACTTATTATATTTATAGGTATTGTAAAAAACTCCATTAAAATTTTAGACTTTTGACATCCTTTTATATTTGCTATTAAAGAGCAGACAGTCATACATACGAAATATGATGGCAAATAAAACCCTTGCTCTTTGGGCTGACCAATTAAATTTTGAATCAAATCAACTGCAGCTATCCTGCTTATAGTAAATTCGCAAAAACTTACAGGTAAAAGTAAATCGGATCAAATTACTTTAAAATTCAAAATTAAATCGTGTTCTTATTAATTGTTAATATAGAAATAATCACCGTTTCGAAGTAGGAAAAGTGGATTAACAAAATGATGAATAAGATGCATCAGGTCAGCTTCAAAATAAATAATTATTACTGTTGTTTATATATGATTCTATTATGTAAGGCATTGATCCGTAAATAAAAATTTTAAACCCTAATGATCATAGGTAAAAGAGAAAAAAATGTAATCAGTGCAAATCTGATGTTTTCAGATATTACGGGAACTACTAAAGCAATAGATGGTAAACTATTTGACTAAGCTAAACGCCCTGTGATAGTATAATTAGTAATAATTAACGAACATCAGAAGATCCTTGGTTCGATTCACAGGCGTGCCACTATTTTTTTCAATTTAATCGATAATTATTCGTTATATTACATAATAACTAGTATATTCGTAGATCTTACTACGGGATGGAAACGAATCACCACTGATGATCATAGAAGCTCTTCACTGGTTTCTAGTATTTGTAACTGTGATCCCGATGCAGATTAACTGTCTCATACAGAGCTCCCGGTTTCTCGAAACAGAAATGACTATTAAGGCTGGATTCTTTGAATATGGGGGAAACCTGACCGAAGAGCAGATAAAGGTAAGAAGCATATTAGATACCTTTCTTTTATAATCATTTCAAAATTTATGTCGACATGTTGATGAAGTTTCTTATGTATTTGATATAATGAAAAATGTCTTAGTTAGATTTATATTATCCACCCATAATTATGGTATTATATTATTATAATTAATTAAATAGTATTATATAATTATGGTATTATTTTTTAATTGACGATGAGCTAAAAATGTTGTCATAAAACTATATAAAGATAAAAATCACTTTATTGTCTTAACTGTATTATTTATTCTATTACTAAGAAGTTGATAATATCTATAATTTTGGAAATGAAGAGAAGCAGGCTAACGGGGTGATTGAAGTGGAGTTAAGTATGAAGAATAAAGTTTGAAGTGATTGATGAAGGAATCTAGCAGAAGAGCGTCACATAATACCTGAGTATTTCTGAGTATTTATTTGAGTATCTCAGCTGTTATCACTATACTATTTGTCTCGGATATAGTTGGGTTGATTTAAATTTGGTGTTGATGATGTCCAAGCAATTAAGTTAAATTTGTAATATACTACAAACCAAGAATTAAGTGAGAATAATGTAATTGATTCTGAAGTTTATCGTTGAACCTAATGTAATTCATAAAAAATGTTTAAACTGTGATTAAAATAAATACGCCTTAATAATCATTAGAGACAATTTAATGTTTTATTATTTTCATGTAATTCAAAATAATAAAATATTAAATTTGCTCTAATGATTATTAGGGCGTATTTATTTTAATCATAGTTCAAACCTTTTTCATGATAAACTTCAGTATCAATTACATTATTCTCACTTAATCCGATGCACTTTTAACATGTCAATGAATCGACATGAAATTTACGAAACAATTTCATCTAATGCTGTTATCGTTGCATTCCTTGCAACCAGCTGAAAGGTTAATATTCAAAGTTAATTCTTTATGACTACGTTTTTGTTTACATTTCATTGTTACCTCTTAGTAATAGATGTATTTTTTCCCCTGACTGGATCAAACAACAAAAATTAGGAACTTTAAAAAATGGCTTCTATAGAAAATTGCCAAAAAATGTCAATAATTTATGAAAGTTTGGATATCTCTACCCCCTACATGATTTCCGCCGACAAGTCCAGAATTATCTCCTCCTTATGGCAGCTGACCTGCTGATTGATGTATGATGTTCCTTTTTTCCAGACGAGAGCAGAAGCAAATAACGATATCAAACTGTCCACTCTGATGTTTTCGTCATGCTGTGCCTTTATGCTTGTTGCAAACTACATCAAAGCACCTCTACTCATGGATAGATGGAGTCTTCCTTATCCAATGTGGATGCCTTTCAAAATCAATAGCTGGTTCAGGTATATACTGGATTAATAACTTTGGACCATTGCTAGAGAACAATTTCGGTGTTTAGAAAATGGGATTTAAACAATCAACAAAGAGCCCACAAATCCAGTATTATATTTTACGGTTTTAAAATATGATTAATCATGCTGTGTAAATTACATATATTCCATACTTTTTGGACATATAGTTAATTAACATTGTGGTAAGCACAATTACGTATTTTTTCAATGTTTTTTTCTGTTTTTATATTTGAACCTATGGCGTGATTTAGCAACTTCAGTTCTTTCTCCTTGGCATGGATGGATTTAAGATCAGTCATCACTTTAGGTTGGGTAATCTAAGATCCGTTTGAAATTATATATTTACAAATAATTCATTACAGCTCATGCTTTAGGCCTAGTGCACACATGCGATTTTTGCCGTTGTGGTGCCGTAGCATTTCAATGCACACTTGTTTGTCAAACGAGCGGTGACGTTGTGGTACCGATGGATGTCTACCGGAGAAAACGTGTACTTTTTGCCTACGTATGGTATTAAACGTCAGTTGAAAAGGAAATAGATGTTATTGGGTACAGCCATTCCTAAGAAAGGGTACATACCTAACAAAATGAGATCCATACTAACTATAAGTCAATTGCTCCATAGTTTTGCCATTGTTTCTTTGATTTTTCTCAGAGGTTATAATCATGAAACTATTTCTTCTTTGTTTTAAATAATTTATTTATTTCATGCTTAGTTAGTTAGTTATAAGTCATATAACTGATGATTGTCATATAAAACTTGTGCTTGACATACTACAATGAGATTTAACATATGCTATAATTTTAAATATTTTGTGAGGTTTCTGGTTACTTGGTTTTTGTAATATTATTCTAAATAATATTTAAACTATTTCATAATGAGTTTTAAATAGTTATAGTTTATTCTAGACCATGAAGTATCCATTTTTTTGGTATGATTGTCGATTCGTCAAAGGTATAGTAAAACCGTCTATCAAATTACCAATAGTCCCCACAGGACTAAATGTTTTTTTTTGCTGGAACAGATGTGGGTTTTCTAGGTCAATTAATAGCAAAAAGTACGTTTAAGAATTATTTTATGATCTCCAAGCTCACCATGTTCTGGATTAATAGAAACAATGATGGCCTGTCCTGGAAAACTAAGGCTTTTGACAAAGTTTGGTTTCTTGAACGAGCCTATCCTTTTCTTATCGGTTTTCTTCAACTTTTAGTAATTCATGATCAGAATATTTTGGTTTGTTTATAGCTAAAGGCGCAATCTCACGGTTTATTTCGAACATTTCTGAGCCCAATATATATTTCATGTTTCAGTGAACGAATATGGTATTCTTGTAAATTATATAACATTTACTTTTCGTATATATTTTTATTTTCCCGTTTATACAAATCGTTACCATTTCTGTAAGGCATATATATTTGGTCCAAGAAAATTAAATATTATTATTGTATTACGGGTAATATCGTGATTATGTTGCAGATATTTGGTGGCTATGGTGTGGACTTGGTTCCCACCCGAGGCTATGCTGTTCATTGGCTGTTCGAACTGGGTTGCATACGTGACTATGGCCAACCATCTTATCGCCCAATTCCGGATCCTCATCCTTGCCATACAGGAAATAGACTCCCTCGCAGAACGGGAAGGCTCGGACGAAGAAAGAGAGCGGAGGATGTTGGAAAGGGTCAAGGAATGTGTTCAGCATCATCTAATACTCATCAAGTAAGTGAGACCCACTTATTTTTGAAATTCCAGTTGCTGACTATGTGGTCTATTACCCCAATATGCATTTCAAGGGTTTAAACCATAGTGAAAAAGATTTGATTTTTTTTTCAAGACAACAGTGCATAGACGATAAATAAAATATACGCCGCGAAAAGATAGAAAATTACTAAACATAATGTATTTCTTTTTTAGTATTTATTCTCTTGATCTTCAATGTTATGTTTCAGGTTTTTTATTGACTTTCAGAAATATTTTGATGTTTCTCTAGCCATAGTAGCTTTGAACACGGGGTTAATATTCTGTGTCTTGGGCTTTCTGATAACGGTAAGTCTGTTGTAAGTTACTTAAAGCTGGAGCATGTTTTTTAGTTTTTTCAAGTTCTATTTGGCATCACCTAATCAGCTATGAAGAAACCTGTATACTTTGGCTATGGTTTTTAAATTACTAATGTAAATTGTAAATAGATCTTCTAATTTATTTTTATTGCTCGTCCTAAAAAATTGTAGTATCGTAAATAAATCAAAGACATAAATATAGCATATAATTCGACCGAGTAATAACATCGGATCTCTGCAATTTTCATTTCTTAAAATTTCAGTTTAAATATGGTATGAATGATAACATTTATCTCAATTACTTATTGTCTAATAAAAGGCAGATTGTAATTTTATCTTAATAAAAAAATTCAGAATCTACTTTTTCTCATGTTTTCGATTAAACATGGCGTTATTATTTTATGTATTGATCAACCAATGGTGTGGTTCAGGTCAGTTTCGACAAAATATTAGCCTTTTAACAAAACAATTTGCCAAAACCAAAACTGCGAGCGACAATCTCAGGCGATTGCGGCAGGATTTAGCTCAGCAGGTCACATTTTACAGTCATTATCACATGATGGTAACACATACGTACTAATTATTTCTAATATTCAGGACCCAACCCAGTGGGCGGAATCACAAATCTAAGTGGACAAAAGTAGTTTAAATCTGTCTGATTGATAAAAAAAAATTGGTTAATCAATGTTTGATGGGGTTTAGATTACGAATTTAATGTCAAAATTGAAATTCAAGAAATAATAAAGCGTCGAATCGAAAATCGGTTTTACTCAATATGGAAATGATTAGTTTTTTTCTCTTCAAATTCTTAATCTACGACCACAAAAGTGTAAGGACTCATTTAGGAAAGGAAACAAAGATTGTCTTGTGTTAAAAGGTAACAAACACTTGCTTATGATTTGCTTATATGTTTTACATATGTTTATATGTTACACATATGTTTTACGTAATATGTGTGATCATTGCATCAGTTTTAATCAAAATTAATTATTTAAGTGTTAATTAACACTTATAAAAACAAAGGTGACTTTTAAAAAAAAATTTGACAATTTTAGTTTTTTCTATGTGCACCGGCAGCTTACCCAACTGCGTAACTTTAGTGTGCGCCTGTCTGTTCGATTTGAAGATCTGTCACATAACTTAATATTCATTAGGTGTTAATCAATATCTCTGAATTAAACAGTGAATTAATGCAACAGAAAATATTTTGATATCTATAAATATAATGATTCTTTATATAATATCTCACTAAAATATGCATACATCAAGGGACTTCAATCAATTATATAATAGTAATAAATTAATATATTCCTTAATCAGAAAGCTGAATTCACCTAAATGTTGCTACTAGTTGACGTCGTTTATCTGTCTTAAGAGTTTTTCTATTTTTGTGCAGATCAGATAGATACGCGGATTCTCGGCCTGTTATTGCCCACTGACATACAGGCCGTGTCCGTCAGATTCGCTTATTCAAACCCACCAGCAGTTTAGGTCCGTTTGGTATGGAATAAATCAACCAATCCTCCTGAGTAGACCCGCAGACCGAGGTCTTTCGTGCACGTTGGAAAGTCGAGAGGGCCTGTTACAGTGTTGTAGATAACTGCGTTAGGTTCAGTATATTGTGGAATAGCTTTCTGATATATGGACGGAAGGAAAAGGACCGAGGCTAAAAAAAAGTAAATAGTTGAGTTATTAATACATCTTCCATTTTATTATATAATATTAACTGTCAAAATTAGAAATACCTTAATTCTGGGACAATAGAACAAGTGAACAAATTCAATTCTGTCTAATAAATAAGAAATGAGACTTTTAAAAAGATCAGTTGAAAGAAATGAAGTGTTTACTAGCATTCTAGTAGATTAAATAATTACATATATGAATCATGATTTAGATAACAAAATAAGTATTAGATAACACTGGATACCTGGCCGCACTTTAGGGAGGGAAAGAGTGCATATAAACAGTGACAGACAAGAGATATTGGAGGATCAGGACTGTCAGCCAACGTACGTGTATGGCGAGTTGACTCCGGTCCAGCCCTTCTCACATCCGTCACAGATATCCGCCTCCAGCATACAGGCAAGACCCGCGGCCATTTTTTCTGGAAAATACGTTCGGGAGTGGTTAGCCATTGACATGCTCCGTCCACTGTTAGAAACCGGAGGGACTGGCTGATCACGGCCAAGGCAAGATGTGGTTTAATTGTGATATTTATATAGCCAGAAGTTATGCCCACTTCATTTTCTCGGTGATATTTGGATCTTATTCCTTGTTCTACCCTCTAAAGGTACTAGTGGTTTGTGGCTTCTAAACATCTTTAAGGGCTACAGATGTCTACTTCCGTTAGGGGGACACCTTTCGTTTGCTAGTCAGCCAACCTTTTAGCACTACATCGAATTTTATTTTGTAATATTAAAGTGTCTGAGCTGGCTTGCTCCATACATATATATATATGGGAGAATGGGGTATCAGAAATAGCCGAGTTGGGATTCATAATAAAAACCACTGTTTGGAACGATTGAGATAACTATTTAACGAGCTATACACAGTGGCGTAAGATAGCAAGAAGGCAGGCACCCTCGAAAACAGTCTGCACACCATCAGTGTCCAAACCAGACTCCACTTGATATTCCAATAGACCATTTAATTTTGAGCTTGCGGCCACAAGGTGACGCTGGTCGCGTTTTCTAGCATACCAGCTCTGCTTTTTGGTCCACATATTCATATAAGTGGTTGGTGTGTGTGTGTGTGTTTTATCTGACATATGTATATGCTAATTTCACCAAGTTAAACAATAATTCTCGTTCTGTTGCATACAAATTAATAAACAACATTTATACCTATAATATCTAGTTTCGATGTTATTACTCGGTCCGGGTTAGTAAACAGTCTCTTTGTGAGTTTATCAAGGTATATACAACTTTTTCCAAATAATTTTTATCAAGTATATCAAAGAAATACATTTCAGTCACCGGGCACACCACTTGCGTTGGTAGCTCCACTGCTGTTGGTTCTTATCCCAGAGCTTTGGTACGTGGGCTTCTACTGTCTATTGGGCCAGACTATTGCCGATGTTGTAAGAATCTATTAATTATATTTAATTAACATTCATATATTCTTCTTATTTATAAAATAAGATAATATTGTAGTAATGCCTTTACTTTAATGATAAACCAAACCAGCCTTGTATCTATGATTGTATTGTAAATGAATGACAATGCCTACTCAAATCGATTGGCTTTGCGTTATAAAAAATAACATAACAATTAGTGACACTAAATAAAATAAAACACTAACCAGCGATAACAATGTATCCACTGCATTAAGTTAAATTAAATATATATTACATTTTAGAAGAAAATACTGAGGGGTAAAGAAAACCCTAGCATATCTAGGAGAGGCAGTGTAAAAATAATGGAAAACGGCTAATATAATAATAATTATAATTATAACTTGTATATAATATAGGTCGAATCTATTGTTTTCAGGAACCCTGAGATCAATGGTGACGACATTCTAGTGATAGTTATGTCCATGTTAAGCCCATATCATCTTGGAGAGAGGTGAGAAAGTAGGAGAAATAAAATGTCCAAAGTGACCAACATTAATGACCAACCCAAAGTTTTAGGATAGCGACCATAGGGGTCGCTAAGCTGATTGAGTACAGTACCGATGAGATTTAAAGTCGTGTTAAGGCAAATACAACACTCTAAAACCTTCTGGAAATTTTTAGAAACGAGTAGAAGCTTCAAGAAAACTGTGGAAGCGAATAGAACTCAGTGTCTGTAGAATCTTCTGGACGTTAGTAGCAATTATAAGAACCATCTGAAAATTTTTTATGCGGGATCTCCAATTGTTGATTTGTCAAAACTTTGCAACGGTACAAAGCACAAGTAGAATGTGGGTCATTGAAGCAACCATCTTAAAAGGAAAAGGGGAAGGTGAAGCAGCTTTTACTGCACGGAACTCTTTTTTCCACTGAGGGAACGCCACAAGGGAATAGCGGATCCTGAGCAGAAAGTGTTATAAGTGATGCGGATATATTGCATGCATGTTGGTGTGAACTGTGCACACTGAGTGAGTGGAAATGTGTATAACTTATGAATAAGCTCCTAAGACAAAATTATTAGAGCTTAGTAAGCAAACTTTAATTTTACAAATAAACAACGCATAAAATAATCAAAAAGCCAAATATTGCTCACTATTTATAATTCCACAGGCAGAAGATGTTGGTTTGGCTGTGTATAACATTCAGTGGTACACTATGCCGCTTTCGGTACAAAGAGACCTACTCATGATGTTGGTTGGGAGCAAGAAGGTAAGGCAGCTATCTGCAATGGGGCTTCATGAATTCTCCAAAAAAGGTTTTTCAGAGGTAATACAACTTTTTTATAACACTGTAGTATCCATCCTCGTTCGCGATATCTTGGCTTTTACTGTCAATACATAGGTGAAAAGGTTTTTTTTTTCTAGATCGGCTTGATTTAATGAATATTAAGACATATTAATTTTTATTATAATTTATTTGTCCAAGGAATTAGTATCCACATTAAATCGAATTAGGTAATATCAGACATCGTTTATATGTCGCTTTTAAGAATTCTCCCGTTATATTCCCGATATTTCATTTGTTATAAAATGGAGGATTCTATTCCCTAAATATCAAGTTAAATCTTTAATGGGTAATTTCTATCAGACCGGCTCAATGAATCCATTACCTTTACTTGGAAGTTTAGGGTCTCATTGAAGATGTAGTTTTTGGTTCTAGTAGAAGAGATCCATAGTGGTTAATGAATTGTTATTTTAAAATATTTAATTTTACAGGCATATTATATTTATTTATAATCAAGTATTATCAAGTATTGCCTTAACATTAGCAAAGTAGCTTTTGGACAATTAACTAGGGGTCACACCCTGTTCTGCCTCTGTACATATCAGGTTCATTTTGTACAATCTTTTCGAGGGTTTGGTAAAAGGGACTTCATATTTGGAGAGGTGGCAGGGATAGTACGATTGGTAGAGCTCCAGACCATATATTGGGATGGTCACGGCTTCGATTCCCGTTTAGATGTTAATTATTAATAATCACATATACTTCATTGGTTTATTAATTAATGACACGCTTGGTAAAAATATTAATATTGATTATTAGTAATATGAGTAGATTATAAATTCAATCTGACGATGATGTCCTGACAATCAACGAGTTACATTTGTTACAACAATCATCCAAACTCTCATTAACATCATGCACTTATTTGCGGTCTATGAACTGCCTAGAGACATAAAGTTTCGGGGCTAAGTTAGACTTTATCAGCTCCAATGATGCTGAAAATAATATAATTAAGGATCACAAGTTAATTAATTAGGTATCATTAAACAAATACGTGCTTTATGGGATCATGATATGTAGGCAGGAAGATCCAGAGTATAATTTTAAATTTAGTTTATTATTAATTTCCAGAAATAGACATGCCTTATGTTATAAATGTAGATTTCTTATACAAATGTATCATATGTATAGAATTTTTTTATTTAAAAGGCGATTTCTTGCGAGCTATATGGTTAAAAAAATAAAATAAGCACGTATAATTAACAATACCGAGTAGATTTTTAGCCATAATTTAAAAACCTTTTTAGACCCTCATTCAAGTCTTTCGGTACTGTTTATTCACTTCCTACACACTTTATCGCACGTTGTATATAACAATTATAATTACAGTGTGATTGTTGGTGAAATAGTTTTTTTATAATGATTATTATAATATGATCTTAAAAACTTTGATTTATGATTTTATAAAAATGCTAATTTTTCTGAATCAAGCTGCTAATTGCATCATTATTAATTCATTTCCTGCTCTTTTTTGTTTTAGATATTGCAGGCAGCATTCACATGCTTCAATATATTAAATGTATTAAGTTCAAAATGAATTATAATAAAATATTTATTAAATAGAACCTAAGCACTAAATGTAGTTGAATATTTATCCTGGAGAAGAACTTACATGTTATGAGCTTTTTGCACCCATTATAATATAAGTATATAAAACTATCTGACACTATATAAGTCTCCAGTATTGGACCTTATAAATGTTAAGCCCAATATTAGAGGTTTTGATGATTAATTATGTCATTCAGATCACATGGCTGATGTAAGATGATTGGTACATTTGGATTATTAAAACAGAAACATGAACCCCATAACAATTTATTAAAAAAATTATATAATTTACTTGATAAAATAGCTCTTAAAGGATAATGTATTATTTAGTTATATTAAATAGTTCTGGATAATGAGATAGAAAATAAATAAGGCGAAACTCTATAGAATTAAAACTATTTTATTTTGTAAAAATAGTTGTTTTTAAATTTACATATATTCATAAATATAGCAAGGACTAATATGTTAATTGATTACGAAATAAATGTTGTGAAACTTTAGTCATTAGACCTGAAACTGTTAGAGTACACATATTTAATTTGCTAATTGTAAAAAAAAGTTGTATTCCATGTTTGTGTTTGTTGGAAATTAAAACATAAATAACTTTATGAATAATTGTAAACTAATTTGAAACTTCTTAATTTATTATTATCTTATTATTCATATTCTGTAATAATTTAATATGCTAGTCAAAGTGGATATTATTGGAGAGGGGGGGGCATTAGGCAAAGGTGAGAAGCTATACTTTCATTCAGGATGGTCATAAAAATTATTTAATCCATCTGTAAGAGATTTTAAAGGTATTTGTCACACCCTTTACAAATTGTGATGAGGTGTTGGTTATTACAATTACAATATTAATAAGTATGGAAAAAATAATATGTTAACAAAATTGGGCCTTTTTTAATCTTTTTTGTTAAAGTTTTCTTAAATTAAATTTTTGATAGTGAATTAAGGACACATAAAAGATGTTATATTACTGATATAGTTATTTCCTTGATGTTGTTTGTTTTTGTTAAAAATGTAGTTTGAGTGGCCTAGACGATTCATATCAAATAAAATGATTTTATTTTGATCAAAACACGGAGATTTTTTAATCAATAATACTTTATTTTATTTGTTAAACCATCTCCATCACTGAAAAATCCTTTAAAAATGGTAAACAGCTAAATATAAGATAAATCAGCTAGACTTAAATCAGAGAGTTAAATTATTACCCATTTGTCACAAATTCATAATAATCAAATATAAATAGAATAGGGCAGGGCCAAGTCTATAACTCCCTCTTACCGCCTTTACTCGAGCTTACTGATCCTTGGACCAACTAATCATTTATGAGTTTCACAGTTGCAGTCGCCAATGCTATTGGTATTGGCGCAGTTTATATTATTTAATAATAAATAATGCTGGCGTATTTAATCGTTTGGTTGAGGGGTATAAGTAATTAATTCTAGCCGCTAATTATAAATGTATATGGTACTTAATATGCGTCATGGGTTTTGATTCCTACTTTTATGTACTCGAGTTGCAGTCACGGAGAAAACCTGCTTTCATTTGTTTCCATCACATCTGGGAAGTCGATGACTCACAGTTTATTTACATGAAATAACACTTACCTTATGAATAAGTGTTTCCACAGAGTCTTGAAATAATTTCTTTATTATTCTTTTTAATCTGATCTTAGGCAGTTTTAGGCAAACAGGTCCTGGTTAGTTACGGCTAGTAGTAAAGAGAATTCTATCAGGCTCCATTCAATTTCATCACATCGTATCTCAGGATAATTCACCGGCCACCGATGGAAAAATTAACTAAAATTTCCTAGCAGTTTGTAGTTCTTACAGGATATAAGCAATATGGCTGAGAATAATTCAGGTATTCTCAACTATGTATATATGTGCAAGGTTTGATAGCTGATTGGAGAAGGTTTTAAAAGAAATGCTTTTTAGTCATGATAGTACAGAAGAGGAGGGATCCAAGGAAGTGTTGGTGGCGGACAGAAAAGTACAGCCTTCCCAGCTCGGAGTAGTGCTGCGAAACGTGACAGTCTCTGGAAATCCCGAATATAAATCTAATAAGTCATCAGACTGTTTAACTGAGTACAGGTATAATGTGTACATACATATACGTAAATAGACGAATTTAAATTATTTCCATAAACCTCTTCCTTACAGATACGTGTTAAAAATATTCAAATAACGTGTTAAAAATATTCAAATAACGTGTTTTAAGAATTGAGAGATAAACAGAAATTTTAATGTCCATTAAAAAAAATACCGAATCAAACTCTGTAAATTCGTTGCTCCACTCAGTAGTACAAAAAACATTGAAAACGGGCAAATCGCATATAATATCTGTGGACCAGATTAAAAGTAAAACCAGATCCCAACAGAACTAGGTGTTGCAATTAAACGTATTCACTTCTTAAGTGGTTTCAACTAATGTGGATAGCTAGTGAGCAGATAAAGTCTGACAAACAGGCTAAGTATGATTGCCTGTAATTTGAAAGGAAAGAGGCGTTTGTACACGGCTACAACTTCTTATTCGTACCTTATTCACTCGACGATAGCATTATGCTTTTGTTGACGAGATAATGAGCACTGAATATATTAGATGATATCTCAATGGTTAGCACTGAGAGCAATATTTTTCTCGGAGCGGACATTGTGGCAAGAACACAGTAATATGAGTAAAGTATGGAGGTGGGGCGGAGTTAATAAAGGGATACGTACAGCTTAGCGACGAGTTCAACACCGTTGCAGAAATATGCTGCAGTACATGCTGTGCCTGCTCGTGTTCTGCAGGTCCGATATGGGACCAGTCCACCCGCATCCAGAGGTGAGCATTTAATATATATATAGATCTGCTACCTTTGGACCACCATCCACCATTTACTATTAATGATCGGGCCAACAGCACTCTAGGAGATCATATATTCGTCAACACTGGCTATTGTATAGATTAAGGCGCATAAAAAGAAACATATATTTTATTTAAAAACACTAGGAGGAAAAATTGTAGGAGGATTTGACAAGTGAAAGTCTGGAGGGTTGATAAGTTTCATAGCGATAAACCACAACGGAATGGGTACAGTACACTGTAGTATCCATTCTTCCATACTCTTATACAGAAGGATAAACCAGATTTGAAGTCGTCAGGTGTATGCTAAGAAGTATAACTAAACTTTTGACGTTAACAACTGTTATTTCACGCATATTCTATTCTCATTATTCATATTTGCTTAACATACAAATTCATACGGAGAACAACCTCATTCATAAGTGAGCAAAACCATTACAACTTGCAGTGTGATGTCACAAAATTTACAAATGACAACATTCGTCAATCCTATTTTAAATATTATTCTTATATTTCCTAAATTGGACATTCAAGGAGCGGTAATTATTTTTTACTGGATTTTTTAGTAAGATTTCTGTTTTTTATAGTTCTTAACAAATGACGGAAAAGCTGTACGAGGATATTTATTATAGAAAGTTCAACCACTTGGGACATCGATATCCAAGTTGTAATAGTGTTCTTATATAATAATTGGAAATTTTCAATACAAGACAGCAAGACTACAGGGAAAATGAATATTCAAAAATTATTAAGACACTAGCAAACTTGAGTCTTTCGAAAATTCTAACAGTCCTTCCGATAGAATGGTGTCCCAGTTTAGTACTTCCTCAATAAAACAGGCAATTTTATTGTATTCCTATCTTAGGAATTTTACATGTGGCTTAATCTGTGTTTTGTCTAATGTTGCCTTCTTAGCCGATCTTGCCCTCCACATACTCAAACACGACTTGTAGCGTCACGCTCCTACAAAGTGACAGAGCGAGCCCCTGGTGCTCCTTCAATTGGCAGACAGAGAGAAAAAGTGCCCCAACATTCCAATAACAGTCCACCAGTGATGGAAGGTCGGTCACCCCAAATTATTTATATGCATATTCTATGCTCTAAGCTATATTATATTTAGCTCTAAGCTACTAAGCAGATGCGTACATATTAATCACTCCCCTATTCCCCATAAAGGAACAGGCCGTGCTCTCTGTTAAACGTGTACACCATGCTTATAAATCCACCATAGAACGAGAGGACGCTGCAATAGTCCAGGGAAACCCACTTAACTCTCAGCCTTTCCCCAATCGATGGGAAGGTTCCTGCCCTGAAGGTGCCCTTTTTTTGTTCCACGCCTCGTGATTCCAACCTGTAAAGTGTGCATTTCACCTCTTCAATTCCTTTTTTTTTTTCTTCCCCTCCACAAGAAGTGAAAATTCTTCTATTACTCCTCTTCACTGATGCGCTATCCTAGAAGATACGGTGTAATCAACAGTCAAGCCCACGTTGGATTGACGTAGACGATGGATGACTTGAAGTGAGACTGTTAGAGGAAGATAACTAATTAGTCTAGGTTCCGAGAAGAACATTAGCTACAAAGCTTTTGTTTTATAAATTTTCAATAAAACATATTCTACGTTAAAAATAAAAACTCTATTAAGAAATGAAAAAAAAAAATTTGGTCCTACTTACCTATGGATCAACTATGGCTAATAATTTTTTTTTTCAGGTGATTACCCGAAGTGGTCGATTGAGAGGAACAGTGATGTTGAGCCGAGAAGGCAGACAGTTTGTCGCCTTCAGGGGAATACCTTTTGCCAAGCCACCCATCGGAGAGCTCAGGTTCAGGGTAGAGAAGATCTCTATTTTAAAAATCATTTTTCAATAAGCGATGCTGCTCAAATACAATGATTGCTAATGACACGCCATACTTATCAGCTCCACAAAATTAATGTAGAAATGTAATATGTACATTATTTACATGTTTTATAACACATAACACACCCACTTTGGGTTGAAAACAGTGACCTTCTTGGCGTAAATAACGGTATTAAACCTATATAATGAAAAATACTTCGGTGAAAAAATAAAAAACTTAAAAATAATCATTATAATTTATATCTATCGACACTGTTAATCATTTTCAAAAATATTTCAGTCAAGGATTTCATGAAAACTCCAAACGATGAGTAAAAAGTTGATGTTTAGAATGTCTAAAAGAATAGGGCCAATTGGAAAGATATTACAACATAAATGTCCGAGTTAGTGAAATAAAACTATCAATTATTACTGATAGATTTATATGGTCCCCATCGATATCTATCATTAGACATCTCATTTACTACTTTTGTTTGCAGATTCATTGGTTTTCTTTTCAAAGTCACAAACCTTATGTTTGGCCAATACCACATAGTTTTGCCTCCAAGCATTTCATTTTTCATGGAGGTTCCACTTGAATCCCCACCACTACTAAAAGCTTTTGCATTGTATTGAATTGTAAATTTTTTGAGGAGCTGATTTTTGAATAACTATTTATTATGTGCACCCATTATGGAAAAAAAGGTGGGCTATCCTATTAGGAATTATATAATTAATGCTTGCTAACACTTTCAAAGTCAGTTTTTAATGTCACTGTAATTTCTCATGTGAGCCACTTTTTAATTTGTAACATTTTCAAAGTAAATCACACTATCTATAACACCAATTTTAAAATAATTTCAATGTCAAACTCCAGTTTCTGAGGGGAAATATATTTTATTTTTCATATGAAATTAGGATCCAGTACCAATTCAAAAATGGAAAGGGGTTCGAGATGCCACACACCCAGGGAAAGAATGTGTCCAGTGGAATTATCTACAGGGTGGGTCCACAAAAGGAAGTGAAGATTGTTTATATTTAAGTGTGTTCACTCCAGCAGTAAGATTAGTAAGTATGTTAATTATTACCTTTTATTGTGTGTGAGAAATAACACTACCTTTAATGACACATATAACACAGTAACATGTCTAGTAATAAAATACAGATTTGTCTGCTCATCACCTCTTTTATTTTCAAACTTCTACAATGGAGGGCAAACAAACCTCAGTATAAAAATAATGAGTCATTAAAAATGTTTCATTTTGATCAGATACTGCATTACTTAGTCATAAGAGTGGCTTCAATTTTGTTGTGAAAATAAAATCTGAAACTGATACATAAATAAAATGAAATGCCCTATATCCACCTACATAACCAATAAATATGGGGCTAATATTATGCAGAATAAGCCACATGAGATTAAATGGCAATATTACCAAACTAAATATGATAGAGCTGCTTAGCATAAGCTCCTATAGGAGGCCCACTTTCAGTAATGGATTATTGTAATGTATATGTTTGTAAAGATACGAGTAGTTCCAATGGGACCAAAAAACTCTATAGACAAATAAATACATCTCAAAACCCACTTGCAACCACAATGAACAGCATAATGCAAAAATATAGGTTATTAAATACTGCTGCTTATTAACTAAAAAAACATGTGTGCTGAAATGTTCTAGATTCACCTGGATGAGTTACTGAACATTTAAGTTAGAGTTTTAAAGGAACAAGCTGCTGTACTATAGGATTAGATAGTTATGCAAATACCTCCTAATGAAGAAGATATAATTAATCCTTTATGGCAAGTTGGGACCACCTGTGTAGTCTAGTGGTTAGCATGATGACTTGTATCTGCGCAAACCTGAGTTCGATCCCTGGCTTACTGCCCTAAAAATATTTCTTTGGGGGATAAGTCTGGTTGGACTTGGGAGAATAAATGAGTAGCTATTTGAATAAAAAAGTATTGGATCAGATCAAGAAAACCTAATTATTAATTGGGAGTACTGATCATACCAGCACCTTATTTTCCACATACCAATTATGATGACGACCTTTGATCAGGCATACCTTTTCATGAGGTATTATGCCATGGATTTATTCTTTTAATTATTACGTAAGTTAAGCATTCATTAGATGGGTATGTCACGCTACCCCAATTTCCTTTTGTAGGATGTCAGCACTATCTTACCCAAGTGCGGAGCCACCAAATCTGAACAGTACAGGGAAGTAGGGCAGTAACCATCCAAGAAATAAACACACTATTCTCTGCTTAACTTGGATTGTCTATTAATTCTATGTTTAAACCATCAGTTTTGCACTTTGCTTCTTGTGATGGTATAATGGACGTAATTGTAATGCTTAAAAATAACATGCACAGATTTGTTTAAACAAGAAGGCATCAAATTTAAATCATACAAAACCTGTGCTTGGATATTCAGAAAGGTGAAGCCATACCCAAATGTTGGAATAGCACAATCATCTTGCCATCCACAGAAAAATTATATGAACAAGGCTGCACTAGCTATAAAGGGTTATATGATCTATCTCAGGAATTGTATAACCTTTATTCTTCTACAATTATAAAATTATGTCAGGAATGATTTTTCAGACTCCTTTCTACAGCTTATTATCACACACACTTGGTATACACTTTTTTTTTTTGAAATATTTGTATAACAAATGAAATGCCTCTCACTAAATGACAGTACAATTAAAGAATATACCATAACCCCCCTCTTTGTGAACAGTAATAGAAAACATAGGCAACTAAGCGCGACAAAACATTTAACCAATGAAAGAAGTCAAATCTTTAGAAAGGGTATGATTAACTCCGTGGAACATGGGGGGACATGAGTCCATAAATTACCATTAGATAAGTAGACATAAAATTTTATTCTGGGACCAAGCCTCTATGAATACTAATAATAAAGTACAAATAAAAATATCATTTCTGGCAAACAAAAAAAATAATACTGTCCATCAGCATTGAAAGTTCTCACTAAAATATTCTAAAATGATTTTTATAGTACTTGTCATAGTTTGAAAATAAATTTTTTTATTGCAGTAGGACTTGGAGAGTTTCTTTAACAAATGTTTAAAACATTCAACAGTTTCCTTTTCTAAATCAGAATTATCTAGAATGTTTTACCATACAATTTCTATCCTCTTTTTCCTAATAATATAACCACTTTATGTACTAAAGTAAATAAAGGCTTGGAATTCCAAAGATATTTTAAATTTGCATATTATCTTCACATCTGTAATTAAATTTACATAAACAGGTAGCATTATATTAATTCATATCTCAGTAATACTAAATTTCATCACTTTTGCTCATATAAAAATTTGTTTATCAATATCAGATTAGATCTTGTTTCTTAAGAACCTTTTAGTGCAGAAATGTTTGTGTGAATACAATTTAAGCAGTTTTTAATCTGCTTCAGTGGTGTTCCCATATATTTACGCAATAATAAGTGAAGTAAGTATCACTCACATGAATGAGTAGTGTATATGGCTGCAAAAAATTCATGTTAGATTTTAAAATTTCCTTTTTATAAAGAAACCGAAGGAAGAATTTTTTGAGAGCTGGAATAAATGGCCAAAATATAAGTGGAGAAAAAGCAAAGCTGTTCGCTCCATGCTTCCTGTATTAGTCTATATACATGGAGGATGCTTCGAGTTTGGAGATGGAGAAGCTGTTGGGGAAGGACCAGAGTACTACATGGACGAACCAGTTATCCTTGTCAAGATCAACTATCGACTTGGAGCTTTAGGTGAGTAAAACTTCCTTCTTTTATTCAACCATCTTTGTTAAATATGGGGAAATGTATTTAAAATATTCTCAAAATTAATTCAGTGAATATACCTGAAAATTAATTGGTGGTTGAATATAAATTTAATATAGGGAAAACATGGAATGTTATCAAGGGCTTATTTGGGTAATAACCCAACTGTAATGAAGGACTGACCGCAGGTGACTATTGAAAGATATGGTTGAAATGGCAACATGGAGTCGTAGAGGGGTATTTATGAGTCAGCTGCTAAGACTCTTAACACAAAGAGTGTGAACAGGGGGCAATTTATGTTACTATGTACTCAGCTGGTGGAAAAACTGTACCCCACAAGCCTAATGGAGAGTTAACTATAACAACACTCTCATATTTAAGACTTACTCTCCTATAATCTAAATTTACTCTATTTAATTTAAATACAAGCTCAAAAAGTTATTATAACCTTGGATTCAAATTACTATTTGTAATCGAGTTTAATTCTGAAAAATTAATTAATTAATTAAAAATTGGCCCAACAGAACAGCAATATAATATATTCATAATCAGGCCTCCCCTTTAGTCTAGTGGTTAGCATGCTGACTTCTGACTGTGTTCATGTAGTTCACTCACTTTCGCAAGGAATTTAGTTTTCCAAAAGGATGGATCTGGTCGGGGTCAGCTCATTTTTCTTTGATAAATGAGTAGCTACTTAAATAAAAAAGTATGGAATCTGATTCTGAATACTGAATTTAAGGTTGGATGGTAACAAGGCCCAGTAACTAACCACACTAGCACTTCAGCGCAACCTACCAACCTTTGGTGGTTGCCCCTACTTCTTCACGCGTTGCCCCACCAAATATTTTCTTATAATCATAATTACTCAAGCTTATAATTAATATTAATTCATTGAAACTTAAGGAGCTTTTGTGAATTTTGAGAGCTATTAAAACTCTCGAATGCCTTTTCCTAAAATACATTATATTATGTATAATATTAATCATTTTGGCAAGAAGGGGGTGATATTTCTGAGGTAGAAAATTAGTTTTTAAAATTTTGTTTTAATAATAATATTGTCAGTATTGAATTAATTTAGGTTTTCTGAGCTTTGAAGATGAAGAACTACCGGGCAATTATGGGTTAAAAGACCAAGCAATGGCCCTAAAATGGATTAAAAATAACATTGCTTATTTTGGTGGTGACTCTGCTAGGATTACTATCACAGGAGATAATGCAGGAGGAGCCAGCGTACACTTCCACCTGTTATCTCCACTTAGTAAAGGTAAGCTCTCATTCAAATGTATAATTGTACTCTTTGTAATATATGTGTTTTCTCTTTGGGTTTCATACTGCTTGAAAATAAAAGTTATGATGCTCTCAATACACTTCAGCTGTTATGTCTAATTTTGGTGATGTGATATGTGGATGCCCTCGATAATCATGCAATGATTTCGTCTACTTTTTATCACTATACATGAGTACATATTATTACGTTTTTTATCTTTTATATTTAATTTTAATCTGAGGTTCTGTTAATATAAAAAGGAAACTTCTGGCAAAAGAAAAAATTTTTATTAACAAACTGATTCATGAGTTATACGTATGTTATAAATTTACAATGTTAAAAATTTAAAGTTACAATGTACCTTGGTATAATATTTACTGGCAAGTTTTACCTAGTTGTGTTCTATACGTGGTGCTTCCTTGTGCGTACTTTTGTGAATTCTTCTTTGTCTTCTGGTCTCGAGCGTGGGTGACTACCTGGGGCTGGCCTCGTCTTCTGTGTACCACGAGGCGGTACACGTACCTGGGCTAGCGTCCCTCCTGTTGCTTCCTCTCTCGATGGCGGGTCAAATTGAATGAGGCTCAGGCTTCTCCTCTCTCTTTCGTCATCCTTTCCCGTTCCGCTGCCTTCTTGAGTTTTTTAGATCTCTTTTGGTTCAATGCCATTTGCCTTAGATATAATTAACTTTACTTATTTTAAAGTTAACAAATCCAATATTAAAATATTTATATTTAATTTTTGAAATTAATTATTTGATAACTATTAATATTAGGCATAACAGCAACAAAAGCATTCATCCTTTTATAGCCATGAACCACGGTTCATTTTTACATTCTTCTACGCTTGCTAATTTTGAATTTATCTCAAAGGCAACATCAAAACTCACCACATCAAAATATCACAACAATATTAAAGACAGATATATATTATATCTAGATTTTTATAGATATAAATATGCTAAACATTTTTGTTTAGAGAAAAACAACTTTTGTTTAATACAACTTTTAACAGGAAGGGTGAGTATGTACCGTGATGCTCCCCAACAGTACAGCAAGTCCTTCAATAAGATACCATTTACTACTAACACTTTAGTTGCAGTTGTGAAATTAAAAAAAGATTGCACTTAATTGTGTCTGTTAATCACTTCCAGGGCTAACCAAATACCACATTATCAAATCAGTGGTGCACCATCTCACAGAAGTGAGGCTAAAACAAAGTTGACACTAAGTTATATTTTCTTTCCCTGAGAAATTTGATCAGGTTCCGGCTTCAGGTATCTGGTAGCCCAATATAAATCATGTTTGAAGGTAAAATTTGGTTTGCCTGTCAGAACAAAGAAAGTATCCATATGAGCTTACTCCATAGAAATACTAGTAATTCATTAATTTCAGTTTGGAGATGCAGTGATACTTATTCCTTATGCTGGAAGTTGTTTGATAAAACTGAGGAATTAAGGTGGTCGATGCTAGGATGTTCCCATAATGCTATGATAGAAAAGCGTTATTTCCTTAAAATACAGAGAGCAATGACATATTAAAAAAAGATGACATATACTGTATTACCTTCTTGTGTCTTTTATTCAGGCCTGTTTCATCAAGCAGTTATCAGTAGTGGATCAGGATATTCCCCATGGGCACTAGCAAAACATGGCAGAGCACGAGTGACAGCAATCAAGACTGCAGAAATGCTTGGCTGTGGCTATGGATCAACCAAAGAAATCGGGCATTGCCTAAGAAAGAAGGATCCCTACCAAATAGCAGACCAGAGGAGAGATTTAATAGTAAATAACTCTTTATAGTTATATTTACAGAGCTCCCTTTAAATTAAGTTAGCTATTTAATTATTAACTTTATGTCAGCAAAGTTAATTCATTAATTAATCATAAGCAGATGCTGATGACATTATTGAATATTTCCTCAACAAATTACCATTAGGATATTTTGTTTTCTTAAGACTTTCCCACTATATATATAAAACTACAAAGGTTTTTAATTCTTCCACAACCACCTGCCTAATATTACCTCTATGAGTCCGTAGACTAATATTCTTCATTTTCATATTTTGTTTTTAAGGAATATTTACATTTAATTCTTTTTTCTTATTCCCAATTGAGAAGCAGTTTTTATTATTTCTAAAGGGGTTAATTTCACTCACAATATTTCATATTGTACCGAAACAACCAACCTCCACCGAGGCTTCCCACACCCCTTAATCCTCTCACACCACCTTCAAGCAGGTACTCCTAGTATAAGGATCCGATTAACCTAAATATTCTATATTTTTCCCTCATCCTGAATTTCTAACTAGAGAGCTTAGAAAAAAAACAAACAAAAAACAATATTTTATAGATAAAATCATTTTGGGCTCTATGACGAAGTTCTACATAAAATAGGAAAAAAATCTGTCTGTCTGTACATCAATGATAAACTAACCATCTGTTTAATACTGTTTTATGTTTAATTAAATTTAAGTTATTATTAATACAATATTAGGTAGACAAAAACACAAATAAAATAAAATGTATAATATTACGCAGTTGGACATCCAATGCTGGTAATATTGTTTTGCCTGAGCTTGTTGATATTGTAATAATTATGAAATAAAATTACTGTATAGTTTATTGTAGTGAGACTGTGTACATGTCTTAATTTTCAAGAAGGAATAAATTGCTCCCCTGTACCAGAGCTCCATTGAGCCATGAACTGGTAAGAGGGAGCACGCTCTTCAAATAGAACCATGTGCACTGGACCCACTCCCAACTATAAGTTTATTTACAAATCCATCTTTGGTACTGGCTTATTTAGCTCTAGTGATAGGAAATAGTAGTTAAAGTGTTTCATATCCATTGGGAATTAATTATTTAATTAAATAAATCAATGCAGCTCAAAATTATTATAAAAGTTAATTCTAGTAATGCCTCCCACACTCTTAACCGATTCCACAGCCTAAACTTTAACTTACAACCTAATATTTCTTTGCATTTTTTTGTAAAAACTTTATTTTATATGTTAATGCTTTGGACAAAAAAGAATGAAATGCCCATCACTAGAAACTGTAGAAGTGTAATCTGAGTGAGCACTGGAAGGGAAACGAAACCTGTAATGAATTTCATAATAAGTGTTATATTAACAAATCAATAGAGTGAGATATTTAAATTTTAACTATTACCATTTTGCCCTCAGACAGAGTATATAGATCCTATATGCTTGTACGTTCCAGTCATTGATAGCCATGCCAAGAATCCATTTCTGCCTCACGCCTTACACAAACTAAAACCTGCTGAAGTGGATGTCATGTTTGGTATCACATCAGATGATGGCCTCCTAAAGACTGCATGTAAGAATATTTTATGTCTCACAAGGATATGTTAGTATATCCAAATAAGGGAAGAAACATCAGTGTGTTACAGCTTAGCTCAATGATGTTTATCCGTGTGCAGTAACAAGCAAGCATGCTGTAATATTGTTAATTCCAAAAAAAATATATATTGTGAAATGAAAAAATAACATACTCGGCTATACCATTTCGAAAAAGCGCCAATAATTGGGGATAGCATATGGTTAATTATTTTTTTTATTGATAAAACCACAGAGAAGTGATGGGATAGTGAATAATAAACATTTTCTGAAATCAGTATCTTTAATCATTGAATTTTAAAGATACATTTTAATAACAAATGGAAATAAATGTATACATTTAAAAACAAAAATCATTTAATAAATAGATTTTAAAAAAGGTTATATTTCAAAATTATTAGGAGAAAAAAATACTAATTATTTGATTCTTAAGAATGAATTTAGTGATTACTCAGGGGTCTGTAGAATCTATTCTGTGCTTTTTGAAAATTTCACACAACGCACAAAACTAATACTCAGATAGCATAACATTTTGAATCCCTTCAAGACACTATAACCAAAATTACTTACACCAACATTTAGATAAAAAATATAACCCTATAAAATAGCATTAGAATGTATTAAAAATTTACTTAAGGATACAGTATAGAATTATGACAATTATATTATTTCTAGTTTATACAGAGCATGGAACATTGGACTGGGCTCTAATTGATTACTTCTTTAGTTACTACTTTAAAAATGTAGTCCTTCTTCAACCTGAGCGTTCTGGAATAGAAAAGGAAATTAAAAAAATAAGAAATTTTTATTTCGGTTATGAACCACTATCTGATTACAATTATCCAAGCTTGACAAATGTAAGTAGATGAACTTTCCATCTATTTGAATAATTTAAGAAAATATTGCTAGTTTTGAAATTTTCTATTGCTGACATTAATTCCTGGTTATGAATCATGAATTTTTATGTTTATGATTTTGATTACAAATCAATTTTGTGTTTACTTTAATATAAATAAAAATGTTCCCTAATTTATTTTACAGTAACTTAATGATCACTCATTCTTAAACTTCCTCTACACCACAGGGCATAATCTTTCTTAATGTTTGTCTGTTTCCTACTTTTTTTTTTTCAGTGTTATAAAAATTTGTTAATATTTTTTTCTGGTTGTATTTTTATTTTTTGTTAATATAAAAAAAAATTCCAGTTATTTACTGATGGTTGGTTTTTTATACCAATGGTTGAAGCCTTCAAGAATCATACCCAGCATGTGTATCTTTATTACTTGGACTATCTTGGACATAATTCCTATGCAGATATCTTCAGCTCGAAAAGAGTAGTAGAAGGTGAGTTATCACTTCCCTTAATAATCATTTAATCATTATTAAATAATAGTCATACACAAAAGAAGAGGCTTTCTTAAATAATGGAATGCAAAATCGACTTTCATCCATCTGACTGTATGTTCAATGATTGTAATTTTAAAATTTATTGCAAATTTTAAAAGTATAAGCTCCAAAATACCTTGATACTGATTATGTATTGGGTGAAATACAGTTACAGAAAGTTGAAAAAAAGTGAAAGTCAGTGTCGTTTCACTAACTCTTTAAAGCCATATTTAAAGTTCTGATTTATTGTCTCATTAGAGATATAATGCAAAAAGAATTTTAAAGATGTGACATAGAAAACAGTCTTGGCAGCCAATAATAGAAATTTATTATTAAATGTTATTTGAGTCACTCGCAATAGGTTTATGACCCTTATTTTAGCTACTTACAATTTTAATTACTTGTTGAAGTGGCCTAGATGTTTTATCACATAAATTGAAGTATTTTTTAATAATGTATATTAATAAATATACAGAATTTTTTAGAATCATTTAATGCATATTTACGAAATATTTTAAATTATATTATAAGAAAATTTAAATTGCGTCATTCCAGATAATATATCAGGGGATAGATCATCAGCTGATAGATTATGTGGTGATATTCTCAATTTGTTACAGTTATTGGTAATTTCCTAATAACAACTACTTTTCAAAATGTGTCAAACTTTTTTTCTAACAGATATTTTATTTAATATTTATTCTTAACAGAAATAATAATTTTTCTAACTATCTTACAAAATAATCATGACTTACCACATAGTCCCATTGTGTCTAGGCCAAGTCATGTGAAAAGAGGTCTAAGTAATCATTTTCACAATAGATTTAAAATATTTGTATTGGATAGGTGCATGCCATGGAGACGAAGCAATATACCTTCTAAATATGACAGATAATCATAATTTTCAACCCTTGTCTGGTAAGGATCTGAGCTTCTCTAAGCAGCTGATTAAAGTATGGACTGATTTTGCGCGATTTGGGTAAGTTATAAATAGCACAAATCCTAATAATATGGATATATCGACATAGATGAATATTCTCAGTTCAGGGAAGTTATGGGTTGATTGAAATGTTTTATTTTAACCTCCACACTATGTTCAAGCCACACAGTACCACTTGTATGAAACAGTCAATTAATATGAATTCAGGGGGTAAGGGTGGGAAAGGGTTAAGTTCATAAGGTTCCGACCATTGTAGTATTTTTTGTTATATTCTAAGCAGTTATTATTTTAGTGTGAATCTCGAAATAAATAAGAATTAATGGAGTGGCAGAAGTGGTAAAAATCTTGAAACAGTGTAAATTTTTGAGGTCATCAACCCTATAGTATTTTTCCTAAGTTAGAGAACAACATCCCTGCTAAATTCAGTCTTATAAGATAACAAATAAAAATTGGGTAAGGAGAGAATTTGTTTTTAAATTTAAGTTCCCAGTTGTTACAGCAGTTTTTGTATGCTACATAACTCTATTTTACTAAATCTTAGGGGGTCTAATATCTATTAGTAATTAAAATTAGGGAAGTAATGGAGTTAAGATGAGAAATGAAAGTTGTTTGGTGTGGGCTGATGAATTTTATTTACTTTATCAGTGCAAATTTAGTTCAATGTCATTACCTGCTTAAACACCTTTGCCTACATACTTTTTTATTCTATATATTAGTTGATATATTTTATTGTACTTTTAATGGTACTAAACCCAAATAAATAAAAAACCTTGAATAGAAGATTCCACCAATAAATTAGAAATTAATAACAGTTTATTTCTTATGTGCTGCATATTTTTATTTATGCTATTAATCTATTTTAAACTTTTAAGGGACCCAGTAAAGAGTAAATTTCTCAAATTAGATGATTGGCGTCACAGGGATTACCTGGACATGAACCCTTCGGGGTTTTCAGTGAAAAAGGATTTATTAGTTGATGTCATTCAATTTTGGTCAAAATTGAACATTATGAAATAGTGGACCAACTTCATCCATATAGAAAAAAAAGTGTTATAATAATAAAGTGTTTTGTGGGTGTCTAAAGTTTTATTATATATTCATCATAAGAATGAGTGGATAATGATAGAGGTGATTATAATGCTTGAAGATAATGAGTTACAAAGTATCATTAAATAATCTCTCAATTACATGAGTGTAAAAATATAAAAAATAAAATCAGTAAATATGAATCTTAGTAAGTATATTATTAGTTTTGATTTGTTGATAGTTGATTGAAATGTTTTGATAGTTATTCACCAAATAGGGTTAATCCAAACTAAATTCATTGATAAATGTACTTATGCTATAGTTCTATGATGATGATTAAAAAATTATAATTTTACATTATATAATAAAAAAACATATGTGATATTATATTTAAGGTAAACGTATAATAATGACCACTATATGTAGTTAGTTAACCCAGTGTAAAGTGGTCTGCCAACATAGTGCCCATATCAAAAATGGACTGCATTATAGGCCCCTTGAAAAGCCTAGATAAAAAGTTCTTAACGTTTGTCATTTTAAAAAAATAAATTATTTTATGCTTGTGCCTATCCCAGAACACAAAATAAAATAGGGTGCAATAGGGAAGAAATAACCCCACATTTTATAAATTATTCCTTGTAAAGTTGAATGTATATTTATTTGTAAATATTCTTATTGTTATGCTTACTACTGTTTATATATTTGAATATTTTTTTTTATTTATTATTCTTTTTTTGTAATAAAATATTACAAATATTAAAAATTGTTCTGAAATTAATTTCGTTTAAGTACCCTTGAAGTATAAAGTAAATAGTGAAATAAATATTAAAATGGTTTAAGTTTTAAATTAAGCTATAATTATTTATGAACACTTTCGTCAGCTCAATGTGCCATCTTTCAGATGTATGAAAAGCTGATCACAGTTATCTTAAGATGTACCAGAAAGCTCTGAGGTGCACTTCTCAGACATCTGAAGATGCCAGATTGAGTTGGGTAAAGCACTCATAATACAGGCACTCTTAACAGATTTTTTTAGGCATTAAAATATTTCCACCACAGAGCTAACAAACTGGTTTTGATACGTTTATATCCAAAAACAGAAACTGTTCTTCCCAATCACCATTTAAAACTTTCATTTCAATGTCCTTTTCATCCCTTTGCTTGCTCATTTGACTAGTTAAAGAGCTACAAACGGGATGTAGAGTTCTCATAGGAACCTATGGAATCCCTTTCATACTACATAGCACTAAAATTCTACTCTTATTAGACATTATAATTCTACTCAAAAATTATGTTAATCATACATAAGTACCTACTGTAATAGAGAACAGAAAGGACTGAGATGATTTGAAGAAATTGTTCAAAAAAGGAGGGCGAGGGAAACAGGAGTTGTAGCAGAAACGTTTAGAATACAGGTACCTGTTGATTTTCAGAAAACATCAGAGAATGTGCATCCTTTTTCTCTAGCCATTTTTATTTTTATTTTCACCACTAGAAGGAGCTATCAGCAAGATTCTAATAAGTGAGATGATAGAGAAAGGTTACATTGATAAGAGATTCTGAAAGTAATTAAAGTTGTAATTAGAGTGTGAATAGAGAAGTGATAATTATAAACTGTAATTGCCGTTTCTTTGTTTACAGAGAAACTGGTTTCAGTTTATTCCCCCTACCTTCAATAATTGTCTTACATATAATATATGTAAGACATATTATGTCTTGTCACTATATATGTAATATATATATATATATATATGTTGTGGCTACTGGCAAGACATATTAAGCCTTATACCACAGGGCCTAAAGTAAACAAAGCCTGTGTATAGATAGAGGATAAGAAGATAATAAAGCCAGTTAACAATCGGACCTGTGTGTATTATCGCCATACTTATTCTCTCTTTTTGATCGTCAACAGCCAGGAGACAATAACTGGTGCCGAAACCCGGGAGCTAACGAGTGTTCGGATAAAACGACACGTGAGGCAACTAATTTTTTTTTTCGCTTTTCCTTTTCTTTCTACCCTTACTCTCTATTCGTTTATCTTCTTTCTTCATTCTTTTAATCCTGAAAAATGGTTGAGTTCCGGCCGGCAGCCTTCGAAGTGCCGCCTCCATTACCAAGCGAAACGTTACCTGAAGATGACGCTAACTCCCTCACCTGGATGAAGGCGCGAGCAGCGACGTCGCAAGACCTGAGAAGGACGATATTCGACCTGGAGAAATTCTCTGAAGAGCTGGGAGAGGTAATTCACTTCATTAAAGGTGGTGATAGAATTATGGAGAGAGTAGAAGCGAAGAAAAACTAAGGCCTACTAGACCCAGGGGATGCTAAATCAATAAAAGCAGACCTGGTGTACCGTATAAAAAGAAACGTATTGAACTTGATACAGGTGGATGAGGACACACACAAATGTTTCGGGTAACGCGACATCCAGGTCAAATGAAAGGCCAATACGCGGGGGAACTGTAGGAACTTGCACGGTTCAACAATATTACTCAAAAGATGATAGAAACGATAAACCTGGTGGAAGTAGAAGCGAGGATGGCCCTCTTGTCGACCATTCTAAAAGTACAGCTAGCCAGGGAGACGGGTAAACGGGATAACTTACCGGGGGACCGCTCGTTCGTGGAATGCCCAAGATCTGATGGATGCTAGTGCCCGTGAAGAGGAAGGCTAGCATGTAGTGGAGGAGAGAGGTTGGTCCAAGGTGACATACGATAGACCTCTAATGCCGCAGCAAATTTGGAAAAAAAGGAAGAAAGAAACAGGACGATGGCAGAAGGGAGGAGGTCAAGCCATGGAATATCTAGAACCGGAGGAAGGAGGGAAGAAAGACGATGTCATGGATGTGGGAGAGTTGGACACCTGGTGGCGCATTGCCCACGCACGAAATGTTTCGAATGTGGGATGGAAGGGCACCTCGCCAGGCAGTGTCCGTACCTTTACCGAAGAGCGGAGAGGTATCGGCCGGAACCAATGGAAGTAAATGCACAGGGGGTGTGGGGGAGAAATAGGACCCCCTCCGAATCATTGAAAACGTCGGGAGCCTCAGAGGCGGAGGATGAACCCGGGATCAGCAGAGGCGACAGAGGAGAGGACAGCAGGGACTACGGAAGGAGCAGGTGGCAGAGCGCGAACGTGGGAAGAAAAAGGCAAGTGGCGGTCTGAGGAGCGGGCGGGCAGAGGGGTGACCGCACGTTAACAAACTATAGTGTGACTGGAAATTAATATCATGTAATAATGTTTTATCGTTTTTTAAAGAAGGAGAACGACCTGCAGAATTAGTGGGAAAGCTTAAGACTAGTTATTATGTGGACAATTGTTTAGTAACCTGAGAAGATGAAGAACAAACGCATGAATTCATTGTTCAAGCTGACCGGATCAAAAAAAGGATGCATGATCGAACTCAGGCGGTGGGAGTAAACTACTCCGTCAACTATTTTAAGTCCGCTATATTAATAATAGGTCTTTTGTGGAATAGAAACTTCACTATACTGTCGGGAAATTCGTTTTAGTGGGGAGTGAAGACAAGAATAGATTGGATTGGTCTCTAGCTAGAATAATGAAAGCCTGGGAAAGGTAACGGTGTTACGTTCGGGGGCGCTACTCCTCAATCACTAATTAGTGGTAAAATAATAAGCCCGGTTCAGGCAAATTCAGCTGATGGGAATGCCTTCTGTATATATTTTTTCCCCCTAAATAATACTTTAATGATTCACATACCATTTAACGGGTTAATGAACACATGTTAATAAATTCTAGTTTAGCAGTTATGCACAAGTTGTTCGTGTATCGTTTAGTAGTATTGCTTAAATACATAAACAATTATTGCGAGAGTTGTTTTGTTTAATTCTCTTTCACCAGACATCTATATTGCATATGTCTTTTATTTTCCCTTATTTTATAGAGTTTTATAAGGCTAAGAACAAGTAGAAGGGGCTTGAGCAGAATTGTATACCTGCCTCGTGACTTCATGGAAGTCACTGATGGTTTCCTGTTATTTTTAAGTAAGCATCCGCATCCTTCCAAGACCTCCCTACTTCCCAAAATCTTATCCTTTTCTTATACATACATGTCTCAGCTTTAGCCCTAGACCCCACTTGTGCCTAGACATTACACCCAGTATGTAGTAACGTAACTCTTAATATTTGTAAATACCAGTGTTTTGCTTGTACTTTATAGTAAAGCTTTTGTTTTAAAAGACTCTCCTCTACAAAGATTATTTAACTGGCGCCCCGTACAGGCATCTGGCAGTATACTCAGTAAATTCACGGTCGTCCACCATCTAGAGATCCCGCACTTGGCAACGGACAGTAAGACCACTCCAATAGCGTGAGAAGGCCGATGCAAATACCTCTGGAAAGATACCATACAGGACAGGACTTCACCGATATTGGGTACTGATTTATTTCAATAGATTTTCACTAGGTAATCACCTAAATAAATTCGTTATATATATGAGGAAGTTGAAGGCAGAAAGAAAGCTGGACTTCATTGAAGACATCATTCACTTGGGACCTGCGAAGTCAGAGACGGTTCGTCATCAAGCCGAGAAGATCCGAAGAAATATTCTCTGCATCCGAGAGTAATTCATGAGTTATAAGATTGCTTAGATAACAGGATCTGGGATTGTTTGGACTCAGACGGACAGGCTAAGAAGACTGTTCACTTGAAGATGCGTTTAAACGCTTTACGCAGGTTATACAGAAGCAATAAATTTAATATAGACCATACGGAAGACTTCGTCAACAGCAATAAAGACATTAAGGTGTTATGTTTGTATACAGTGTAATTTTATATGTTTATTTTTTTTTTTATAACAAGAGCTGGTATAAGAGATATTTTAGATAGAAACAGAAAGATGAAGGAATCATAAATGGCTCTTAACGACTATCAAATGACTAAAAAGAACATTGAAACCTTCCACATTATAATGGTGATCCGACTAATTTAATAACATTCATTAAACCACTTTTGGATTTGAGAGGTCCCTGGGCCGTTTGTAAATACTGTATGAATGTGTGAGTGAATGAAAATTGTAAATATGGTATGAATGAGAACATTTATCACAATTATTTATTGCCTAATAAGACCGATTGTAATTTTAGCACAATAAAAAAGTGTTTAATAATAAAAACGGCCGGGTGTAATTTCCGCTAAAGAAATGCTCATTTTTTTTAATGGTTTTAAGTGATGACAAACTACCTCTGTTAGTAAAGGTCGAAATTCTTCACTGGGGTAATAAAAAACATGTGAACGTGTTGTTATGCTTCTAAACTAGATTGTATCAATAAAGTTATATTGAAAACTGGAGACTTAATGTATAAACCATAAATACAACATGGTGGCAGGTGAAATCCTAGTTATTTCATAAAGTATATACGTGAATAAGTGTGATAGTGATAATACGTTACGACCAACCGCGTTCTGTGATGAAGTTTAAACCACCGGCTGAATTAACGTTTTCGGGTAGTATTGCAGAAAACTGGAAAAATTGGAAGCAGAAATCGGAATATTATTTTTTAGCAACTGAAAAGGATAAAAAAGCAGATATAGTTAAAATAGTAATTTTACTCAACTTGATTGGTGATGAAGGTTTGGCTATTTTTAATACGTTTGAACTATCTACTGAAACGTTGACATATGACGCTGTAATTACTAAATATGAAAACTACTGTAAAGAAAAGAAGGATGTGTTGTTTGAGAATTGATGGTCAGACTATTGACAATTATGTGACAGCGCTCCGCACTATTGGAGCAAACTGTGAATTCGGTGATCAGTTAGAATCTTTAATTGAAGGGTTTGCTGCAAAAAGGAGGTAGCTCCAATTTTTCCATTTGTTGGGAAACCACACAAACCGTTTAAAAAATTCAAATTTTAAGTTATGTAAAAATATTGTTGTTGCTTACTTTCAATTATGGTGTTTACATATTACGATTGGAGCTGCATCCTTTTTGTGCCAAATAAAAGAGGTTTTTTTTTGACACAAGAAAGTGTTTCTAACTCCCAACAGCTATGGGATGGAGCTACCTCCTTTTTGCAGCAAACCCTTCAATTAGGGATCAAATTGTGTTACACTTATCAGATCAAGGACTACAGGAAAGAATATTAAGAGAAAGTGAACTAGATTTACTTAAAGTGGTTGATTTCGTAAAAGCATCCGAAACTACAAAGGAACAAGTGAGAGTAATACATGAGAAATCTGTAGAAGTACATGGATTAAAAAGAGGTAATAATAAATCTAATTAAACACAGCTAATGATGAGGGCAGGATATTTAATAATAATCTTAGGTCTAAATACGGGGATCACATTGGTGTGAACATCAATATTGATGCAGTATACTATCAGTGTCGGAAGTGTGGAAATAAACATAGAGCCAATAATTGTCCAGCATATGGAAAGTATTGCAGTTTATGCAATAAGCGAAATCATTTTGCAGTTGCGTGTTTTAAAAACAAGAAAAATAAGTATGAAAGTGAACAGGATTATGCGGATTCCCTTATTGACTCTTGTTAATTAGTTGAGAGCTCAAAGAAAAGTTGTAAAATTGATAGTTTACAGTGGTCGCAAAATTCAAATATTAATAACAAGGAATTGGAGTTGAAGCTTGATACGGGAGCTGAGATTAATGTAATGCCAATAAGCTGTCTGTTCAAATTGGGAGTAAGTACTGACAATAAGTGTAATAATAGACAAATAATGCTAAAGGTATTTGGAGGCAATCAGTTAAAATCTTCAGGAGTTATTAAATTGAAATGTAGTGCCAATAATGTGAGGAATTGCTAACTTAGTTTTGTTGTAGTAGATGATGCAAACAATAATAAAATTAAACCCTTACTGGGGTTGGCTGGTTGTGTTAAATTAAACTTAATTAAAAGAATAAATGATCTTACAGTTGATAATCAAAAGAAAATGGAAATTTCGAAGAGAAATGAAAACATATTTCATGGAACTGGACTGATAAAAAATTATGAGTGTCGCATTAAAGTGGGTAAATCTGTAGCACCAGTCATCAGACCTCCTAGAAGAGTACTTTTAGCTGTTAGGGACAGGTTGTAAGAAAAGTTAAATCTTTTGGAGAGAGCAAAAATTATTGAAAAAGTGGATTGTCCGGTGAGATGGCTCAGCAATCTTGTGGTAATTGAAAAATTAGATGGAGGTCTTCGAGTATGTTTGGACCCAACTGATCTGAACAAAGCCATCATTAAAACACCTGCGTTAATACCTACCTTGCAAGAAGTAACTTCTCAGTTAGCAGGTAAATGTTGGTTTTCTTTACTTGATCTTAAGGAGGGTGTTGTGGCCACCTCTTAACTATGAATAATTATAAGTTCCCCTCTTCTCATATCAGACCTCGTATCTATGTCATCAAATGAATATCAGAAAATATGTATCTATGTTTTAATATGTTTAATAAAGGTTATGACGTCAGTGAGAATGGGGGGTGGAGCTAGTTGGGGACACAGCCGCAGGTGGGGACCCATCCCCACCACTGCTAGCCGGCTATATAAAAAGCGGCACTAGACAAAATTAACATAACGAACTGGACCGTCACTTGGAACACTACTCTCTCCTCTCTCTCTGCACTGGCGCTTGCTAATCTACTCAAACCATGGTCTTCTCATTCAACTACCTCTGCATCTCTCTCTCCTAACCTCGCTATGTTTTAGTCCGGCGTTGTCAGACCCTACACCTATCTAGTGGGAATCTCTGCTATCGCTAAAACTAGCACTTTCTTGGGAGTGACCTCTTCCTCGCGGACGACGGTTGCCGTGGCTCTATAACTTTTACTTAGTAGCGTTTCCCACGGCAATCAAGTCTGCTTCTCTCCGGTTCACACTCGCCTTTGGGATCCGGACGGTTTTCGCCTACCCTTAGATACCGAGTGTGAATTCGTGGTCATTCCAACCACATAAACTACTTATAAACCTACCCTGTACCTCTTCTCCTGAACATAGTGCTTTGTCGGGGCACCTTCTAAGATCTTATGGAGTCAGATCAAAACGAATTAGGCTGCCCGCCGACTAGGCCGGCAGCCAGGGTGAAAGACCACAGGTCCACCCACCCACCTTATATCTTTCTTGGCGCTGGCTGGACGGCGGCTAAGAGGTTTAGCAACCCTAGCCAGTGGCGGGCGTCTCCTCCCCACTTTGGGGATACTCAGTTATACTGAGCCCGACATAGGGCTTTTATAATATTAAACTGGACAAAGAATCGTCTAATTTGTGCGCGTTTTCAACACCTTTTGGGTACTATAAATTCCTCAGACTCCCATTCGGTGTATCCAACGCCCCAGAGGAGTCCCAAAGAGTAAAGACTTCCATATTTTCAGATATTCCTGTACTTATAATATATTTTGATGACATTTTAATTGCAACTGAGACAGAAAAAGAACATGATGAAGTGCTAAATAAAGTATTAGAAAGGGCCAGGCCAAGTAATTTAAAGTTTAGATCTAGTAAATTTCAATTTAAAACCAATAAAATTACATTTTTGGGGTTTGAGTTTAAAAAAAATGGGATGAAAATTGGCCCACAGAGAATAGAAGCTATTAAAAGTTTAGAGTACACTAGTAATGACAAGGGATTACAGAGAATTTTGGGCATGCTTAATTACATAAGAAATTTTATTCCAAATTTTGCTGACTTCTAATTTGCGTACACTTTTGAAATGTAATGTGGAATTTATTTGGACAGAAGCTCATTCAATGCTTCTAAAAAATATAAAAGAATTAATTACAAAAATTTAAGTATTAACACATTTTGAAACATCTAAGGAAATTACTATTAAATGTGATGCATCTAACGATGCAATAGCATCCTTTAATACAGGAGGGACAACCTATATCCTATACGTCAAGGTCGTCACCAACAGAAAAGAATTTTGCACAAATTTAAAAGGAATTATTAAGTCTTCTTTTTGCAACATCTAAATTTCATTTATACATCTATGGGCGTAAAACTTGAGTCAGAACGGACTAACTTGTGGAAAAACTTGTGTCTTTAATTAAAAAGAATGTTGGAGAAATACCATCACCCAGATTGCAGTGGATGATTCTTAAATTAATTAAATATGACTTAGATTTGGGATATGAGCCAGGGAAGGAATTATATATTGCTGATTTGTTGTCCAGAGGTTGTGAAAATGAGGAGAAAGTCAATTCTGAAGAAGATTGGATTAGTGAGATAATTCATGAAGTAGCATCTAATCTAATAATTATCACTTGCAGGTTACACCTAGAAGAAAAAAGATTCTCGAAGAAGAAACCGCCAAGGATAAGATATTACAATGCCTAGTGCAGCACTACGTGAATGGATGGCCTGCCAATAGTAAAGATGTGCCTGAAGAAATAAAAGTATATTACAAATTTAAAGATGAAATTTGTGTTAGAGGAAACTTGGTATTTGCTGGCCGAAAGCTGTTGGTGCCTATTTACTTGAGAAAAGAAATGCTGGAGAAGCTTCATAGTCCGCATTTAGGAGTCAGCAAAACACAAGCAAGGGCAAGACAAATATTTTACTGGCCGCAAATGAACTTAGATATTGAAGAATATGTATTAAAATGTAAAATATGTGAAACTTTTAGGAATAAAAATAAACAGGAACCTTTATTGGCTTACCCGGTACCATCAAGACCTTATCAGTGGGTGGGTATGGATTTCTTCCAATTAGGAAACTATTTCTACTTAATAATTGTGGATTATTTATCAGCCTGGTTTGATGTAGTAAAGATGCCATATAAGAGAGCATCAGAAACAATCAAGGATATTAAACCAATATTTGCAACACATGGAATACCTGATGAAATTGTGGCTGATAATATGCCTTTTTCGTCCTTTGAGTTCACGCAATTTTCCAAGGATGGGAAATATAATTAACTGACACCAGCCCACACTATCCACAATCAAATGGAATGGTGGAGAAAGCAGTTGGTATTTGCAAAAACCTCATGTAAATGTTACAAATCTGGACAAGATTTCAATTTAGGATTAATGGAGTATAGAAACTGCCCAATCACAGGATTGTCAGTAAGCCCAGCACAAGTACTGATGAGCAGATAGCTAATAATATTCATTTGAACTATTGAAGAAAACCCTCTGCCAAATGTCGTTGGGGTGAAGGAGGATAAGGAGCTTAAACAGCAAAAGTCTAAACTATAATATGATAAAACATCACAGCAGAGAAGAGGTTTCAATGATGGCGAAAGTGTGCTCCATAGAAGAGGAAGGAGATGGGAGCCAGCCTAGATTATTAAATCTAACAATGCGCCTAGATCCTACAATAACTGAGGATGGTCAAACATTAGTTAGGAATTCAGTCCACCTACGGAAATCAGGAAATCCTTTTGCTATTAATGGAGAACAAAATAATTATCCCACTTTGGAAAATAACATTACTGAAAGTAATGAATTGAATACTGAGACTCAACTATACATGCAACTATCCATCTATACCAATCAATGATACGGGAAAGGAAAGTGGGGAAAATTTTTTCCCCAAAATAATTATCATTCGGATATACTTATTTATGTGTGAAACCAATTACCGCACTACTTGATACGAGGGTCAATAGCATTTTGAAGAAAAACCAGAGGTTTTGTTATTATGGAGAACAAAATATGTTTACCTAAATTATGAACTAAATTGTACTATTTCAATTTTTATCAAAGGAAGTGAAAGAACATTGTCGAGAGATGTCAAAGTTCCCGATGGAATCTGTGTGTCAGTTTGTTAAAAACATATTATATCGTCTTGTTGGCAAGAAAATTACTCCATATTTTGACTAAGAATTATTAATAATTCTTCCGGAAACTCCCTAATATCAAAGTTAACGATATGATGCGATAAATGTCCCTATTTTTTTATATTAAAGATAACATATATCTAACTGCTATCAAAGAGGTCATACTTAACGTGCCTGTAGGACAGGCCATTACGATCCCTTTCCGTCCCATTGAAAACCTTTTATCCCACAAATCCAATGGTACGTGGTATTTTAAATATCTAAAATAAGTAACTCTCAATCCTGCATCAACTCATCAAATTAATTCTCAATCAAATTTTGCATTAATGCTATTCAGTAACTTAGGAAAAATATTATACAGTTTATAATTGAATGAATTGGGTGATCAATTTCTGAATATTGCGCAAATAAATTTACTTTGATGTAACGATTCGTTCAATAGGTGAATTTTACCCTATAATACGATATAAATCAAATGAACTTCAATGTAAATGACAATTAATTTGTAACATGTTTTGTTACAGCACAAACATTGCATGGGATTTTACATTGATTTCGAGCCCCGTTTCCATGGATTTTGAAGAAAACCTCTTGACTACGTAATGTCTAATTGCCAATTAATAAATTAAACGGCTTAAAGGTCGCATCTTTTTTTCTAAAAGCAAACAAATTACCCGATCTTACTCCTTTGTCGCTTGGTACTTCGGCTACTTAAGAGGACATTGAGATTAATTTAGTAGCTACGGTATAGCAGGACCTCACTAATAAGGTGTAATTGTGGAATTTTCAAAATAATTTCATCACCGTAATAAGCGGTTGTTCAAGTTGGCTGAGCCAGAGCAAAGTGATGGAAAATAATGTCGGTAATTGAAGGTTGAACTGAACAAATTAAGGAATCCGACACGGGATATTTCTGAGGACGTCATTCTTTCGAGATCTCCGGTACAGTTATCATGGTAAGACATTTCTCCTTAGAGTTAACTTCAAGTAAACCGTTATCAAGCTCTTGTATAAAAACACAACGAGTAGTGCACACTATAAATAGCATTTTTTTCCTTTACTGCAATGTCAGCAAGACAAACAGAAAAAAAACAATAATTTCTTTTAGATTTTTTTGATTTTAGTAATAGATTGAGTTCAATAAACAGTAATATGTACTTAAGTGTAATGTATGAGAATACCACTGCACTCATGTATTCTTGTGATACACTTAAACAACATCGTAATAAAGGATGGCCAATGTATTACCTCACTTGTGCTTACCGGTGAACTATTCATTTTGGTTTCAAATGGCATCTTATCAGAATAATCTAATTTAATGTGGTATTATATGCTATAATACATATAATTTATCCTTAACAAAGTTTTACTTTATGTTTTAAATAAGTAGCATAACAGTTTTAATTAGTTCATTTATAATAACTAAACATAAATTTTGCGTATCTAAGATATTAGTCAACTGTCGAAACGATGAAGATATCTAATTAATTGAAACAAATTTTGTCTGCCCACAGTTTTTTGTTATATCTAATACTTCAAGTGCTTTTGGATGGATTAAACAAGGGTTGCTCATGAGGTACAGCACCTAAAAAACGAGATTAGCAAAAACAACAACGAACCATGTTTTTTTTAAAATCAAATCATACCAAGTTCAATGTGGAGCATGTAATTGTTTTTTATTTATGTTAGGAGATTCCGCTGTTGGTGCTAATCAAAGTGATTGTTTTAAAAGAGAGTCGGTTAATGACACACTGTTGTCATCGTTTATTAAGTTCATCTTGGAGAACGGTTGCTTCCATAGAAATGTAGAACCAAAACAAGCATATCAGAAAGCTGAATCGCGTAACAAACGGAACTCTTCATGTTTTAATAACTTTGAATCATTCATCACTATTACTTATTGCCCAATTATGCAGATTGTAATTTTATCACAATAAAGATTTTTGAAGATTAATAACTTACAAAACTCCAGATAATCCGGTGATAAGTTTTTAGTAAAAATCTCAGCAATCTCCGATGTAAGAACTACATTGTACTATAGGCCACAATTTCGCAAATTATATTGTAACGGGGTTGATAAAAATATCATAAAAACATTTATATTCCTCAATGTCAGGAAATCTAACTTAGAAGGTTTGGAGTAGAGACGAAACTTCTATATTAATTTTTTTGTACTCAGAAGCCAATTCAGTTTTACATGTGTTCTTGCATACAAGGAAAATGGGGCAGTCGGTTTCCAGAAAAATCTGTCACATAATGAGCAATCTTTGCCAGAAACAATGTAACATGAGACATCAGTGCTGATAAATGATTAGATTCACCTCGCAATCGAGTGTTCAAAATGTTAGGATTTTCAGGTGTGCAATAGAGGAAAGCGTGATCCCAAAGCCAAGGATGGCAGAGATGTGAGGAAGTTCGATGTATTTTTCGAACATTTCCCACAATTTCTTGGGACAAGGCACGAGCCCGTATTTTGTTGATACGGTCGACAATAATAATTCCAGCTCCTTGGCAAGATGCGCTTCCTGGTGGATGATGTGATATTTTAGAAGAGTTATCTTCAAATAGTTTTCCTAATAGCCATACAGCCTTCTTTTAACCGACTATGGCAGGATCCCCATTAAAGATTTTTATTACTCCAAGTTTTTTCCTTTAACAGCGATTTTCAAACGCATCTTCTCCAGTAGCCGTTGGTAGCAGTTGACGGAGATCAAGGAGTTTTTCTGATGTTTCTCTCTCGTTGACCATAGAACAAGAATACAAACAACGGAGCATTTGATTTGTTGTCATAACTTTAGTCCATAGTCAACGAAAAATGCTTTATTAGCAACAATCAAAAGCTCAAAAATGACGTAGAGCTCACTTTTTCTGCCATCTCGTCGATCCACCGCATTACCGTATTTTGAGAGAGGCGTTTTCGTTCAATAGTTTAAGAATTTTTGGTTCGTTTGTATGTTTTGCAAAGATTTTCAAGCTGGGCTGGATAACATTCTCTCCATCTCCACTTGGTTTCATTTTTTATGCCAGTAGCAAAGATATTTTATAGGAAGCTGTTAGCATTTAACGCTTAAGAATATTAATTGCGATTTTTCAATGAAATCCGATGTCAAGGTGAACCAACCGGATACTTGGAATCAAAATCACAATGATTCTTCGCAAAGTAGTTCTTCAAATTGTATTTTTACGAACTGAAACCTTTTCATCCTAAATCAAACACGCAGGTTGATAAATTAGAATCCGTAAACAGACACCGTTCTTCCCAATCGTTATTAATGTCCTTTTCATATTTCCGCTCTTTTCACTAGTAAAAGGAGAAGACTAGAAGAATTTGACCAAAAACGGAGGGAAGGGGAACCAAACATTATATGTGAAAAGGGTGAAATACACGTGTTATTTGATCTTCAAAAATATCAGTGGTTGCGCTTCCTTTATCTTTTGACACATGGATCATATGCACTTAGAAATCAAAAAAATCACACAATTCCCTTTGATGTCAAACCAACCACTTCTTTAGGACTTGCCGACACTTGTCAATTTTACTATATGTTTACCAAAGCAGTGAAACAGGACATTGAGGGTATATTAGGTATGTGTTGGGTAGATAAAATATAAACCCTTAAAAAACAGCGGTTTTGATTTATCTCCATTTGGGCATCATATTACCCAAGTGTAGTCATAAAATACAAAAAGTTCAGTTGAATTTTACGCCTAAGTGATTAAAACGCGTTAAACACAATTATTTAACCTACTGTTAAAATATATTATTCAACCAGATAGCACTTAGACGATATTATTCAAAAAGTAGAAGAAAAAAAATGTTTCACTAAAGGATCATGGTAATCTAGTCAGTTTTCTCTTTGTGATGTTGCAGTTCAAAATCGAGTTGGTTAGAGACGCAGCGAATATGCAGACCAACAGTAGATTTCTGTTCTTTGCAGGAAGTATCTACGACGGCACATGGAAATCAGTCACCGTAGCAGGGGTGCGCTTGGCATTTGTGACTTTGGGGGTGATTCAACTTTCGATGAAGGTTTGTCTAACTTGAAAATCGTAACTTGCTTGCTGTCCTGTCTGAATTTCATAATACAATGTTTACGGATCGTTAACTCATTTTAGCATAAGCCTGTAAACGGCTAATTTACTGTGAATATATTGGTTTTTATTTCCAAACTAAAGAACAATACTACATTCTTCATAATCAGAATCCTCCAGTTTTTTATTAGTGTATATGTCTGTTCATCTTTTCTTGATTACAACTACGGATATAAAAACCCAACATGATGTAACGAAACCATTAATAGTATGATACACAACACTTTACTTGTTCATTTATCTACTATATCATTAATCGACTTAACACCAGCATTAAATATCAGACATAAATACAGACGAAATATGATGTCAAGGAAAACCCTTGCCCTTTGGGCTCACCAATTAAAATTTAAATCAATTCAACTGCAGCTAGTAACTCCTGTGTAGCGACCGCTAATTACATAAGATAAATCACCCTATACTCTATTGCATATATATTGTAAGCAAAGTAAAATAACATGAACTAAATGTATTATAGACAAAGATAAATAACATGAACAAATATAAATAATTGTAAATGTGTTAAGCAATAAAAAAGGAGAAAGCCAAGTAACACGAGACAGGTCTCCAGCTGTCAGTCATAAACCTAAGCAACCCTTCCAGCCTGCAGGCTGGATAATTTGGACCTGCGGGGTACCCCGCACCGCATGCGGGAACCGCAGGTATTTAGCAACCCTTTCAGCCTCTCCGTAGACAAGGCTGGTTAGGTACTTAAAGGGGGCTCCTAGCCCTGCAAACCAGTCTCCCACGACCTTTACTCAGTGATGCTTAGTTTCCGCCCGAACTCTGAAAACTTGACTAATTCTTTATGAAAAACCTCTGTACCTCTTCTCTTGAACATAGTGCATTGTCGGGGCACATACCTATCAAAAATGGAGTCAGATAATAACGCCGTCATGAAACGATTGTCCAGGTTATAAACTCAAGCAAACCCTCACTTGTCACCAGGGGCTAGGGTTATCAGGCACCCTCCTAGTGACGACCCGACATCCTGCTTATAGTAAATTCGCAAAAACTTACAGGTAAAAGTGAATCGGATCAAATTACTATAAAATTCAAAATTAAATCGTGTTCTTATTAATTGTTAATATAACAATAATCACCGTTTTGAAGTAGGAAAAGTCGATTAACAAAATGATGAATAAGATGCATCAGGTCAGCTTCAAAATAAATAATTATCACTGTTGTTGACATCTGATTCTATCATGTAAGGCTTTGATTCGTAAATAAAATCTGTAAACCCTAATGATCATAGGTAAACGAGAAAAAAATTTAATCAGTGCAAATCTGATGTTTTCAGATATTACGGGAACTACTAAAGCAATAGATGGTAAGCTACTTGACTAAGCTAAACGACCTGTTATAGTATAATTAGTAATAATTAACGAACATCAGAAGGTCCTTGGTTCAATTCACGGGCGTGCCACTATTTTTTTCAATTTAATCGATAATTATTCGTTATATTACATAATAACTAGTATATTTGTAGATCTTACTACGGGATGGAAACGAATCACCACTGATGATCATAGAAGCTCTTCACTGGCTCCTACTATTTGTAACTGTGATCCCGATGCAGATTAACTGTCTCATACAGAGCTCCCGGTTTCTCGAAGCAGAAATAACTATTAAGGCTGGATTCTTTGAATATGGGGGAAACCTGACCGAGGAGCAGATTCAGGTAAGAAGAATATTAGATACCTAAATCATTCCAACATTTATGTCAACATGATAATGAAGTTCTAATGTATCTGATATAATGAAAAATGCCTTAGTTTAGTTTATATTATCCGCCCATAATTATGGTATTATATTTTTATGATCATATAGTATAACATAATTATGGTATTATTTTTTAATTGACGATGTGCCAAAAATGTCATAAAACTTTATAAAGATAAAATGCACTTTATTGTCTAACTGTATTATTTATTCTATTACTAAGAAGCTTATCTAAAATTTTGGAAATGGAGAGAAGCAGGCTAACGAGGTGATTGAAGTGGAATATATACCTGTTCTCCTAAACATAGTGCACTGTCGGGGCACATACCTATCAGATATGGAGTCAGATAGTACAGTAGTAAGAACCGTCATGAAGCAATTGTCCAGGTCAAAGCCTAAGCAACCCTCACTTCGTCACCAGGGTAACTAGGCACCCCCTCGTGACGACCCGAAAAAGATAAAATGCACTTTATAGTGTTAACTGTATAATTTATTCTATTACTAAGAAGTTTATCTAAAATTTCGGAAATGGAGAGAAGGCTAATGGGGTGATGAAAGTGGAATTAAGTATGAAGAATAAAGTTTGAAGTGATTAATGAAGGAATCTAGCAGAAGAGCGTCACATACCTGAGTATTTATTTGAGTATCTCAGCTGTTATCACTATAATTTTTGTCTAGGATATAGTTGGGATGATTTAAATTTGGTGTTGATGATGTCCAAGCAATTTGTTAGATGATTTTTATGAAATAATCAACTGATTCTCCCTTTCTGTATTTGGGAAAGGGAAAAATTTCATCTAATTCAAAATAATGAAATATTAAATTGTGTTTAATGATTATTATGGCGTATTTATTTTAATCATAGTTCAAACCTTTTTCATGAATTACATTACGTTCAACGATAAACTTCAGTATCAATTACATTATTCTCACTTAATCCGATGCACTTTTAACATGTCAATGAATCGACATGAAATTTACGAAACAATTTCATCTAATGCTGTTATCGTTGCATGTCCTTGCAACCAGCTGAAAGGTTAATATTCAAAGTTAATTCTTTATGACTACTTTTTTGTTTATATTTCATTATGTTACCTCTTAGTAATTGATGTATTTTTTCCCCTGCCTGGATCAAAAAAAAATTAGGAACTTTGAAAAATGGCTTCAATAGAAAATTGGCAAAAAATGTCAATAGTTTATGAAAGTTTGGATATCTGTACCCCCTACATAATTTCCGCCGACAAGTATTATTATTACACAATTAGTATTAGTATTATTACACTATTAGTATTAGTATTATTACACAATTAGTATTATTAGTATTAGTATTATTACACAATTAGTATTATTAGTATTAGTATTATTACACAATTAGTATTATTAGTATTAGTATTATTACACAATTATCTCCTCCTTATGGCAGCTGACCTGCTGATTGATGTATGATGTTCCTTTTTTCCAGACGAGAGCAGAAGCAAATAACGATATCAAACTGTCCACTCTGATGTTTTCGTCCTGCTGTGCCTTTATGCTTGTTGCAAACTACATCAAAGCACCTCTACTCATGGATAGATGGAGTCTTCCTTATCCAATGTGGATGCCTTTCAAAATCAATAGCTGGTTCAGGTAAATACTGAATTAATATCTTTGGCCCAGTGCTAGAGAACAATTTCGGTGTTTAGAAAATGGGATTTAAACCATCAACAAATAGCCCACAAATCCAGTATCATATGTTACGGTTTTAAAATATGATTAATCATGCTTTGTAAATTACATATATTCCATACTTTTTCGACGTATAGTCAAAGATATATCAATTAATAAATATTGTGATAAGCACAATAACGTATTTTTTCAATGTTTTTTTCCGTTTTTATATTTGAACCTATGGCGTGATTATCAACTTCAGTTCTTTCTCCTTGGCATGGATGGATTTCAGATCAGTCATCACTTTAGGTTGGGTAATCTAAGATCCGTTTAAAATTATATATTTACAAATAATTCATTACAGCTCATGCTTTAGGCCTAGTGCACACATGCGATTTTTGCCATTGTGGTGCCGTAGCATTTCAATGCACACTTGTTTGTCAAACGATCGGTGACGTTGTGGTACCGATGGATGTCTACCAGAGATAACGTGTAATTTTTGCGTACGTTTGGTATTAAACGTACACTTGAAAACGAAATAGATTTTATTGGGCACAGCCATTCCTAAGAAAAGGTACATACCTAACAAAATGAGATCCATACTAACTGTAAGTCAATTGCTCCATAGTTTTGCCATTTTTTCTTTGATTTTTCTCAGAGTTTATAATTATGAAACTGTTTCTTCTTAAATTCATAAAATTTATTTATTTCATGCTCAAGTAGTTAGTTACAACTCATATAACTGATGATTGTCATATAAAACTTGTGCTTGATATACCAAAATGACATTTAACATATGCTTCAATTTTAAATATTTTGTGAAGTTCTTGATTACTTGGTTTTTGTAATATTATTCTAAATAACATTTATACTATTTCATAAAGAGTTTTAAATAGTTATCGTTTATTCTATACCATGAAATATCCATTTTTTTGGTATGATTGTCGATTCGTCGAAGGTATAGTAAAACCGTCTATCAAATTACCAGTAGTCCCCACAGGACTAAATGTTTTTTTTTGCTGGAACAGATGTGCGTTTTCTAGTCTAATTAATAGCAAAAAGAGTACGTTTAAGAATTATTTTATGATCTCCAAGCTCACCATGTTCTGGATTAATAGAAACAATTATGGCCTGTCCTGGAAAACTAAGGCTTTTGAATAAGTTTGGTTTCTCGAACGACCCCATCCTTTTCTTATCAGTTTTCTTCGACTTTTAGTAATTCATGATCAGAATATTTTGATTTATTTATTGCTAAAGGCGCAATCTAACGGTTTATTTCGAACATTTCTGGCCCAGTATATATTTCATGTTTCAGTGAACGAATGTGGTATTCTTGTAAATTATATAACATTTACTTTTCGTATATATTTTTATTTTCTCGTTTATAAAATCTTTCCAATTTCTGTAAGTATATATATATGTAAATATATATTTGGTCCAAGAAAATTAAATATTATTATTGTATTACGGGTAATATCATGATTATGTTGCAGATATTTGGTGGCTATGGTGTGGACTTGGTTCTCACCTGAGTCTATGGTTTTCAATGGCTGTTCGAACTGGGTTGCATACGTGACTATGGCAAAGCATCTTATCGCCCAATTCCGGATCCTCGTCCTTGCCATACAGGAAATAGACTCCCTCGCAGAACGGGAAGGCACGGACGAAGAAAGGGAGCGGAGGATGTTGGAAAGGGTCAAGGAATGTGTTCAGCATCATCTAATACTCATCAAGTAAGTGAGACCCACTTATTTGAAATTCTTCCAGTTGCTGACTATGTGGTCTATTAGATAGAAAATTACTAAACATAATGTATTTCTTTTTTAGTATTTATTCTCTTAATCTCCAATGTTATGTTTCAGGTTTTTTATTGACTTTCAGAAATATTTTGATGTTTCTCTAGTGGTAGTTGCTTTGAACACGGGGTTAATATTCTGTGCCTTGGGCTACGTGATAACGGTAAGTCTGTTGTAAGTTACCAGAGTACTTAAAGCTGGAGCATGTTTTTTAGTTTTTTCAAGTTCTATTTGGCATCACCTATTCAGCTATGAAGAAACCTGTATTCTTTGGCTTTGGTTTTTAAATTACTAATGTAAATTGTAAATATTAATTTTTATTGCTCGTCCTAAAACATTGCAGTATTTCATAAATGAATCAAAGACATAAATTTAGCATATTGTTCGATCGAGTAATAACATCGGATCTCTGCAATGTTTATTTCTTAAAATTGGAGTTTAAATTTCAGAATCTAATTTTTCTCATGTTTTCGATTAAACATGGCATTATTATTTTATGTACTGATCGACCAACGGTGTGGTTTAGATCATTTTCGACAAAAAATTCACCATTTAACAAAAAAATTGGCCAAAACCAAAACAGCGAGCGTCAATCTCAGGCGATTTCGGTGGGGTTTAGCTCAACAGATGACATTTCACAGTCATTACCACATGATGGTAACATATAAAGGGTGTCCCAGAATTAACGCAAGATTTTAATTTGCCCCCATTTGTGCAGTAAAGTGCTGGCAACCCTAAAAAAAAAAACAATTTGGCAGCTGACAGTTTAGGGTTAGTAAAAATGAAGCGTTACACTATAGAACAACGTGTCTTTATTGTTGAGCATTATCTAAAAAATAATGAAAGTTTAGCGGCCGCAGTTCAAAAATTTCATACAAAATATGGTCGGAACAGTGTTTCGACTTCATCAGCTGTGAAGAGATTTATTGAAAAATTTAGGGAGACTGGATCAGTTGGAGACACTAAACATACTTGTCGTCCAAAAACAAGCTGTTCAAATGTCAATTTCGAAGTAGTGCGTGAGAGTGTTGTTGGAAATCCAGGAACATCAATTCGGCGTCGTAGACCGTGCCGAAATTGGATGATGTTGATGTGGCCAATATGTGGTTTCAACAAGATGGTGCCACATACCATACAGCCCATAAAACAATTCAAATACTGCACTCGTTTCGGTGATCAGAATTGGCCCCCTAGTTCGTGTGATTTAACACCTTTAGATTTCATTTTATAGGCTTATTTGAAGTCAAAGGTGTATTTCAACAATCCCACATCCCCCCGTGCATTAAAAGAGGAAATTCGACGCTGCATCAACGAAATTCAACCACACTTATGCCAAATGTTCATGGAAAATTTTGACAAAAGTGTGCGTATGTGCCAGCAAAGTCGTGGAAGCCATTTTCCCGATGTGTTATTCCATAAATAACCCTATCCTATTTACTTTATAATTCAATAAAAAAATACGAAAAACAGTGTTTCCTATTTAAATCAAATCTTCGTTAATTCTGGGACACCCTTTACGAACTAATTATCTCTACTATTCAGGACACCGCACAGTGGGGGGAATCACAAATCTAAGTGGACAAAATTAGTTTGAAAACTGTCTGATTCATATTTAAAAAAGCGGTGATCAATATTTTATGGGTTTTAAATTACGAATTTAATGTCAAAATTGAAGTTCAAGAAAGAGTAAAGCGTAGAATTAAGAATCGGTATTATTCAATAAGGAGATGACTAGTTTTTCTCTTCAAATTCTTAATCTACAACCACAAAAATGTAAGGACTGATTTAGGAAAGGAAGCAAAGATTATATTCTGTTAAAAGGTAACACTTGGATTTGCTTATATAATATGTGCTACGTGAGATGTGTGATCATTGCATGAGTTTTAATCACATTAATGACTTAAGTGTTAATTAATATTTATTAAAAACAAAGGTAGACTTTTGACAATTTTAGTTTTTTTAATGTGCGCCGACAGCCAAAACTGCCTAACCTTAGTGCTCCTGTCTGTCACATAACATTATATTGATTAGGTGTTAATCAATATCTCTGAATTAAACAGTGAATTAATGCAACAGAAAATATTTTGAATGATGAAGTTGTGTGATTACGCCAAATGTGTGATCCTTTATTTAATATCTCACTATGCGGGATAAATTGCTCTAAAATATGCATACATCAAGGGACTTCAATCAATTATAAAATAATATATTCCTTAATCAGAAAGCTGAATTGCTGTAGTAGACATCACTGAATTAATTCAGAACTAATGGATGATCCCTATTCTGGAAGTAAAATTCATGTCGGGTTCATAAATAAATATAATAGTTTTGAATCAACTATAATAATAATTATTTAATATCAAATCATGTTTTATGCTTATCATGTCTTAAAGGAATACCTGGATATGGAATAATAAAGTACAAACTTGATACAATTGAGTTATTTATTAGACACAACAGAGAAATTAATTTTATTTTTAAATTTATTCAGAAATATAACTAATGACTAATGGCTGACGCTATTTAATGATGTACTGCAGCGTAAGGTGGTTAATTCACGTGAGCTCAAAATTGCTATTCACCTAAATGTTGTTACTAGTTGATGTCATTTTTCTGTCTTAAGAGTTTTTCTATTTTTGTGCAGATCAGATCGATACGCGGTTTCTCGGCCTGTTATTGCCCACTGACATACAGGACGTGTCCGTCAGATTCGCTTATTCAAACCCACCAGCAGTTTAGGTCCGTTTGGTATGGAGTAAATCTACCAATTCTCCTGAGTAGACCCGCAGACCGAGGTCTTTCGTGCACGTTGGAAAGTCGAGAGGGCCGGTTGCAGTGTTGTAGATAACTGCGTTAGGTTCAGTATATTGTGGAATAGCTTTCTGATATATGGACGGAAGGAAAAGGACCGAGGCTAAAAAAAAGTAAATACTTGAGTTATTAATACATCTTCCATTTTATTATATAATATTAACTGTCAAAATTAGAAATACCTTAATTCTGGGACAATAGAACAAGTGAAAAGTCTAATAAATAAGAAATGAGACTTTTAAAAAGATCAGTTGAAAGAAATGAAGTGTTTACTAGCATTCTAGTAGATTAAATAATTACATATATGAATCATGATTTAGATAACAAAATAAGTATTAGATAATACTGGATACCTGGTAGCACTTTAGGGAGGGAAAGAGTGCATATAAACAGTGACAGACAAGAGATGTTGGAGGATCAGGACTGTCAGCCAACGTACGTGTATGGCGAGTTGACTCCGGTCCAGCCTTCCTCACATCCGTCTCAGATATCCGCCTCCAGCATACAGGCAAGACCCGCGGCCGTTTTTTCTAGAAAATCCGTTCGTGAGTGGTTAGCCATTGACATGCTCCGTCCACTGTTAGAAACCGGAGGGACTGGCTGATCACGGCCAAGGCAAGATGTGGTTTAATTGTGATATTTATATAGCCAGAAGTTATGCCCACTTCATTTTCTCGGTGATATTTGGATCTTATTCCTTGTTCTACCCTCTAAAGGTACTAGTGGTTTGTGGCTTCTAAACATCTTTAAGGGCTACAGATGTCTACTTCCGTTAGGGGGACACCTTTCGTTTGCTAGTCAGCTAACCTTTTAGCACTACATCGAATTTTATTTTGTAATATTAAAGTGTCTGAGCTGGCTTGCTCCATACATATATATATGGGAGAATGGGGTATCAGAAATAGCCGAGTTGGGATTCATAATAAAAACCACTGTTTGGAATGATTGAGATAACTATTTAATGAGCTATACACAGTGGCGTAAGATAGCAAGGGGGACACCCTTGTCTAAGATTCCGGGCGGCATTCCTTATTTCGTTTTCTATTCAGCTATCCTTTTAGCACAACATCGAATTCTATCTTGTAGTATTAAGGTGTCTGAGATAACTTTCTCTAATATATATATATATTTTTGAAAGCCGATAAACATTTACTTCTATATATACAGAGGGGTCCAAAAAAATGTATCCACTGTTTAAAAGTCCATAACTTGCAAACTAATTGACGGAGTTGTCTCATTTTTGGTAGTGTAATAGTTTGCAGTTCCGGCAATCGCCATACAAGCGATTCTAGATGATAAATGACAGTCGCCAGATAGTTAGTGTTTTATTGTTAGTTGTACCTTGTTACTCGAGTAAACATGGCTGGCGTAAGGCTTACATTTGATGAAAGGAAGTCTGTTTTAAAGTGGTATTTTAACTACGAAAACATAATGAGGGGAAAAAGGTACTAAGAAACAACACGCATGAAAGTTAGAACTAGACTGTTTATTTCAAGTCTATAACCCTGTATATTTACATTCGGGATGTTTACATCCCGATGTTCGGGGATTGAGGTTGGATACTGATGCTGTCTGGTTCTTATCTTTATGTATATATATATATATATATCTGTGAGAATGGGGTTTCATAATAGAAATACTGTTTGGAACGATTGAGATAACTATTTAATGAGCTATACACAGTGGCGTAAGATAGCAAGAAGGCAGGCACCCTCGAAAACAGTCTGCACACCATCAGTGTCCAAACCAGACTCCACTTGATATTCCAATAGACCATTTAATTTTGAGGGTGCTGGTCGCGTTTTCTTAGCCACAAGGTGACGCTGGTCGCGTTTTCTTGCATACCAGCTCTGCTTTTTGTACATATTCATATAAGTGGTTGGTGTGTGTGTGTGTGTTGTATCTGACATATGCATATGCTAATTTCACCAAGTTAAACAATAATTCTCGTTCTGTTGCATACAAATTAATAAACAACATTTATACCTATAATATCTAGTTTCGATGTTATTACTCGGTCCGGGTTAGTAAACAGTCTCTTTGTGAGTTTATCAAGGTATATACAACTTTTTCAAATAATTTTTATCAAGTATATCAAATTAATGCATTTCAGTCACCAGACACACCACTTGCGTTGGTAGCTCCACTGTTGTTGGTTGTTATCCCGGAGTTGTGGTTCGTGGGCTTCTACTGTCTATTGGGCCAGACTATCACCGATGTTGTAAGAATCTATCAATTATATTTAATTAACATGCGTATATTCTTTTTATTTATAAAATAAAATAATTTTGTAGTAATACCTTTACATTAATGATAAACCAAACCAGCCGTATGTATATGATTGTATTGTAAATGAATGACAATGCCTACTCAAATCGATTGGTTTTGCGTTATAAAAAGTAAGATAACAATTAATGACAGTAAATTAAGTAAAACACTAACAAACCACAACAATGTCTCCGTTGCAGTAAGTTAAATTAACCATATATTACATTTTAGAAAAAAATACTGAGGGGTAAAGACACCCCTAGCATATCTAAGTCCGGGAAGTGTAAAAATAATGGAAAACGGCTGATATAATCATTATATTATTATAACTTTTATATAATATTGGTCGAATCTATTGTTTTTAGGAACCCTGAGATCAATGGTGACGACATTCTAGGGATAGTTATGTCCATATTAAGCCCGTATCATCTTGGAGAGGGGTGAGAAAGTAGGAGAAATAAAATGTCAAAAGTGACCAACATTAATGACCAACCCAAAGTTTTAGGATAGCGACCATAGGGGTCGCTAAGCTGATTGAGTACAGTACCGATGAGATTTAAAGTCGTGTTCAGGCAAATACAACACTCTAAAACCTTCTGGAAATTTTTAGAAACGAGTAGAAGCTTCAAGAAAACAGCGGAAGCGAATAGAACTCAGTGTCTGTAGAATCTTCTGGACGTTAGTAGCAATTATAAGAACCATCTGAAAATTGTTTATGCGGGATCTCCAATTGTTGATTTGTTAAAACTTTGCAACGGTACAAAGCACAAGAAGAATGTGGGTCATTGAAGCGACCATCTTAAAAGGAAAAGGGGAAGGTGAAGCAGCTTTTACTGCACGGAACTCTTTTTTCCACTGAGGGAACGCCACAAGGGAATAGCGGATCCTGAGCAGAAAGTGTTATATGTGATACGGATATATTGCATGCATGTTGATGTGAACTGCACACAATGAGTTAGTGGAAATGTGTATAACGTATGAATGAGCTCTTAATCCATAATTATTAGCGCTTAGTAAGCAAATTTTAATTTTACAAATAAACAACGCATAAAATAATCAAAAAGCCAAATATTGCTCACTATTTATAATTCCACAGGCAGAAGATGTTGGTTTGGCTGTGTATAACATTCAGTGGTACACTATGCCGCTATCGGTACAAAGAGACCTACTCATGATGTTGGTTGGGAGCAAGAAGGTGAGGCAGCTATCTGCAATGGGGCTTCATGAATTCTCCAAAAAAGGTTTTTCAGAGGTAATAAAACTTTTTTATAACATAGTAGTATCCATCCTCGTTTGTTATATCTTGGCTTTAACTGTCAATACATAGGTGAAAAGGTTTTTTTTCTATATCGGTTGATTTAATGAATATTAAGACATATTAATTTGTATTATAATTTATTCTCACATTCTCATTAATATCATGCACTTATTTGCGGTCTATGAACAGCCTAGAGACATAAAGTTTCGTGGCTAAGTTAGACTTTATCAGCTCCGATGATGCTGAAAATAAAGTAATTAAGGATCACAAATTAATTAATAAGATATAATTTAACAAATACGTGCTTTATGGAATCATGATATGTAGGCAGGAAGATCAAGAGTATAATCTTAAATTTAATTTATTATTAATTTCCAGCTAGAAAAGAGAATATCTACATTCCTTCAGCTATGAGGGGATCGTTTTTTGTCTGTCTGTATATTTGCCTAAACATACGCTCTATGATAGCGGTTGTCAAAATGATTCTATTGATCTAAAATTTTGAAGGTTTGCTCTTATTTTTTCCTCACTGTTTCAGGGTTAACGACAAATATCAAACATAGTGTAACAAATAAAGTTTTACAAGCCAGAGATAGACATGGCTTATGTTATAAATGTAGATTTCTTATACAAAAGTATCAATTATATAAAAATTTTTTATTTAAAAGGTGATTTCTTGTGACCAATATGGTTAAAAAAATAAAATAAGCACTTTTAATTAACAATACCGAGTAATTTAGTAAACCTTTTTAGACACTCGTTCAAGTTTCGCAAGTGTCTCTCGGTACTGTTTATTCACTTTCTACGCCTGTTAATTCGTTTATTTATTCATATTTTTATAGAATTTTAGCTTGTAATGTAAACTATTTCATTGGGTAAAATTTTTTTTTTAAATGTTAAATAAAATCCCTGCTGGCTAGCTAGTGACTAAATCGCACGTTATATATAAAACAATTATAATTACAGTGTGATTGTTGGTGAAATAGTTTTTTATAATGATTATTATAATATGATCTTAAAAACTTTGATTTATGATTTTATAAAAACGCTAATTTTTCTAAATCAAGCTGCTAATTGCATCATTATTAATTCATTTCCTACTCTTTTTTTTTAGTTATTGAAGGCAGCATTCACATACTTCAACATATTAAATGCATTAAGTTAAAAATAAATTATAATAAAATATTTGTTAAATAGAACTCAAGTACTAAATGTACTTGAATATTTATCCTGGAGAAGAACTTCCATGATGTGAGCTTTTTGCACCCATTATAATATAAGTATATAAAACTATCTGTAACTATATAAGTTTCCAATATTGGACCTTATAAATGTTAAGCCCAATATTAGAGGTTTTGATGATTAATTATGTCATTAAGATCACATGGCTGATGTTAGATGATTGATACATTTGGGTTATTAAAACAGAAATATGACCACCATAAAAATTTATTAAAAAAATATATAATTTACTTGATAAAATAGCTCTTAAAGGATAATGTATTATTTAGTTATATTAAAAAGTTCTGGATAATGAGATAAAAAATAATTAATGCGAATCTCTATAGAATTAAAACTATTTTTTTGTAAATATAGTTGTTTTTAAATTTATATATATTCATAAATATAGCAAGGACTAATCTGTTAATTGATTACGAAATCAAAGTAATGAAACTTTAATCATTAGATCTGAAACTGTTACTGTACACATATTTAAATTGCTAATTGCAAAAAAAAAGGTTGTATACCATATTTGTGTTTGTTGTAAATTAAAATATAAATAACTTTATGAATAATTGTAAACTAATTTGAAACTTCTAAATTTAGATCTATTATAAAATAATTCTTAGATTAAAACAAATTACGTAACCATTATTTTATAAATAAAGTAATGTGTCACAAACTTTGTTTTGTTATATTTTCAGAGTGAATGTAGTTGGTTGTTGATATTCTGTAATAATGTAATATGCAATAATATGCTAGTCAAAGTGGATATTATTGGAGAGGGGGGGGGGATAGTAGGCAAAGGTGAGAAGCTATACTTTCATTCAGGATGGTCATAAAAATTATTTAATCCATCTGTAAGAAATTTTAAAGGTATGCGCCACACCCTTTAAAAATTGTGATGTGTTGATTATTATAATTACAATAGTAATAAGTATGGAAAAAATAATATGGTAACAAAATTGGGCCTTTTTTAATCTTTGAACTTTTCTTAAATTAAAGTTTTGATAGTGAATTAAGGACACATAAAAGATGTTATATTAGTAATATAGTTATTTACCTGATTTTGTTTGTTTTTGTTAAAAATGTAGTTTTAGTGACCTAGATGATTCATATTGAATAAAATGATATTATTTTGATCAAAATGCAGCAATTTTTAATCAATAATACTTTCTTTTATTTGTTAAACCACCCCCATCACTTAAAAATCCTTTAAAAATGGTAAACAGCCAAATATAAATATAAAATATTGCTGAGAATTTCCCATAGTAACAAAAACCCTAACCAAAATCGAAAATTTAATAAGTCAAATTATCGCACTTCGAAACTTTGTTGTGAAAATAAAATCTGAAACTGATACATAAATAAAATGAAATACCCTATATCCACCTACATAACCAATAAATATGGGGCTAATATTATGCAGAATAAGCCACATGAGATTAAATGGCAATATTACCAAACTAAATAAGATAGAGCTGCTTAGCATAAGCTTCTATAGGAGGCCTACTTTCAGTAATGGATTATTGTAATGTATATGTTTGTAAAGGTACAAGTAGTTCCAATGGGACCAAAAACTTCTATAGACAAATAAATACATCTCAAAACCAACTTGCAACCACCATGAACAGCATAATGCAAAAATACAGGTGGCTGCTTATTAACTAAAAAAACATGTGTACTGAAATGTTCAAGATTCACCTACCAATTATGATGACGACCTTTAATCAGGCCTTCCTTTTCATGAGGTATTATGACACGGATTTGTTCTTTTAATTATTACATAAGTTAAGCATTCATTCGATGGGCATGTCACGCTACCCCAATTTCCTTTTGTAGGATGTCAGGACTATCTTACCCAAGTGCGGAGCCACCAAATCTGAACAGTACAGGGAAGTAGGGCAGTAACCATCCAAGAAATAAACACGCACAGAATAACAGCTCCTACAGAAGTTTTTGTATGCTACATAACTGTATTTTACTAAATCTGAGGGTGTCTAATATCTATTAGTAATTAAAATTAGGGAAGTAATGGAGTCAAGATGAGAAACGAAAGTTGTTTGGTGTGGGCTGATGAATTTTATTTACCTTATCTGTGCAAATTTAGTTCAATATCATTACCTGCTTAAAAACCTTTGCATACATACTTTTTTATTCTATATATTAGATGATATATATACCTGCCTTTACTGCACTTTTAACTGGGCTAAACCCAAATAAATAAAAAAACCTTGAGTAGAAGATACCACCAATAATCTATTTTAAACTTTTAAGAGACCCAGTAAAGAGTAAATTTCTCAAATTAGATGGTTGGTGTCACAGGGATTACCTGGACATCAGCCCTTCAGGGTTTTCAGTAAAAAAGGATTTATTAGTTGATTTCATTCAATTTGGGTCAAAATTGAACATTAAGAAGTAGTGGACCTACTTCATCCTCATAGAAAAAGTGTTGTAATAATGAAGTGTTTTATGGGTGTTTTTTAATATAAGTTTTATTAAATATTCATCATAAGAATGAGTGGATAATGATGGATGATGATTATAATGCCTTAAGATAATGAGTTACAAAGTATCATTAAATAATCTCTCAATTACATGCATTATAAGCCCCTTGAAAAGCCTGGATAAAAAGTTCATAAGGGTTGTCATTTTAAAAAAAAAAATTATTTTATGCCTGTGCCTGTCCCAGAACACAAAATAGAATAGGGTGCAATACGGAAGAAAAAACCCCACATTTTATAAATTATTCCTTGTAAAGTTGAATGTATATTTATTTGTAAATATTCTGATTGTTATGCTTACTACTGTTTATATATTTGAATATTTTTTTTTATTTATTATTCTTTTTTTGTAATAAAATATTACAAATTGTTCTGAAATTAATTAAGTACCCTTGAAGTATAAAGTAAATAGTGAAATAAATATTAAAATGGTTTAAGTTTTGAATTAAGCTATAATTATTTATGAACACTTTTGTCAGCTCAATATTCATATAATATAATGTTCATATAATATTCATATAATTCAATCTTTCAGATGTATGAAAAGCTGATCACAGTTATCTTAAGATGTACTAGAAAGCTCTGAGGTGCACTTCTCAGACATCTGAAGATGGCAGATTGAGTTGGGTAAAGCACTCATAATATAGAGACTGTTAATTGATTTTTTTAGGCATTAAAATATTTCTACCACAAAGCTAACAAACTGGTTTTGATACGTTTATATCCAAAAACAGAAACTGTTCTTCCCAATCACCATTTAAAACTCTCATTTTAATGTCCTTTTCATCCATATGCTTGCTCATTTCACTAGCTAAAGAGCAGCAAAGGGGGTGTACAGTTCTCATAGGAACCTATGGAATCACTTTCATACTACATAGCACTAAAATTCTACTCTTATAAGGCATTATAATTCTACTCAAAAATTATATTAATCATACATAAGTACCTACTGTAGTAGAGAGAGAACAGAAAGGACTGAGATGATTTGAAGAAATTGTTCAAAAAAGAAGGGCGAGGGAAACTGGAGTTGTAGTAGAAACGTTTAGAATACAGGTGCCTGTTGATTTTCAGAAAACATCAGAGAATGTGCATCATTTTTCTCTAGCCACCTGGACTTTGATAACAAAGTCAAACTGCCCCTACACCTTTATCAATTGCCAATTTTCCTATAATTGTTTCCGAATTACATGATTTTGGCGCTATTTTGTGTTGATTAGATAAACAAAAAAAACTGGACGAGTTGGCTATGTACTACTCCTTGAAACCTTGCTTATATAACATATATATGACGGTTGAGTTCAAGTTGTGAACACAATCTCAATGATCGTATTTTCACTTTGTTTAGCTATAGTTTATAAAAACATGATTTACGTATTGTTAATGAAGACCTTTAGACCTATAACTTGATGCCCTTCTCAATATTATATTTATGATTATACTTGACCAGACAGAAACATCATTGAACACATGATGGTTTCAAGTTCGGAAAAAATCGACAAAATCCTAAAAATTATTCAGTCTATCTGAAGTTGTAAATGTATATTCTACAGCAGCTCAAAAGCTCATTAGTGTTAAATCAGAAAGAGAAGCACATTTAACATTTTAGTTAAAAGTAAAAAACCTGTTCCTTTTGTAAATAAATTTAAATAAATTCCAATTTGGATATCAAGATCCATAAATAAAAAAAATTAAAAACAAAATTCCTAGCAATCTGGGATGTATTAATCGCCCTAACGCTCCTGCCTGAGGACGACCAGGTGTAGTACAAATTGTTTGTTGAAAGTTATACCTGCGGGGTTTCTCAAAATGTAGAGTGGTATAAAAAACTGGTACCTTAAACCAAGTAAAAACCTTTCATAGTTTTATAACAAATTACTGGTTATAGCTCATTCTACAGGATACGTTTATTCATAAATAACAAAAATGTTAGATGTCAAATGAATCAATTATTTTTATGTATCACTTACATTTGCAGTCTTAATTTAATAGTAGGCTATTGATATTATTGGAATAAGTCATGTAATAGGCCTACTACATTCCGAGCGAAGCTATTCCCAAGAACCGGTAAATGTTAACAACTTTTTATATTTGTCAGATGATTGGTGATTGGTTTGTTTATATAATGAACTAAATAAGTAAAGAATATATATTTTTTTAAAAGCATATTTTCCTATATCCACTAATAGGATAGTATATTATAGACTTTTTAAAAATAAAGAATTTGTGACATTGTGTATGCGTGAAATGTGTGCGAGCTGGAATTCAAATGAAACAAAAAAAACATCCATCTTACCTTTCACCTGCCGTGATAATTGTCGCCTGAAAATAAAAATTAATATCTATTTAAAATCTCAGGATGTACTATAAGTATTTAATTAGTCAACACAAAAATAAAAATAAAACCATTTCACTTACTCCAAACTTCTCTATTCCTTGTGATGAGCAGCAATGTCGAACCACTGACACACAGCAGAAATAAAACACTTGATCCTAAAAGGGCCCTTTAACTCTGGGTACTAAGCTTCACAATATCAAATCATTTTACCGATACAAAACAAATTTAACCGAAAACACCCTGAAAAATAATTTCATAAAAGAAAAGTCAGCATACAACATGGAAGTTTGCTTCTTAAGTGCAAGAACTATGTAATTGTTAATTTACAGTGTTCAATAAACATGTATTTTACTATTTTACTAAATTTTACTTCTAGAATAATTACCTATATTTTTTTCCTAATTAATAATGATTAAATTTAACTAAAATGTTAATCAAGATTTATGGATTAATTTTCTAATCAGTATCTCACCTTAGAATGGAAACTATAAATGCAAACATTTTCTTATGTTTGTCAAATGAATGATTGGACCCTTTATATAATGACCTAAATACTTTATATATTATGTATATATATTTTTTAAAAAGCATAATCTACTATTAATGAACCAAATTGCATCTAAAATAGAAAAAAAGAGGAAATTTTGAAAATAACAACGAAAACCAACAATAGTAGAACCTCGTTAATCCGCCTTTCACTCCGATTTGCCAGGTAATCCGACCATCTCTGTAGCTCCTACTGTTTACTCAATATTCTCGGAACACTGGGCGTCTGAAGCAGCGAGTTCATGATGAAAATTTCTCCGAAAATGTTACTTCAATCCAAACACTCTCCTGTCCTTTCAAACTCAATTCTTTCAGTTTTATTTGGAACTCAGTTTGGTAGAATGGCACCAAAGGTAGTGCAATATGCAAAATATTAGGGCAGCATACTATCAATTGATTTAAGCCCATAACAGCTAAAATATACTGGATGTTCCCAGCCCAATTTATGGTATAATTTGCTATCATCCCTCTCCCATTAGGTATCAAAGAAATTGATAGAGATCACTGTCTTTTTAATGACAATGATAGGTAGTTTTAAAGTGTGTTACATACCAAAACCCGGGAAAAAGTCCTATGACGAACCCAAGTCTTACAGACCAATATGTCTGACTTCATTTTTAATGAAGACCTTGGAAAAGGTCATAGACAGACATATTAGGGATGGAATACTGGTAGAACGACCGCTCCATAGCGCTCAATTCGCATACCAGGCAGGAAAATCCTGTGAAATTGCTCTCCACCACCTGGTTTCCAGGATAGAGAGATCCCTAGTTCATAAAGAAATAATGGCAGGCATCTTTGTTGATATAGAAGGTGCCTTTGATCGCACACCCTATAACACTATGGCATCAGCCTTAGAAAGAAAGGGGATTAGTTCCTTAGCCTCTAGCTGGATAAACACCATGCTAGAGAATAGGATTTTACAATCACAATTGGGACAAACCAAACTGTGGATGAAGCCAGTGGGAGGATGTCCACAGGGAGGGGTGTTATCTCCATTACTGTGGTGTTTGGTCGTTGACTCATTGTTAACAAACCTAAACTCTGCAGGGTTCTACGCACAGGGATATGCTGATGACATTGCTGTGCTCATAGGGGGCAAGTTCTCAGAAACCATTTCTGAGTTGCTTTCCGCATCGATGGATCTTTTGAGGGATTGGTGTGAAAAGAATGGTTTAGGAATCAATCCCCAGAAGATAAATCTCTGTATCTTCACTAACAAAAGAAATGCTATAGTTAGACCACCCTATATAGGGGGGACACAGGTAAGCATTTGTAGTGAGGTAAAGCATCTAGGGGTTACTCTGGATAGAAAATTGGACTGGTCTAAACACATCAGGAATACTACTATGAAGGCACTTCGATGCCTCTATGCATGTAAAAGGGCTGTGGGTAGGACCTGGGGACTACAACCCAGAATGTTATTCTGGCTATATACCGCAGCAGTTAGACCAATGGTGCTCTATGCCTCTATGGTGTGGTGGCACAGAGGTAGTATTAGTAAAAATAAAACTTTGCTTGGCAAATTACAGAGGCTTTCATGTCTCATGATCACTGGTGCCATGAGTACAACTCCTACTGCTGCAATGGAAGTCTTATTGAACTTGAATCCACTGCACATAGAAGTAGAAGCGCAAGCCTTGAACGTGGCTTACAGACTTGCGAAATCAGGAACAAGATCCAAAGTCATGACTCGCATGGGGCATGGGAACTTGTTCAGAAGAATTGATGAGGACGAGGTGCTGTCAATGCACTCTGACCTACAAGTTAAGAAACACACAGACGTTTTGTACTGTGCGGAAAACACAAAGACCAAACCACATAAACTGTGTAATGGGATTAATTGCTACACAGACGGCTCACTAACAGAAAACGGATCAGGGGCCGGCATATGGAGGAAAGATAAACCAGAATCTGGGATTTCTATTCCTTTAGGTAGACACACCTCGGTCTTTCAGGCCGAAGTGATGGCGATCAATGTCTGTACCCAAACCTTAATTGGGGAGGGTGTAAGAAACAGACTGATCACAATTTTCACGGATAGCCAGGCAGCCATTGGCGCCCTGAGAAGCTATACGACCAGATCTTATTTGGTTGAGGAGTGTAAAAACAACTTAAACACACTCTCGCTAGCCAATAAGGTTAGAATCGACTGGGTGCCAGGACACACAGGCATCACAGGCAATGAGAAGGCAGATGGCCTTGCAAGGGTGGGCTCAGAACAGACACCTCTTGCACCTGAACCCATATGTGGTATCAGCCTCAGCTACGCTAAAAGGCGTATAAAATTAGCTTTAGAGGACAAGGCAAGACTTTCTTGGAGAGAAACTAAGAAACAGGAACACTCGAAACTGTTTCTTGATGGACCCTGTAAGAGAAGAAGCTCAGCACTTCTATCAATGGACAGGTGGACACTCAAAAGTGTGACAGGACTCTATACAGGTCACTGTCGGTTAAATAAACACCTCTTTAATTTGGGGATAGTGGGATCACCAATCTGCAGATTCTGCAAGAAAGAGGGAGAAACGGCACGTCATATAATATGTGACTGTGATAACTTAGCTAGAAGGCGATACCTTCACTTTGGTAGTGATCGCATTGTAGACCCCAAACTATGTGAACTGATCGATCCATTCAGTATCCTCAGATTTGCAAAGGCCGTGGGCCTGTCACATATATAGGACAGGGACATGGACGGCGCACAATAGGTCTCAGTGAGGCCGCGGTGCACAAATGCCGGAACAAATAATAATAATAGGTAGTTTTTTCTGATGATAAAAGCAATGATTATTGTACATTATATATGAACAAAGGTTATTAAATAAAATAAAAATGAACATTATTCATAAAAAAAAATTGATTGTTGATAAAAATAATGCACGGACTACTTTGCCATGAAATAGAGGCTGAAAAAAGGGCCTTACCTTAAAAAAGGTGAAGTAGTTCTAATTTTTTGATATAACTTATAGGACGGTCCCTTATCCTATAATGGGCAACAATTTCAACCCCGACAATACCAAAACAACTACAAGACATAATATTCAACAAAACAATGACTTTCAACATCGCATTAACTACAAAATAACTATAGACATTAAATTGGGAACGAATAATGAAATTAAAATGAATAAAGTAAACGTAATAATTAATAATGGTCATATAATATATAACAAATTATATTTAATAAAGAATGAAAAAGAACTAGAAACTCTTGTAAGACATGAACATACAACTAAAGATAATAAAATAAAATCATCATATGACTTAACCTTTCTAGAAGAACTTGACGATATGGAAACAGAAGAAGACATAGACAATTATTAATAATTTAATTAATTATAATTAATAGAAGCAACACCTAATGACTCAGAAGAATATAACCAAATTTTACAAGAACTCAACCCTGAAGCCGTGGAAGACGAAATTATTGTAGTATCTACACAGCAAGACTCCCAAGACCAAAACTCTAGTAACGAACAAATTTGTATAGCCCCAAACGACAAAGCAAACAATGTTGAAAAAAATCAAATATTTATACAACGATGAGAAAAGAATATTGTTACCACAAAACCTTTTCAAAGAACAAGACAGGGTATAGATACAGCATACTCCTCCCTGGACCATGGACTTGACGAAATCATGTTAGAAAATTTAAGACCAAATACTACATACAGAATTTATTTTGAACCATCATAAGTGAATTTGAAGGAATTTATAACAAAATACAAGAATTAATAAGAGAAAATTTTCCAACTGTAAAGATAAAATGTTACAAGAAAACAACTTTTAGACGTATTTGACGCGAACGAACCAAGAGAATGGTTGAAAATTATCATACTGGTAAATTATTTCACAGAGGAATAATTGAAAAGTACGAAAAACAAAAACGGACTTATTATCGGCCTAACATGAGAGACCACTTTTCTGAATCTATCAAGAACTCCCCTGTATATAGAACAGTGAAATATGAACGCAAACCTATCAAAACAAAATACCAAGTTACCCCAGCGACAATAAGACTATTCGAAGAACAGTAGATACCTTTTCAAAAAATGTTAGCCAGAACTGGAAAAATCTGTAACGCTATCAATATATTTGAAGTTTTGAAAGAGTACTTGGCTCATTTCCCCAGCCCTATCCGTATACAAATGGACAACGGACGAGAATACAATAACAACCTTATAAAGAACTTACTGGCCATACTAATATAGGGGTTGTCGGGTCGTCACGAGGGGGATGCCTGGTTACCCTAGCCCTGGTGACAAGTGAGGGTTATTTGAGTTTATAACCTGGACAATCGTTTCATGACGGCTTTACTATCTGACTCCATTTTTTGATAGGTATGTGCCCCGACAGTCCACTATGTTCAGAAGAAGAGGTACAGGGTAGGTTTATAGGTAGTTTATGTGGTCTTGGAATGACCACGAATTCACACCCGGTATCTAAGGGTAGCCAAAAACCGTCCGGATCCCAAAGGCGAATGTGAATCGGAGAGAAGCAGACTGGATTGCTGCAGGAGTGCTGCTAGGAAAATTTGAAGGACCACAGTAACCGTCGTCCGCGAGGGAGAGAACTCTCCCAAGGAGGTGCTAGTTTTAGCGAGGCGAAGGCAGAGATTCCCACTAGGAAGGTGTGGGGTCTGACGACGCCGGACCAGAACATAGCGAGGTTAGGAGAGAAGAGATGCAGAGGTTTTTCATAAAGAAGCAGTCGGGTTTTCTTAGTTCAAGCGGGGTAGCCATGAGTCGGTAGTTGCCAGGAGAGAATGATTTACAGGGGCCAGACCCCCGGCTTAAATACCCAGCTAGCCTTGCCCTTAGCCAATCATCATTAGGATTGGTGTGCCCAATGATGTGGCTTCTCTTTGTTCTCTGGAAGAGGCTGGCAGGGTTTGTGCCGGTTGTTTGGGTCCCTCCATATACCTGGGTACTGACAGCTGGTGTCCCATCACATATAACTACTTGGCACCCCGAATTTTTTATTGCTTAACACATTTACAATGATTTATGAAAAAAGGTTATCTTCTCTTGAAATGGACCTAGCTATCCAGCTTCCATTGTGGCAAGAGCTCAAATCTGGTAAAGTTTTGATATTTTAGTCAGTGGCGCTTTGTTCCCGTGAAGACAGGAGAGTACTTTAACTATTATAAGTGAGGCTCCTCCCCTTAACTGGACGTGCGTCGCACGGAACTTGTAGGGTATGGCAAACCGTAGGGACCCCCAAGTTGATGAGTTTCAATACCCAAAAAGAGTATGCCGCAAACGTACTCTCCCCCAGGCACCAGAGGTTAAAACCTCTAACTCTTTCAACCCCCTAAACTCGGTGGCTCAGTCCGAGGCCAGCACATCCGCCGCCCCCCCCTACCACCAAACCGCCACCCCCCCTAGTATTAGGACGGATTAACAGCTACGACCTCACGAGGTTACTAGCTGATTACAACGTTAGGAACTTCAAAACAGTGCATACGCAGCAGGACACAAAGGTGCTTTGCCACAGCGTGCTCGACCAACAGCAAACAATTGCTGCAATCAGGGAATCAAAAATCCCCTTTCACACGTTCACCCCCCATGGTACTAAGCCTAATAAAAAATACCTGCTTCACGGATTTGATCTCTCTCATCCGATCGAGGAGATAAAAGCCCACATAAATAAAGCACACAGTAGCAACATAATCGATGTTTATCGGTGCACCGACCAAAATGACGCTCGGACAGAGATCGAAACGATACTAGTGATAGGGGACCTTGAATCAGCTCCGTCATATAAATAATGTGCTCTTTGGAGTGAGCACTTTCCATGAAAAAAGAGGGATCCTGATGTGCCTGAACTGCCAGGAATACGGCCATACCAGAAGGTACTGCTTCAAGCAGGCCAAGTGCGTGAGGTGCAGCGAGCCTCACGACATAAAAGACTGCCGAAGAGACGCTTCAATTCCCCTCAAATGCGCCAATTGCAGGGGAAATCATGTCGCGTCGTACCGACAGTGCCCGTACAGGGTAAAACTCATAGAAACTTTGGGAATGAAAAAGCAGGCACAGAACATTACAGCCGGGCCGAGAAGGGCCGCATACTCGGCCTGCCCCCCCCCCTCAACCAAGACAGACTGCCTCCTATACCCAGATGGCATCCGGAAACACCAGGGCCCCGGAGGTTCTCCCAGAGCCCCTACCTCAACCCACTGCTAACAATGTGATCTTAGGCAGTATGATGAACATGTTGAGCAGTATGACCGCTGCCATGAATAAACTCACCGAGGCGGTAACGCAGATGATGACAGAATTAAAAAAATGACGAAAATGAAAAACATCTAAATGATGGGGGACGTAATTTTAAATTACAACGTCTGCGGATTTCGGCCCAAACAAGCCAACGTAGAGGAACGTGAGCCAATAATCCAAAATAATTTTCCACATCCTATTTTTATATAAGTTTAAGAGCTATGGAAAAAACAAAAACAAAAAAAAACAAAAAAAACAATGATTTATATTTTGTTCATGTTATTTACATTTATTTACAATATATATACAATTTATTTATCTTATGTAGTTAGCGGTCGCTACACAAGCTCCCCCAAATTAACCTATACTCGGTGAAGTTTAACAGTTTGTTTTTGTTTTTTTTTCACCGTCGCGCTACCAAACTTCTCGTGCAGAGGTATGGTGGTCCAGGACTGCGGGCAGGCTTCGCGTCCACTGACGATGTAGTGAGTGGGCGCTTAGTGTGGCTTTAAAAGTGTTACCTACTTCCTCTTGTGCACCCGGTTCAGGTATATTTTCGTCGGTGTCTAGCAAATAAGCTGGCTTGACACGGTCTAGGGAAATGCGAGTCTCCTTATTATCTGCCATTATGACTACGGTTTTATTATTTCTGCTGACTACTAGATGCAGACCAGTATAAGCCAGTTCAAGGCTACGCCGGTGTTCTTGTCGAACGAAGACGTGTGTGCAGTTGTTGAGGTCTTTGCTAACAAACGTCTTCGTGTCTTCCCAGTGTTGTGTGATGTTGCGTCGAACGTCAAGATCCACTCGTGTTGGTGTAAAGTACTCACCGGGAAGGCGTAAGGGTTTTTTGTATGTTCGCTCAGCGACACTGCACCCCAGGTCCTTTGATCACACTTCGTAGGCCGAGCAGGACTGCGAGCAGGCTTCGCGTCCACTGACGATGTTGTGAGTGGGCGCTTAGTGCGGCTTTAAGCGAGCGGCGCCATCGTTCAATTCGGCCGTTTGACTGTGGATGGTAGGCGGTGGTCCGAATCCTCTCGATACCCAGGAGGCGAGTCAGTCTCGTGAACAGGTCTGATTCAAACTGACGGCCTTGGTCAGTCGTTATTCGTATGGGTGTGCCGAATCTGGCGACCCAGCCACTAAAGAAGGCGTCGGCTACGGTGGTAGCTTCCATGTTGCCAATTGCTTTAGGCCATCCCGTGGCTCGGTCAATCATGGTGAGGATGTATCGCTTCCCCTCTGACGGTGGCAGTGGTCCTACGAGGTCGATATGCACGTGCTCGAACCTCCCCGCGTCCGCGAATTGCCCTGGAAAGGTTATGGTGTGGCGGTGGGTTTTTGAGGTCTGGCATGCTATACAACATCGTGCCCATCGAGCCACGTCGGCATTCATACCCGGCCAAAAAAACCTTTGGCTCATCATTTTTCGACTTGCTCTTACTCCTGGTTGTCTCTGGTTGTGCAGCCGGTCGAAGGTGGATCGTCGAAGGCCCGAAGGTAAGTACGGCCTTGGCTCCCCCAGTGAGGTCTCGCAAATGAGAGAAATGTCACTGCCGGGGATGTTGACGGGCTCTAACCTGCATGTGGCTTTCTGTTCCCTGAAAACTTTCAATTCCTGATCTTCTACTTGAGCAGTGTGTAACTTTTGAAATTTTTCTGGGACACAGACGGCTTCTATGCACCAGAGAACATCCGCTACGACGTTGTCCTCACCCTTACAAAGCATATCTCTGTCGTGAATTGGGCTATGTAATTTAGGTATCGCATACGTCGTGGGCAGGAAGTGTCACTTTGCTGGGCCATGGCGTGTGTGAGCGGCTTGTGGTCTGTGTAAATGTTTACCACCCGTGCTTCGAGATAATGTCGAAAATATTTTACTGCTTCGTAGATATCTAATAGCTCTCCATCGAAGGTGCTGTATTTCGAATGAACAGTGTTGAAAGCGCGGCTGAAGAAGCCGATGGGTCTTAGCGCGCCGCCCTCCATCTGTTGTAGTGCTGCACCTATAGCTGTGTCACTAGTGGCAGTGGCTAGGATGAGCTGCCCGTCTGTCGATGGATGAGCGAGAGGACGGCGTTTGCCAGAGTCCTGCGGGTTTCCTCGAAAGAGCTAGCAGCTTCTTCGGTCCAGTTGATGATGGTACGGTAATTTATCTTGGCCCCTTGTAGGCAGGGGTTAAGTACTCTCTGGTGTTCAGCTGCGTTAGGTAAGCATCGGCGATAAAAAATGACCATTCCGAGAAAACGTCTGAGGTCTCGTATCGTAGTAGGTCGGGGGTAATCTAAGTTTACCTCACTTTAGCTGGCGATGGAACGAGAATACCTTGAGCGATGGAGTTCAAATACCTGGAGCGAGATATGGTACCCTAGTAATCCGACCTCGGGCTGTCCTAGCACGCATTTCGCGATGTTAATGGTTAGCCCATGAGCAGCCAAACAACCAAAGACTGTTTCGAGGTGACGCTGGTGTTCCTCTTCGTTGGCCAGTATGTCATCGAGGTATACGAACACAAATTGTAGATCTCTGAAAATGTCCATATACCTCTGGAACGACTGGGTGGCGTTGCGAAGTCCGAACGTCATCCGGAGAAAGTCCAAAGGGGGCGATAATAGCCGTATAGGCAGAGACTCCCACTAGGAAGGTGTGGGGTCTGACGACGCCGGACCAGAACATAGCGAGGTTAAGAGAGAATAGATGCAGAGGTTTTTCATAAAGAAGCAGTCGGGTTTTCAGAGTTCAAGCGGGGTAGCCACGAGTCGGTAGTTGCCAGGAGAGAATGATTTACAGGGGGCAGACCCCCGGCTTAAATACCCAGCTAGCCTTGCCCTTAGCCAATCATCATTAGGATTGGTGTGCCCAATGATGTGGCTTCTCTTTGTTCTCTGGGCGAGGCTGGCAGGGTTTGTGCCGGCTGTTTGGGTCCCTCCATATACCTGGGTACTGACAGCTGGTGTCCCATCTCATATAACTACTTGGCACCCCGCATTTTTTATTGCTTAACAAATTCACAATGATTTATATTTTGTTCATGTTATTTACATTTGTTTACAATATATTTTGTTCATGTTATTTACATTTGTTTACAATATATATACAATAGAGTATAGGGTGATTTATCTCATGTAGTTAGCGGTCGCTACAGGGGTCTATAATATAGAAATCGAACCATACCCAATCACCCCAATTCACCTGGATCACTTAATAAAGCCCAATCCACTATGATAGAATATAGGCAAATATGTAGAACAAATTTAAATCATTAATAACATTTAATAATTCTTTAAATTAATATCACCATCCTGCCCAGGAGTTCAGGAAGCCCAGGAACGGGAGAAGTTTTAAAATGCTAAGAACAAGTAGAAGGGGCTTGAGCAGAACTGTATTTAACCTGCCTCGTGACTTCATGGAAGTCACTGATGGTTTCCAGTTATTTTTAAGTAAGCATCCGGATCCTTCCAAGACCTCCCTACTTCCCAGAATCTTATCCTTTTCTTATACATACATGTCTCAGCTTTAGCCCCATACCTCACTTGTGCCTAGACATTCCACCCAGTATGTTCTAACTGATCTCTTAATATTTATATATTGCAGTGATTTGATTGTACTTCATAATAAAGATTTTCTTTTTTTTCTTTTAAAATACTCTCCTCTACAAAGATTATTTAACTGGCGACCCGGACAAACACCTGGCAGTATACCCAATAAATTCACGGTAGTCCGCCATCTAGAAATCCCTCATTAGGCAACGGACAGTGAGACCACTCCAATAGCGTGGGAAGGCCGAAGCAAATACCTCTAGAAAGATACCCCACAAGACAGGACTTCCAATCAATTCATTTTGTCACATAGAAAAGTGAGCTTAATAGGATTAAGACATAATGCGAATACGACTACGGAGCGTGGGGGGACTTCCCAAGACCCCACTTCCTCTTTCACATGCGAGGGAGGTGACGACCATGTGGATTTGGGAGGTATCAGGGCTGTTTGTAAATACTATATGGATGTTTGAGGGAATGAAAATTGTAAATATGGTAGGAATGAGAACATTTATCACAATTATTTATTCTCTAATAAAACAGATTGTAATTTTAGCACAATAAAGGCGTTTTGAATAATAAAATAAGACTAATCTGCCAATTCTTATAAAGGGTCTGGTGTAATTTCCCCTAAATAAATGCTCTTTTTTTTTTCTTTATGTGATGACGAACTACCTCTGTTAGTAAAGGTCGAGATTCTTCACTGGGTCCTCCTCTTTTCAACTGTCGTCGCGATCTTGATCAATTGTCTTACACACAGCACACTATTCTTGAGGATGGAGGCTACCATTGAAGCAGATTATGGTAAGTATTTTTCCTAACTAGAAATTCCTGCATCCTGTAGAATATGCATCTATACCTAATGATAGAGTCGAGAAAGCAGGGAAACTTTTTTTGCTAAAATAGTTATCATTCGGATATAGTTATTTATGTGTGAAACCAATTACCGTAGGGCTTGATACGAGGGTCACTTGCCTTTTGAAAAATAGAACACAGGTTTTGTTATTATGGAGAACAAAATATATTTACCTAAATTATGAACTGAATTGTGTTATTTCAATTTTTTTCAAAGGAAGTGAAAAAACATCGTCGAGAGGTGTCAAAGTTCCCGATGGAATCTGTGTGTCAGTTTGTTAATAGCATATTAAATAGGCTTGTTGGTAAGAAAATTACTTCATATTTTTGACCAAGAATTATTAATAATTAACAGACAATGAAAAATTGTAGGAAACATCGGGATTTAAGCACGGGGACTCCCTAATATCAATTTTAACGACATGATGCGATAAATGTCCCTATTTTTTATATTAAAGATAACATATATCTAACTGCTATCAAAGAGGTCATACTTAACGTGCCTGTAGGACAGGCCATTACGATCCCTTTCCATCCCATTGAAAACCTTTATCCCACAAATCCAATGGTACGTGGTATTTTAAATAGCTAAAATAAGTAACTCTCAATCCTGGTGTATCCAAATTTTGCATAAATCCTATTCAGTAACTTAGGAAAAATATTATACAGTTTATAATTGAATGAATTGGGTGATGAATTTCTGAATATTTCGCAAATAAATTTACTTTGATGTAACGATTTGTTTAATAGGCGAATTTTACCCTATAATACGACATAGATCCAATGGACTTCAATGTAAATGACATTTCATTTGTTACAGCACAAACATTGCATGGGATTTTACATTGATTTCGAGCCCCGTTTCCATGGATTTTGAAGAAAACCTCTTGACTACGTAATGTCTAATTGCCAATTAATAAATTAAACGGCTTAAAGGTCGCATCTTTTTTTCTAAAAGCAAACAGATTACCCAATCTTACTCCGTTGTCGCTTGGTACTTCGGTTACTCAAGAGGACATTGAGATTAATTTAGTAGCCACGGTATAGGAGGACCTCACTAATAAGGTGTAATTGTGGAATTTTCAAAATAATTTCATCATCGTAATAAGCGGTTGTTCAAGTTGGCTGAGTTAGAACAAAGTGATGAAAAATAATGTCGGTAATTGAAGGTTGAAATGAATAAATTAAGGAGTCCGACACGGGATATTTCTGAGTACGTCATTCTTTCGAGATCTGCGGTACAGTTATCATGGTAAGACATTTCTCCTTAGAGTTAACTTCAAGTAAACCGTTATCAAGCTCTTGTAAAAAAACACAACGAGTAGTGCACACTATAATAGCATTGTTTTCCTTTACTTCAATGTCAGCAAGACAAACAGAAAAAAAACAATAATTTTCTTTTAGATTTTTTTGATTTTAGTAATAGATTGAGTTCAATAAACAGTAATATGTACTTAAGTGTAATATATGAGAATACCACTGCACTCATGTATTCTTGTAATACACTTAAACAACATCGTAATAAAGGATGGCCAATGTATTACCTCACTTGTGCTTACCGGTGAACTATTCATTTTGGTTTCAAATGGCATCTTATCACAATAATCTAATTTAATGTGGTATTATATGCTATAATACATATAATTTATCCTTAACAAAGTTTTACTTTTTTTTTTTAAATAAGTAGTATAATATTTTTAATTTTTTTTCGTAATAACTAAACACAACTAACTATCACGGAATTTATCATGAGATACAGCACCTAAAAAACGAGAGTAGCAAAAACACCAACGAACCATGTTTTTTTAAAAAATCAAATCATACCAAGCTCAATGTGGAGCATGTAATTGTTTTTTATTTATGTTAGGAGATTCCGCTGTTAGTGCTAATCAAAGTAATAGTTTTAAACGAGAGTCGGTTAATGACACCATGTTGTCGTCATTTATGAAGTTCATCTTGGAGAACGGTTGCTTCCATAAAAATGTTGAACCAAAACAAGCATATCAGAAAGCTGAATCGCGTAACAAACGGAACTCTTCATGTTATAATGTTTTAAATCATTCATCACTATTACTTATTGCCCAATTATGCAGATTGCAATTTTATCACAATAAAGATTTTTGAAGATGAATAACTTACAAAACTCCAAATAATCCGGTGATTTGTTTTTAGTTAAAATCTCAGCAATCTCCGATGTAAGAACTACATTGTACTGTAGGCCACAATTTCGCAAATTATATTGTAACGGCTTTGATAAAAATATCATAAAATCATTTTTATTCCACAATGTCAGCTATTCTAACTTTGAAGGTTTGAATTAGAGACGAAACTTCTATATTAATTTTTTTGTACTCACGAACCAATTCAGTTTTACTGTGTTTTCTTGCTTACAAGGAAAATGGGGCAGTCGGTTTCAAGAAAAATCTGTCACATAATGAGCAATCTTTGCCTGAAACGATTTAACATGAGACATCAGTGCTGGTAAATGATTAGATTCACCTCGCAATCGAGTGTTCAAAATGTTTGGATTTGCAGGTGTGCAATAGAGTAAAGCGTGATCCCAAAGCCATTCATCGTCTTCAAGGATGGCAGAGATGTGAGGAAGTTCGATGGATTTTTCGAACATTTCCAGCAATTTCTTGTGAAAAGGCACGAGCCCGTATTTTGTTGATACGGTCGACCTCCGGTTTTTGAATAGAAAATAATTCCAGCTCCTTGGCAAGATGCGCTTCCTGGTGGATGATGATGTAATATTTTAGAAGAGTTATTTTCAAATAGTTTTCCCAATAGTTCAATACAGCCTTCATTTTACCGACTATGGCAAGATCCCCTCCTGCAAGCAAACGCAATTTTTACTACTCCAAGTTGACAAAGTAAATAATCTTTGTAGAGGAGAGTATTTTAAAAGAAATGAAAGAAGAGCTTTATTATGAAGTACAAGCAAAACACTGGTATAAACAAATATTAAGAGTTATGTTACTACATACTGGGTCGGGTGTTGGGGAACTAGTGGTGTCTCGGGCTAAAGCTGAGACACAATTAGGGACATAAGGGAAGGGTAGTTTCGGGAATAGGGAGCTAGGTCTACGAAGGATGCGGATTTTTACTTACTTAAAAATATCGTACGGTACTTAGGCTTCCATCTCGATAAACGACTGACCTGGAACCCACATACGAGACTAAAAATACAAGAACTAAACAGACGCTTTGGACAACTATACAGACTACTTCAAAGGACATCCCATCTCTCAATAGAAAATAAACTACTAATCTACAAAGTTATACTTAAACCAATCTGGACGTACGGAATAGAAATATGGGGGACAGCAAAAAAGTCGAACATCAAGCGTATCCAATCCTTTCAATCAAAAGTCCTGAGAACAATAGTAAATGCCCCTTATTATGTCAGCAACAAAACCCTTCATAACGACTTTAATATACCCTACATTCTACATGATGGTAAATTTCTAAGAACGTGGTCTACAATTAGTATCTTTTGTGATAATATTTCTTGTTGTTTATTACATATAGAGGTGTCAATTAGTATACGGTTCTGAATTAGAATTTGATGTGGGATAGTTCTGTTAAAAAAGTCAATTGAGTGTTCGTTTCTGTACATATGAATCTGAGAGATTTCATACTGTAGGTGTGATGTTGTCCGACTACCCTTAAAGTGATTTATTAAATGTAATTTTAAGTCGTTTATTGATAGGAAATCTTCATACATGCGTAATATTTGCACGTCACCAGTGAGCCTAGAAAGAGCTATTTGTATGAGTCTTTGTTCATTATGTATTCTATTGGTGATTGTGTCGTTACATACTGCCAAATATATTTTTTCTAGTGGTTTGATGAATGTTATTAAATTAGTCGGATCACCATTATAGTGTGGAAGGTGTCCATAGTCTTTTTTAGTCATATGATAGTCATTAAGAGCCATTGCTAATTCGTTAATGTGTCTGTTTTTATCTAAAATATCTTTTATACCTGTTCTTGTCATAAAAATTAAAAAATATAAATATATATATATAAAATTACACTGTATGGAAAAATAATACCTTAAAGTCTTTTTTATTGCTGTTGACGAAGTCTTCCGTGGGGTCTGTGTTATATTTATTGTATCTGTATAACCAGCATGAAACGTTGAAACGCACCTTCAAGTGAACAGGCCCAGGCTCTGCTAATATAGCCTCGAGCCTTCTTAGTCTGTCCGTCAGAATGGTAGCCAAACAATCCCAGATCCTGTTATCTAAGCAATCTTATAATTCAGGAATTACTCACAGATGCAGAGAATATATCTTCGGATCTTCTCGGCTTGATGACGAACCGTCTCTGACTTCGCAGGTCCCAAGTGAATGATGTCTTCAATGAAGGTCCAGCTTTCTTTCTTCCTTCAACTTCCTCAGATATATAACGAATTTCTTTAGGGTATTACTTGGTGAAATCTATTACTACCCTACTAATAGATTAGTACCCAATATCGGCGAAGTCCTGTCCTGTGGGGTATCTTTCCAGAGGTATTTCATCGGACTAACGTGAAGTTACTGAGTATACTCCCAGGTCCCTGTTCGGGCACCAGTTAAATAATCTTTGTAGCGGAGAGTATTTTAAAAGAAATGAAAGAAAAGGTTTATTATGAAGTACAAGCAAAACATTGGTATATACAAATATTAAGAGCTATGCTACTACATACTGGGTCGGATGTTGGGGAACTAGTGCGGTCTGTGGCTAAAGCTGACACATATGTATAAGGGAAGGGTAGTTTCGGGAATAGGGAGCTAGGCCTAGGAAGGATGCGGTCGCTTACTTAAAAATATCAGTGACTTCCATGAAGTCACGAGGCAGGCATACACTAGCTCCTACTATTAGCATTATATAACTAGCGATTAACTAGCCGTTGTTCGCAGTTGATGGAGATCAAGGAGTTTTTCAGATGTTTCTCTCTCGTTGACCATAGAACCAGAACACAAACACCGTAGCATTGAATTTGTTATCGTAACTTTCGTCCAAATCCAACGAAAAATACTTTCTTAGCAACTTAAAAGCTCAAAAATGGCCAACCTCACTTTTTCTGTCATCTCGTCGATCCGTAGTAAGTTAGAATCCGTAAACAGACACTTCACAATCGTTACTTATGTCCTATTCATATTTCCGCTCTTTTCACTAGTAAAAGGAGAAAACTAGAAGAATTTGACCAAAAAAGGAGGGAAGGGGAAGCAAAAATTATACGTGAAAAGGGTGAAATACACGTGTTATTTGATCTTCAAAAATATCAGTGGTTTCGCTTCCTTTATCTTTTGACACCTGGATCATATGCACCCAGAGATCAAAAAAATCACACCATTCCGTTTGATATCAAACCACCCATCTCTGAAGGACTTGAGACACTTGTCAGTTTTACTATAAGTTTGCCAAAGCATTGAACAAAACAGTTACCAACCCACCACACGACAAAACAACCAAAAGATAATGGTTTAGGTGGTCGTGGCCGTGGGTTGCCCACCTCACCTAAACCATTATCTTCAAATCAAGATATTTCCTGTAACCTGTTAAAAAATTTGTTCTCGAAAAACCCAATTGAATAAACATTATAATAAATATAATAATTTTAATAAAGCGATTAAAATGCGATAATGATTGGACACAATATACTTAACTACAACGTTTGCAGCCTTAGGCCCAAACAAGGAGACATCGAAGCAATACTACGTTGCAATAACCCGGATGTAGCAGTTCTAACAGACACCAGACTGAAGAAGGACTGCTACTGTCGTTTCCCAGCCTACTCTACCTACCGGCAGGGCATGTAAACGATCTCAGGGTGCGTGACTATTTTAGTCATGCAGGGAGAGCCATGTAAACGTCTAGACCCAATGGTGCCATCTGACGGGAACCACTATGTAGTCACCCTCCAACTTTGTTTGACTAACAATATTGTTGTGACTGGAATTTATAGAAGGCGTAGAACAAATCTGACGACAGCCAGGCTCCTAATAACCGAGATCAGCAAAAATAAAAGGCACGTAATCATTGGAGACCTCAATGCCAATCACAGCTGGTGGAGTGGAACAACAGCTAATGCCCTCGGCAGACATATAATCAAGACGCCGTTCACAGTAATCCACCCAGGCGTACCAACATTTCGGCAATATGGTAACCCAGATAGGACTTCAACACCAGACTTATTTCTCACCCAACAACCTCATCGGGTCCCTGGCTGCTCTGCGCTCGATTTTGAATCTTCAGACCACAGACCTATTCTCTATGAGCTTGAAGGCAACATTCCAGAGCCACCTGATACAAGATATGACTACCGAGAGGCCAATTGGGCCCAATATAAGCATCTCATTATTGCCGAGTTACCCCCAATTGCGCCTCTTAGACGTACTTGGGATATTGACAGCGCCATCTATCAGTTGCAGGTCACCATTGTTCGAGCTGCTGATGTCTCGATACCGAGGTTAGCCCCGGTACCGACTTCCCTGAGGAAGCCACCAGAACACATCATGGAACTGATACGGCAACGTAATAATATTAAAAACAGGTGGTTCCGGACAAAAAACAAAGACCTGAGGCCTGTGCTAAACGCTCTAACAACCCAAATAACATCTCTGATGATCAAGTGGAAGAGCTCTATGTGGGGTTACCGTCTTTGCAGTTTACACAGTTACTACAAAGCATTTTGGCGGCTGGTTAAAACATTTGTAACCAAGAAAAACACTGTAAGACTGGTAAACAACGGGCAGTTCATCTCTGTTGCAGAGCAGGCAGACATACTAGCCGACCACTTGAGAGGGGATAGAGACAGTGAGCCAATCACAGCGCCCGACCGGCGGACCCCTACCCTCACTACTATATATACCTCCTACCACCAGGTTGCAGCAATGCATTTATATGCAGGAAGAGGAAAAATTTGTAAGTCGATTATTATTTTGTTATTTTTCTTTTTTACATTGTATTTGAGGTTTTGAAATAAAAAAAAAAAAAAAAAATTGCAGCAATCATTCGTCGCACCAGAGGCAACAGAGCACCAGGGGATGATAGCATCCAAAACATCCTTCTGAAGCAGCTACTACGGAAGGGGATATCTCACATAGTGAACATCCTCAACTCTTCACTGAGACTACACTACTTTCCCCTGACGTGGAAGCACGCCGTCCACGTGCCACTATTGAAACTTTTTTTTTTTTTACCCCTTCCTGGGCTTTTGGCCCGCACGGGGAACCCCCACTATTGAAACTGGCCAAGAATGGATATGAGTCAGCTCACTACAGGCCCGTCAGTCTGCTGCCCCAATTATCAAAAATATACGAGAGGATTCTCTACGACCATCTCACCAGACACTGTGACACTCAAGACATTATACCACCGAAGACAATAACAGACCGGCTTCGGTAATGGACTCAGCTCGGACTGCAATCTAGTGAAACTGCAGCGGTATGTTGCAACTAACATGCGAAACAACAGAGTCACTGCGATGATCTCCATTGACAGTACGAAAGCATTCGACTCTGCAGATCATCGTACACTCCTGCGACGCCTGAACGAGCACGCATTTCCTGCGTGGTTCCTCCAGAACATCATGACTTCCTATCTAGCAGGCTGAACCTTTTCTGTGCGAATAGGAGCCATATCAACCACCAGAAGATATTTCGTTGTCGGAGTTCCCCAAGGGTCGGTGCTGGGACCACTACTCTTCAACATCTACACCGTGCACATAGTAGGAACATCATACTCCAATTGTGAGGTAGCGGCATATGCGGACGATATAGGGGTCTACAGCACCAGCCTCAACCCAGCGAAAGCTCTAAAGGCTGCAGAGGGCGCCAGTCAGTTAATCCCCGACAGGCTACGAGCTGTCCACATTCAGGTGAACCCTGCCAAAACTCAAGGGATCGTCTTCTCCTTCCAGCATGGAAAACGGAAGCGTCCACCCAGCTTCACCATAGACGAGACTGTCAATGGCAAACTTTCCAACAGCATATGCTACCTAGGCATCAACCTAGGCAGACTGATGACGTTCTACACATACCTGCAGAAGAAGTTGAAAAGAGTACGTAGGACTTACTACTCTCTCCAGCATCTCATCGCAAGCCCGGCTATATCCCTTCGGCTGAAATTGTAAGAATAAGAGCGTCCTGAGGCCAGCTCTACTGTTTGGGACACCACTCTTCCGATTCCTACCCTATAGCACAATAACTCGACTCCAGAGCTTTCAGAACAAAATCCTGCGCACGGCACTATGGCATACCCCTTTTCGTGATGAAGACTCCCGGCATCCATGAAAAGTTCGAGGTCCCCACCAACACCGAAGCCATCCAAAGAAGACACATCAAATTCTTTGACTCGATGAAACAGAGCCAAAACCCTCTGTTCCGAGACATGACGCCCCCACCGCTATTATGGCAACTCTCCAGATCTGGTAAAGCACCCACCAACAACAAGCCTCTAACGGGCATCCATCACTTCTATCCAACTAAATAAGACTGCACTACTTGCCTAGAGGGACTCTAGGCCCAGCCACCAGTGGACTCTCACCACTGTACCGCAACAATCAGCCTCTACCGAGGCTTCCCACACTCCTTAATTCCCTCACACCACCTTCAAGCAGGTACTCCTAGTACAAGGATCCGGTCAACCCAAATATTCCTTTATTTTTTTCCCCCTCATCCCTAATCTTAAAATTAGAGAGCTAAGGAAAAAAAAAAAAAAAAGATTAAAATGCGTTACACACAATTATTTAACCTACATCCAAAATATATTATTCAACTTGATAGCACTAACAGAGATTCCTTTTATTGAATTTACATCAATTATTTCATTGGAAAATTTCTTTGAATTTTCCCCTTAGTAAAACATAGATCTTGTGCAACGAATTTAGTATGATATATTCAAAAAGTAGAAGGAAAAAAACGCTTACAAAAGGATCATGATAATCTAGTCAGTTTTCTCTTTGTGATGTTGCAGTTCAAAATCGAGTTGGTTAGAGACGCGTCGAATTTGCAGACCAACAGAATATTTCTGTTCTTGGCAGGAAGTATCTATGACGGCACATGGAAGTCAGTCGCCATGACAGGGGTGCGCTTGGCATTTGTGACTTTGGGGGTGATTCAACTTTCGATGAAGGTTTGTCTAACTAACTTGAAACTTAACTTGCTTAAGCCTTGCCTGAAAACGGCTAATTTACTACTGAATATATGGGTTTTTATTCCCAAACTAAAGAAGAATACTACATTCTTCATAATCAGAATGCTCCAATTTTTTATCAGTGTATATGTCTGTTCATCTTTTCTTGATTACAACTACGGAGATAAATATCCAATTGGATGTTGCAACGAAACGAAAAATACTGTCATCTTCAATAGAGGTTATATTTATTATTATTAAAAAATATTTGTATTTTTTTTGGTGGGTATCCAATTCAAGACTCTTACGTCTTGATTAACAATATGCTATTTTTGGTTTGTATTTTTAAACCTTAATTACAAGAAGTCATAAAAATGTTCATCAACATCGCGTGCTCCACATTAACAGAATCGTAAGATTTGTTTTTGTAGATGATACTTTGGGGGTTCCATTTGAAGCTTCGATTAAGCAAAAAATATAAGATACCCAATAAAATATATCAACTATTAATCAGTTTCTGATTAATAAATCAATTATTTATTATATAAGACATAATTAAATTAATTGACTTTAGTGGATTATGACAACATAATGTCATAATAACTGTTATTGAAATCGTTTTTGAAGCTGTAACGAAACCATTAATAGTATGATGCACAACACTTTACTTGTTCGTTTATCTACTATATCATCAATCGACTTAACATCAGCATATTTATAGGTATTGTAAAAAACTCCATTAAAATTTCAGAACTTTGGCATCCTTTTATATTTGCTATTGAAGAGCAGACAGTCATACAGACGAAATATTATGTCAAGGAAAACCCTTGCCCTTAGGGCTCACCAATTAAATTTTGAATCAAATCAACTGCAGCTGACCTGCTTATAGTAAATTCGAAAAAACTAACAGGTAAAAGTAAATCGGATCAAATTACTTTAAAATTCAAAATTAAGTCGTTTTCTTATTAATTGTTAATATAACAATAATCACCGTTTCGAAGTAGGAAAAGTCGATTAATAAAATGATGAATAAGATGCATCAGGTCAGCTTCAAAATAAATAATTATTACTGTTGGTAATATCTGATTCTATTATGTAAGGCATTGATTCGTAAATAAAATTTGTAAACCCTAATGATCATAGGTAAACGAGAAAAAAATTTAATCAGTGCAAATCTGATGTTTTCAGATATTACGGGAACTACTAAAGCAATAGATGGTAAACTACTTGACTAAGCTAAACGACCTGTGATAGTATAATTAGTAATAATTAACGAACATCAGAAGGTCCTTGGTTCGATTCACAGGCGTGCCTCTATTTTTTTCACTTTAATCGATAATTATTCGTTATATTACATAATAACTAGTATATTTGTAGATCTTACTACGGGATGGAAACGAATCACCACTGATGATCATAGAAGCTCTTCACTGGCTCCTACTATTTGTAACTGTGATCCCGATGCTGACTAATTGTCTCATACAGAGCTCCCGGTTTCTCGAAGCAGAAATAACTATTAAGGCTGGATTCTTTGAATATGGGGGAAACCTGACCGAGGAGCAGATAAAGGTAAGAAGAATATTAGATCCCTAAATCATTTCAACATTTATGTCAACATGATAATGAAGTTCTAATGTATCTGATATAATGAAAAATGCCTTAGTTTGGTTTATATTATCCGCCCATAATTATGGTATTATATTTTTATAATTATATAGTATTACATAATTATGGTATTATTTTTCAAATGACGATTTGCTAAAATAATTGTCATAAAACGTTATAAAGATTGTAGCGACCGCTAACTACATAAGATAAATCACCCTATACTCTAGCCTTCGTTGAGGAAGGACGCGTTTGTGTTGTGCTCTTGAAATTGTTTAAACTTTAGTCAGTTTCAAAAGTTTATGTGAAAACTAACATTATAGACAATTACAGTGTAATAGACTCAGTGTAACAGTGAAGTGGAAACAGACGCTGTTAGAAGACCGTACCCGTAGAGGAGTGGGAGGAATCTGCTGCTATGTCACAGGTAACGCCACTTCTTACAGAGACTATGGGCAAATATTTGGACCACGGTCAAAATATGGGCAAAATTAAAAATCCAAGAACCCAGGTCATGTAGATATCGCACAAGGAAAGTGACTGACTCTCCTGCATGTCCCACACCTGAACCCACCCCGGTTGATGACTTCCAACTACCGAAGAGAGTATGCCGCAAGCGTACTCTCCTCCAGATCCCAGGAGTTCAATCTTCGACTTCTGTCAATCCGTTAAATTCTGCCGCCCAGCCAGAGGCTAGAACCTTTGCTGCCTCAGCAGCCCCAAAATCACACCCTCCCCCCCCCCTAATATTAGGCCGTATTAACAGCTACGACTTCACCAGGCTGTTATAATAAAGTTCAGAACTACAGAGTAGTTCCAAGCCAGCAGGACACAAAAGTGTTCTGCCACAGCTCGCAAGATCAGCAGCAAACCATCGCTGCTATACGGAAATTAAATATCCCGTTTCATACTTTCGGCACCCTCGGAACTAAGCCTAACAAAAAATTCCTACTTCACGGCTTCGATCTCACTCATCTGATCGAGGAGATAAAAGCCCATATAACAACTATAGGAGGCATAATCGATGTATATCGATTACGACGATCCGATCACAGTGGTACTAAGACCGAGATCGAACCGATCCTGGTCATTGGTGATTACTCGCTGACGGCTGAGAAGATAAGACGTCACATCAATAATGTGCTCTTTAGAATAAACACATTACATTACAAAAGGGGCATCCCGATGTGCCGGTAGTTGGAAGGCGGTACTGTTTAAAATAAACAAACTGTGTGAGGTGCAGCCTATCTCGTGAGACCAAAGACTGCCCTAGGGACGCTTTAATTCCCCTACGGTGCGCTTATTGTGGGGAAGGCCATGTAGCCTCCTATCAGCAGTGTCCGTATAACCTAAAACTCATACAGGCCATGGAGCTCCAACGCCAGGCTCAAAATACTTCAGCCGGGCCGAAAAAGGCTGCATATATGCCTGCCACCCCTCCACCACGACAGACCACCTCCTACTCACAGGTGGCTTCCGCCCAAACCAGGGCGCCAGAAGAAATCCCAGCACCGCTGCCTCAACCCGCTGCTAACCCAGACGCTATGTTTAACATGAGGAGCGTCATGCTCACAACTATGAACCAGCTGGCCTCCCATCTCACCGGGCTGGTAGAGAGGGTCTAAGCACGGCTGGACCGGGCATCCAACTGATTGGCCATGTGATTTTAAATTACAACGTTTGTGGCCTTCGGCCCAAACAAGCCGACGTATAGACGCTATTACGGTGCCACTCGCCAGACGTCGCTGTCCTTACGGACACCCATTTGAAGAAGCTCCATTTCTGCAGATTCCCGGGATATACAGCTACCGCCACGACACCGAGACCATCACTAAGGGAGTAGCAGTGTTAGTGAATCACGGTGTACCCTGCAAACGGCTCCACCCGGGACCCCAGGCCTCTTCCACTACATGGTAAAAGTCCAATTCCGGCTCACCAACATCATCATAGTGACAGGTGTCTACAGAAGACGCCGAGCCAATTGCAACTCAGACAAGCTCCTGCTCACTACGATAGCCCAGGACCGAAGTCATGCCATTGTGGATGACTTGAATAACAACCACAGCTGGTGGAGCAGCATGGTAGCTAACGCTCTCGGCCGCTACATCACGAAGACACCATTCACGGTTATCCACCCAGGCCTGCCGACTTTCCGACAGTTCACCAACTCCGACAGGACCTCCACACCTGACCTACTCCTGACACAGCAGCCACACCGAATCACCGAGTGCTCTGCCTTGAACTTCGCTACCTCCGACCATCGGCCTGTGCTCTACGAACTGGAAGGCGACATACCAGAGCCACTTGCCTCAAGATTTAGGTACGATGAGGCCCAGTGGGACCTCTACAAACACTTGATCAAGACCGAATAGCCCACAACTGCGCCTCTAAGACACACCTGGGATACTGAGGTCCTCGAAACTACTCATCCTCTACACACATCCTTCAAATGGGACTCCCCCTAGTGAAAGGCACTTACCAATCCAAATAAATTATCCTTTTTATTTTTCCCTTATCCTATTTTATGATTTTGAATGATATAAAAAAACAAAAAAAAAACTGGTACTTGCAGCTGCAACGATGTTTCTAGATTTGGTCTTCTCATTTATGAAAGCCTCTAAGTCTCAATAAAACCAGCACCACCTTGGAAGAGATTTCTTCTTTGTGGACGGCGGCCACCTAGGGCCCTACGAATTTTACCTAGTAGTGTCTCTCCCAGTGATCCAGACTGCCCCTCTCCGGTTCACATTCACTTTTGGTATCCGGAAGGTTTTCGCCTACCCTCAGATACCGAGTGTGAATTTGTGATCATTCAAGGCACTGGTCCAACATAGTGCACTGTCGGGGCACATGCCTATCAGATATGGAGTCAGATAGTACAGTAGTAAGAACCGTCATGAAGCAATTGTCAAGGTCATAGCCTAATCAACCCTCACTTCGTCACTAGGGCTAGGTTATATAGGCACCCCCTCGTGACGACCCGAAAAAGATAAAATGCACTTTATAGTCTTAACTGTATAATTTATTCTATTACTAAGAAGTTTATCTAAAATTTTGGAAATGGGGAGAAGGCTAACGGGGTGATGGAAGTGGAATTAAGTATGAAAAATAAATTTTGAAGTGATTGATGAAGCAATCTACCAGAAGAGCGTCACATAATACCTGAGTATTTCTGAGTATTTATTTGAGTATCTCAGCTGTTATCACTATACTTATTATCTCGGATATAGTTGGGATGATTTAAATTTGTTATTGATGATGCCAAAGCAATTTGTTAGATGATTTTTTTGAAATAATCAACTGATTCTCCCTTTCTGTATTTAGGAAAGGGAAAAATTTCATCTAAGTCTAAATAATGACATATTAAATAGCGTTTAATGATTATTATGGCATATTTATTTTAATCATAGTTTAAATATTTTTTATGAATTACATTACGTTCAACGATAAACTTCAGTATCAATTGCATTGTGCTCACTTAATCCGATGGACTTTTAACATGTCAATGAATCGACATGAAATTTACGAAACAATTTCAGAATTATCTCCTCCTTATGGCAGCTGATCTGCTGATTGATATATGATGTTCCTTTTTTTCCAGACGAGAGCAGAAGCAAATAACGATATCAAACTGTCCACTCTGATGTTTTCGTCCTGCTGTGCCTTTATGCTTGTTGCAAACTACATCAAAGCACCTCTACTCATGGATAGATGGAGTCTTCCTTATCCAATGTGGATGCCTTTCAAAATCAATAGCTGGTTCAGGTAAATACTGGATTAATATCTTTGGACCATTGCTAGAGAACAATTTCGGTGTTTAGAAAATGGGATTTAAACCATCAACAAAGAGCCCACAAATCCAGTATTATATTTTACGGTTTTAAAATATGATTAATCATGCTTAGTAAACTACATATATTCCATAATTTTTCGACGTATAGTCAAAGATATATCAATTAATTAATATTGTGATAAGCACAATAACGTATTTTTTCTGTTTTTATATTTGAACCTATGGCGCGATTATCAACTTCAGTTCTTTCTCCTTGGCATGGATGGATTTAAGATCAGTCATCACTTTAGGTTGGGTAATCTGAGATCCGTTGGACTTATATATTTACAAATAATTCATTACAGCTCATGCTTTAGGCCTAGTGCACACATGCGATTTTTGCCATTGTGGTGCCGTAGCATTTCAATGCATACTTGTTTGTCAAACGAGCGGTGACGTTGTGGTACCGATGGATGTCTACCGGAGATAACGTGTAATTTTTGCCTACGTTTGGTATTTAACGTACACTTGAAAACGAAATAGATGTTATTGGGTACAGGCATTCCTAAGAAAGGGTACATACCTAACAAAATGAGATCTATACTAACTATAAGTCAATTGCTCCATAGTTTTGCCATTTTGTCTTGGATTTTTCTCAGAGGTTATAATCATGAAACTGTTTCTTCTTTGTTTCAATAATTTATTTATTTCACGCTTAGTTAGTTAGTTATAAGTCATAAAACTGATGATTGTCATATAAAACTTGTGCTTGACATACTAAAATGACATTTAACATATGATTAAATTTTAAATATTTTGTGAAGTTCTTGATTACTTGATTTTTGTAATATTATTCTAAATAACATTTATACTATTTCATAATGAGTTTTAAATAGTTATCGTTTATGCCAGACCATGAAATATCCATTTTTTTGGTATGATTGTCGATTCGTCGAAGGTATTGTAAAACCGTCTATCAAATTACCAATAGTACTCCAGGATTAAAATTTTTTTTGCTGGAACAGATGTGGGTTTTCTAGGTCAATTAATAGCAAAAAGTACGTTTAAGAATTATTTTATGATCTCCAAGCTCACCATGTTCTGGATTAATAGAAACAATTATGGCCTGTCCTGGAAAACTAAGGCTTTTGACTAAGTTTGGTTTCTCGAACGACCCTATCCTTTTCTTATCGGTTTTCTTCGACTAAGTAATTCATGATCAGAATATTTTGGTTTATTTATTGCTAAAGGCGCAATCTCACGGTTTATTTTTAACATTTCTGGCCCAGTATATATTTCATGTTTCAATGAACGAATGTGGTATTCTTGTAAATTATATAACATTTACTTTTCGTATATATTTTTATTTTTCCGTTTATACAAATCGTTACCATTTCTGTAAGGCATATATATTTGGTCCAAGAAAATTAAATATTATGATTTTATTACGGGTAATATCATGATTATGTTGCAGATATTTGGTGGCTATGGTGTGGACTTGGTTCCCACCCGAGTCTATGCTTTTCATTGGCTGTTCGAACTGGGTTGCATACGTGACTATGGCCAACCATCTTATCGCCCAATTCCGGATCCTCATCCTTGCCATACAGGAAATAGACTCCCTCGCAGAACGGGAAGGCACGGACGAAGAAAGGGAGCGGAGGATGTTGGAAAGGGTCAAGGAATGTGTTCAGCATCATCTAATACTCATCAAGTAAGTGAGACCCACTTATTTGAAATTCTTCCAGTTCCTGACTATGTGGTCTATTACCCCAATATACATTTCAAGGGTTTAAGCCATAGTGAAAAAGATTTGATTTTTTTTTTTCAAGACAACAGTGCATAGACAATAAATATAATATACGGCGCGAAAAGATAGATAATTACTAAACATAACGTATTTCTTTTTTAGTATTTATTCTCTTAATCTCCGATGTTAGGTTTCAGGTTTTTTATTGACTTTCAGAAATATTTTGATGTTTCTCTAGTCGTAGTAGCTTTGAACACGGGGTTAATATTCTGTGCCTTGGGCTTCGTGATAACGGTAAGTCTGTTGTAAGTTACCAGAGTACTTTTAAGCTGGAGCATATTTTTTAGTTTTTTCAAGTTCTATTTGGAATCACCTATTCAGCTATGAAGAAACCTGTATTCTTCGGCTTTGGTTTTTATTATTTTATTTTATTATTATTATAGTTGGTTATTACTACTGTAAGTTGAAAATAGATCTTTTAATGTATTTTTATTGCTCGTCCCAAAAAATTGTAGTATTTCATAAATAAATCAAAGACATAAATGTAGCATATGGTTCGACCGAGTAATAACATCGGATCTCTGCAATTTTCATTTCTTAAAATTGCAGTTTAAATTTCAGAATCTAATTTTTCTCATGTTTTCGATTAAACGCGGCGTTATTATTTTATGTATTGATCGATCAATGGTGTGGTTCAGGTCAGTTTCGACTATATTCGCCTTTTAACAAAAAAATTGGCCAAAACCAAAACTGCGAGCGACAATCTCAAGCGATTGCGGCAGGATTTAGCTCAGCAGGTCACATTTTACAGTCATTATCACATGATGGTAACACAAACGTACTAATTATTTCTACTATTCAGGACCCAACCCAGTGGGCGGAATCACAAATCTAAGTGGACAAAAGTAGTTTGAAAACTGTCTGATTGATTGGGTGAAAAAATTGGGTAATCAATGTTTGATGGGGTTTAGATTACGAATTTAATGTCAAAATTGAAATTCAAGAAATAATAAAGCGTTAAATCGAAAATCGGTTTTACTCAATATAGAAATGATTAGTTTTTTCTCTTCAAATTCTTAATCTACGACCACAAAAGTGTAAGGACTCATTTAGGAAAGGAAACAAAGATTGTCTTGTGTTAAAAGGTAACACTTGCTTATGATTTGCTTATGTAACATGTGTTACGTAAGATGTGTGATCATTGGATCAGTTTTAATCAAAATTAATGATTTAAGTGTTAATTAATACTTATTTAAAACAAAGTTGACTTTTAAAAAAAAAATTGACAATTTTAGTTTTTTCAATGTGCCCCGACAGCTGCAATTGCCTAACCTTAGTGTGCGCCTGTCTGTTCGATTTGAAGATCTGTCACATAACTTGATATTGATTAGGTGTTAATCAATATCTCTGAATTAAACAGTGAATTAATGCAATAGAAAATATTTTACGATCACATCTCTCTAACCCTATTATCGCTTCTCCCCAGGGTGACCTAGCTACAAGAACATACCAGCATTTGAGGCAAACTCCCTCCTCCACACATGTTCTCTAGTGTCTCGCGACACATTATTGTGTTGGTACTCACGGTATCCACTAAGTACTGCTATAGACACTAATGACTCTAATTATAGGCAGACCGCTATGTGTGCCTTTTACATTATTATTTATTAACGTGCGGTCGCCTCTCCGCTGCCACTCTTCTCAGATCTCGCGTTCTCCTCTTTCCTCCATAGCCTGTCGTTGACCCCTCTTCCGGGTACTGCCGCTTCCACAGCCCACTCAGCTTCCTGGTTCTTCCCTTTCGTTGTCCGTTTCGGAGATTTCCGAAGTCTCTGTAGCCTCCGACTGCTGTATTTCCCTCCTACACACTCTCTGAGCATTTATTTCCATTGGTCTGGGCCGGTTCACGTTTCTGCGTCGGCTCATATATGGGCACTGTCTTGCTACGTGTCCCTCCGGGCCACACTCTAAGCACCTAGTTCGTGGGCACTTTGCTACCAGGTGTCCTGTCTTCCGACACTCATGACACTTCGTGCTTTCCCTCTCCCTGGGCCATCCCGAGTTTCCTCGGCTCCTTTCTCCCACTATTGCTCTCTCTCTTTCGCCGTACTCCACCTCCTTCTTCCTCCATGTGACCGGCGCGATTTTGGGCCTTCTATATACCACTTTCCTCCAGCCCATTTCTTCCTCGCCAGCTGTAATTTCCTCCTCTCTAGCGCTGGTGTCCACCATTTCTTGAGCGCATTCTAGAAACATGCGCTCTCTAGGTAACGCCTCCTTTCTTCCTGTCTCCTTCGCTAGCTACACCTTCAATATTGTTGATAAAAACGCCATCCTGCCTTCTACTTCTGCCGCGTTCACTGTCTCCCGCATCTTCTCCGTGATGCCATTACATTGAGCCAGCAGTGTTCTGGCGTACTCCCAGTTTATTTGTCGGTGCCTCTTCGTCTTCCGGAACATTTTAAAAATATCCTCTTCCGGGGTCCACCTTCCCCCTCCGAATGCTTTCGTCCTCCACTCCTTCACTATGGTCCAAGAGGTCTCCTCGTCAGCCTGGATCATGTTCAGGATACTCCGCTTAACTCTGCACACCAGAGCTGCTCGCAGTGAATCGGCATCTCCTTCAGTTATTAAGTCCTCCGTCCATTTTCCCTCTATCCGCATCATCAGCCGGTCACCCCCCTTAAGGAAGTGATTCAGTTCCCCGGTCTCGCCTGCGAATCTCTCCAGATCTGCAATGGACTTCCTCAGATCCTGAGCCGTGATCGCCTGAATCTTCATCCACGCCAATGTATTCGCGTGAGCCGATGCCATCGTCGTTTGAGGCCACTGTGGTATATCTGCCGCTCCACTCAGCACCGCGGGTCTTAACACTCCTTCTGGCATGTTCTCATAAAAAAAAAACGTATACAGAGAGGAGACGATAAAGACAAAAAAAATAGAGAGAAAGAGAAAAAAAAAAACTTTCTACGCCACCGTATGAGGTTCCCGTAATCTCCCGGGTTTCGGCACCAGTTAATCGCCGGCGGTTAAGATAGATAAAAAAAGAATAAGGAAAGAGGGAACTGCACCGACACACTCTGACTCCAGTAAAAGACTACTTTATTATTGATGACAATCAGACATGCATAGGATCATAGGTTGTTTACCTTCCATGATCGTATTAGTATTCGACATAGTCAAGCCTTTGGCTTTAACTTATTTATATTATAATACAATTAGACTGAATCCGACACTAAAAAGGGGTTGTAGGTAATAAGCATAGGCAAAACTAGAACATAACTAACTCTTTATTCTCCTCTATCTGCTATATATAAAGTACATTTAGAGTGAGGCTTAACCCCACTCTTAGCTTCTGTTTATTTGTTTGTCTAAATAATCTCTTTAATACCGGTTAACTTATATATATATAAGTTACGTCTAGCGGTACGGCAATGTTAAGCCTAATACCTTGTAGCCTAGGGTAAACAAACCCGTAACGTGTGTATAGAGGATCAGGAGGAAAATAAAGCCAGTTATAAAACAAACCTTCTTATTATATCATCTACCTCCTTATTCATTCCTTTTTCTCGATCGTCTACAGCTGGGAGACGATTACTTATATATATATATATAATATATATTGAATTTGAAAGCGATATATATTGTAACCTACCTCATTTTTTACCATTTCTCTTTTTACTTTATTTGATCAATTTAACTTAACTAATTTGGCAGGTCCGTCATGAGATCTTTAATTCAAATTATTTTTATGTCTTTGACATAGGAATTTATCCCGATTGAATCGCCCGATCTCAAGGCTAATGTTGTGGTTATTAATAAATTGAGAAACTAGGAATTGTGAAATATATTCAAATAAGATGGTTATAACAAATAATTATGAGTGCTGACAAAAAGTATAAAAAAATATTCAATTCCTTTTAAATCAGGATAGTTACTACTAATTACAAAAAACATGAAATTTGAGCTCAATTTATTTTAATGGATCCATAATAAGAAACAATATTAATATCACCCAATCGATGATCTTCCTGTAATCCAATCAACGTTACTTTCGCTGTTGGTTCTTCTCCTCTCTTCCTGTATGGTAACCGCCAATTCGGGAGCTTGCTAACTGCGTTCCTTTCGACGGTTGTGCTAAGACTGGTTTCCCGCTCATCCCCACTCCTAGGAGTATAAGGGAAAAAAAAATGACCCTTACCATATGTGAGGGTCATGATCTTCATCCTCAAATATCATGAATGTTACAATATATATAAAAGTTAATGTTAATCAGCTTTCAAATTAAAAAAAAAGAAGGGAAAAAGGTACTAAGAGACAACACGCATGAAAGTTAGAATTAGACTGTTTATTTCAAGTCTATAACCCTGTATATTTACATTCAGGATGTTTACATAAGGGTACATCCCGAGTTCGGGGACTAAGGTTGGATACTGCTGCTGCCCGGATCTTAACTTTATATATATTATTCAAATATTTATTATTTCTATATATTTTAATTATATATTTTTCATATAATTTAAAAACTTTATTTTAACTTTAACGTTATCTCAAGGTTCTGTTAATAAAATTATAGGAAACTTCTGGCAAAAGGAATAATGGTTTTATTTACACACATTGAATATATAAAAATTGATATACAAATAAATTACGTACGTAATAAAAAATACTGTTAAGATTAAATTTACGTATTATACTGGCCAGTGTATCTTTGTGTTGCTTTCTCCGATTGTCGTCTTCATTTGCGTGATCCGAATCGTCTTCCTTGAGCGTCCTTTGTCCTCGTACCGAGTGAAAGTGATAAGGTCTGACCTCGTGCACCTACGAGGCCCTAGCGGAGCGTCGCTACCTGGGCTTCATTTTCTGCCGGGTCCTGATGAAAAAGTGAGTCCTTTCGTCCTCTGGCGGTTCATTTATCTCGCTTCTGTCCGATGCCTTACTGATCTTTCAACTGGTTATTTAATGCCTGTTGTTTCGGATATTTATACTTGGCTTAATTTTGCAGTTTATATAATAAATGTTTTTGTTTTTTTCTCTTAGCTCTCAAACTTATAAAAATAGGATGTGGGAAAAATAAAGAAAAATTATTTTGGGCTAATGAGTGCCTTTCACTAAGGGGAGTCCCCCATTTGAAGGATGTATGAGAAGGATATAGGGTGTGGTATGCCTAAAAAGGCGGATGGAATCAGGAAGGTAGTGAGAGTCTACCAAGGGTTGAGCCTAGGGGCACCTAGGCAATGGATTGTAGTCGGCCAGGCAAAGTCTGGCCCGCCCCGGCAGGGGCCTGAAATGAGTCAGCCTCTCGGCCGGAAGGTCGACCCTGCTTACACAGGTAGATGGGGTCATTGTGGCTTCGGGTGAGTCGGCCGGGAGATCGGCCACGATATCTCGGCTGAGTGTAGTTCGTTCAGTCATCGGGTTCAATGACGTCGATCATCCTCCAGGCTTCGCCGGTCCAGCAGTGCTTCCATCTGACGGGCATTGGTGGTGGTTGAAGGTCGGAGAATAGTGGGTTGTGGCTATGTCTGAGTGAGTCAAAAAATTTGATGTGCCTTCTCTTGATAAAATCTTGAATGGTGAGCACTTCAAATTTTGTATGCATCTCGTCTGCCTTCATTCGGTCGAACGGGGTATGTTTGAGGGAGGTGCGGAGAACTCTGTTCTGAAATTGCTGGAGCGTTTGGAGAGTGTTAGGAGTCAGATACTTGAAGAGAGGGGTCCCATACATCAAAGCAGGTCTTAGGACGCTCTGGTATATCAGCAGCTTGAGGCGTACCGATAAAGCCGGGCAGTGAAGTAGGTAAAATAAATGTTTATTAAAAATCATCATATTAAAATATCACAACAATATATATATATATATATATCTGTGAGAATGGGGTTTCATAATAGAAATACTGTTTGGAACGATTGAGATAGCTATTTAATGAGCTATACACAGTGGCGTAAGATAGCAAGAAGGCGGGCACCCTCGAAAACAGTCTGCACACCATCAGTGTCCAAACCAGACTCCACTTGATATTCCAACAGACCATAAAATTTTGAGCTTGCGGCCGCAAGGTGACGCTGGTCACGTTTTCTTGCATGTCCAGCTCTATTTATTGGTCCAGTCTGCCACACCCATATATATGGTATATATATATGTATGTATGTATATGTGTGTAAGTGCTTATTGTATCTGACATATGTATATCCTAATTTCACCAAGTTAAATAATAATTCTCGTTCTGGTGCATACAAATTAATAAACAACATTTATACCTATAATGTCTAGTTTCGATGTTATTACTCGGTCCGGGTTAGTAAACAATCTCTTTGTGAGTTTATCAAGATATATACAACTTTTTCCAAATAATTTTTATCAAGTATATCAAAGAAATACATTTCAGTCACCAGGCACACCACTTGCGTTGGTAGCTCCACTGCTGTTGGTTCTTATCCCAGAGATGTGGTTCGTGGGCTTCTACTGTCTATTGGGCCAGACTATTGCCGATGTTGTAAGAATCTATGAATTATATTTAATTAACATTTATATATTCTTCTTGTTTATAAAATAAAATAATTTTGTAGTCATGCATTTTAATTAATTTTTTACATTAATGATAAACCAAACCTGGCGTACGTCTATGATTGTATTATAAATGAATAAATGACATTGCCTGCTCAAGTCGATTGGTTTTCCGTTATAAAAAGTAATATAACAATTAATGACACTAATTAAAAAGTAACATAACAATTAAATAAAACACTAACCAGCAATAAAAATGTCTCCGCTGCAGTAAGTTAAATTAACCATATATTACATTTTAGAAAAAAATACTGAGGGGAAAAAAAGACACCCCTAGCATATCTAAGTCCGGGAAGTGTAAAAATAATGGAAAACGGCTGATATAATCATTATATTATTATAACTTTTATATAATATTGGTCGAATCTATTGTTTTTAGGAACCCTGAGATCAATGGTGACGACATTCTAGTGATGGTTATGTCCATGTTAAGCCCGTATCATCTTGGAGAGGGGTGAGAAAGTAGGAGAAATAAAATGTCAAAAGTGACCAACATTAATGACCAACCCAAAGTTTTAGGATAGCGACCATAGGGGTCGCTAAGCTGATTGAGTACAGTACCGATGAGATTTAAAGTCGTGTTCAGGCAAATATGGCGCTCTAAAACCTTCAGGAAATTTTTAGAAACGAGTAGAAGCTTCAAGAAAACTGTGGAAGCGAATAGAACTGTGTCTGTAGAATCTTCTGGACGTTAGTAGCAATTATAAGAACCATCTGAAAATGTTTTATGCGGGATCTCCAATTGTTGATTCGTCAAAACTTTGCAACGGTACAAAGCACAAGAAGAATGTGGGTAACTGAAGTGACCATCTTAAAAGAAAAAGGGGAAGGTGAAGCAGCTTTTACTGCACGGAACTCTTTTTTCCACTGAGGGAACGCCACAAGGGAATAGCGGATCCTGAGCAGAAAGTGTTATAGGTGATAGGGTTATATTGCATGCATGTTGGTGTGAACTGTACACACTGAGTGAGTGGAAATGTGTATAACGTATGAATGAGCTCTTAATCCATAATTATTAGCGCTTAATAAGCAAATTTTAATTTTACAAATAAACAACGCATAAAATAATAAAAAAGCCAAATATTGCTCACTATTTATAATTCCACAGGCAGAAGATGTTGGTTTGGCTGTGTATAACATTCAGTGGTACACTATGCCGCTATCGGTACAAAGAGACCTACTCATGATGTTGGTTGGGAGCAAGAAGGTAAGGCAGCTAACTGCAATGGGGCTTCATGAATTCTCCAAAAAAGGTTTTTCAGAGGTAATAAAACTTTTTTATAACACTGTAGTATCCATCCTCGTTCGCGATATCTTGGCTTTTACTGTCAATACATGGGCGAAAAGGTTTTTTTTTTCTAGATCGGCTTGATTTAATGAATACTAAGACATATTAATTTTTATTATGATTTATTTGTCCAAGGAATTAGTATCCACATTAAATCGAATTAGGTAATATCAGACATCGTTTATATGTCGCTTTTAAGAATTCTCCCGTTATATTCCCGATATTTCATTTGTTATAAAATGGAGGATTCTATTTCCTAAATATCAAGATAAATCTTTAATGGGTAATTTCTATCAGACCGGCTCAATGAACTTTAAAACATATATGATCCATTACCTTTACTTGGAAGTTTAGGGTCTCATTGAAGATGTAGTTTTTAGTTCTAATAGAAGATATCTATTGGGGTTAATGAATTGTTATTTTAAAATATTTAATTTTACAGGCATATTATATTTATTTATAATCAAGTATTGTGGTATTACAATTACAGTGGGTAAAATTTACCCCGTTTGAGGTTCACCTCAGGAAGGGGAAAAAAAAAGAAAAAAAGTGGGTAAAACTTGTAAAAAAATCTTAAATAAGATCCCTGCTGGCTAGCTAGTCACTAAATCGCACGTTGTATATAACGATTATAATTACAGTGTGATGGTTGGTGAAATAGTTTTTTATAATGATTATTATGATATGATCTTAAAAACTTTGATTTATGATTTTATAAAAATGCTAATTTTTCTCAATCAAGCTGCTAATTGCATCATTATTAATTCATTTCCTATTCTTTTTTGTTTTAGTTATTGCAGGCAGCATTCACATACTTCAACATATTAAATGTATTAAGTTCAAAATGAATTATAATAAAATATTTATTAAATAGAACCTAAGCACTAAATGTTGTTAAATATTTATCCTGGAGAAGAACTTCCATGATATGAGCTTTTTGCACCCATTATAATATAAGTATATAAAACTATCTGTAACTATATAAGTTTCCAATATTGGACCTTATAAATGTTAAGCCCAATATTAGAGGTTTTGATGATTAATTATGTCATTAAGATCACATGGCTGATGTTAGATGATTGATACATTTGGATTATTAAAACAGAAACATGAACCCCATAACAATTTATTAAAAAAATTATATAATTTACTTGATAAAATAGCTCTTAAAGGATAATGTATTATTTAGTTATGTTATATTAAAAAGTTCTGTATAAATAGAACCTAAGCACTAAATGTACTTGAATATTTATGCTGGAGAAGAACTTCCATGATATGAGCTTTTTACATTCATCTATCCAGTCAATATCTGCAATATTGGACCTTATCGATGTTAAGCACAATATTAGAGGTTTTGATGATTCATGGTGTCATTCAGATCACATGCCTGATGTAAGATGTTCGATACATTTGGACTGTTAAAACAGAAATATGAACACCATAACAATTTATTAAAAAAATTATATAATTTACTTGATAAAATAGCTCTTAAAGGATAATGTATTATTTAGTTATATTAAAAAGTTCTGGATAATGAGATGAAAAATAATTAATGTGAATCTCTATGTGAATGTAGTTGGCTGTTGATATTCTGTAATAATGTAATATGCAATAATATGCTAGTCAAAGCGGATATTATTGGACAGGGGTGTGGTAGTAGGTGAGAAACTATACTTTCATTCAGGATGGTCATAAAAATTATTTAATCCATTTGTAAGAAATTTTAAAGGTATTTGCCACACCCATTGGAGATACAGTTATTTGCTTGATGTTTGTTTCTGTTAAAAATGTAGTTTTAGTGACCTAGATGATTCATATCAAATAAAATGATATTATTTTGATCAAAACGCAGCATTTTTTTAATCAATAATACTTTCTTTTATTTTTTAAACCATCTCCATCACTGAAAAATCCTTTAAAAATGGTAAACAGCTAAATATAAATATAAAATATTTACGAGCATTCCCCATAGTGACAAAAACCCCAACCAAAATCGAAAATTTAATAAGCCAAATTTTCACATTTCGAAACTTTGTGGTGAAAATAAAATCTGAAACTGATACATAAATAAAATTAAATGCCCTATATCCACCTAAATAACCAATAAAGATGGGGCTAATATTATGCAGAATAAGCCACATGAGATTAAATGGCAATATTACCAAACTAAATAAGATAGAGCTGCTTAGAATAAGCTTCTATAGGAGGCCCACTTTTAGTAATGGATTATTGTGATGTATAGGTATGTAAAATGTAAAGATACCAGTAGTTCCAATGGGACCAAAAAATTCTATAGACAAATAAATACATCTCAAAACCCACTTGCAGCCACCATGAACAGCATAATGCAAAAATACAGGTGGCTGCTTATTAACTAAAAAAACATGTGTATTCAAATGTTCAATATTCACCTGTATGAGTTTCGGGTATGCCCCCAAGGGAGGAGGACGCCCGCCTCGAGCTAGGGTCACTACCACCCTGCCACTGTCCGACAAGCGCCAAGAAAGAGATAAAATGGGTGGACCTGTGGTCTTTGACCTTTGCTGGCGGGCAGCTTTATTCATATTGATCTAACTCTAGTTCAAGAAGATCTTAGAAGGTGTGCCCGACAGTGCACTATGTTCAGGAGAAGAGGAAGAGGGTAGGTATTACAGGTAGTTTATGTGGTCTTGGAATGACCACAAATTCACACTTGGTATCTAAGAGTAGGCAAAAACCGTCTGGTTCCCAAAGGTGAGTGTGAAGTGGAGAGAGGTAGACTGGATCGCTGGGGGAGACGCTACTAGGTAAAGTTTGTAGGGCCCCAGGCGACTGTCGTCTGCGAGGAAGTGGTCTCTTCCTAGGAGGTCCTAGTTTTAGCGAGACGAAGGCAGTGAATCCCACTAGGAAGGTGTGGGGTCTGACAAAGCCGGACTAAAACATAGTAAGGTTAGGAAAGAGAGATGCAGAGGTAGTTGAATAAGAAAGCCATGGTTTGAGTAAAGCAGCAAGTGCCAGTGCAGAGAGAGAGAGAGAGAGAGAGAGAGCAGTGTTCTTCAGGTGCCGGGTTCCGAGAGTCTGGCTACAAGTTTCCCCCCCCCCTTATCCCCTTAAAAATCACAAAATGATTATTCATTATAAATTCTCACTCGAATCTATTTACATTGCAGTTTTATATTTCCTGTGATTTCACTACATTCTATACAAGGTCTGAATTCCGTATAAAATTATATAATTTAATACAAGTGTATTGATACACATTATAGCTGACTTCTTTGATAAGACTCTATAAGGTGATGGTGCACACCTTTTTGATCAAAAACTTAAAACTAACTTACATACTAATTCTTAACCTAATTTTTCCCCAACAGTCTGTTGCCATCGATTCGGGAGGGGTGGTGGGGATTCCTGATTGGATGAACTCATCTACCAACGGCACATCAAGCAACGGGTGCAGGTCGGCGTTCTGTAATCTCTCTCGAGAGGTATGTCGGACCACTTATCGCACGATCCCATTCTGACATTGGAGAGGTGTGGCTGTATTGTCAGTCAAGTGGGTAAACAGTGGGGCACCGTAGAGCAGAGCTGGTCAGATGATACATTTATAGATCATCAGTTTGAGACGCAGGGATAGATTGGGTGAAGTTAGCAAGTGCGAAAGCCGGTAAGACCTCTATCGTACTGTTTTTATTTTACTACAAATGTGAGTAGAGAAATGGAGATGCCTATCCATTTTTATACCCAGGTAGTACTATGAGAAAACTGGTGAGTTCTCTTACCCTCCTATACTATATGATTTTGGCAAAGCTTTTTTGCCTTTTTTAAAAATTAATAAAATAGATACAGTTGGGTAGTTTGGATTACCCAAGTACAGATTAGCGAAATTGCATTGTAGTATGAACAATTGTTTACAAAAGGATACAACTTTTAGGGCTGGTGATGTTTTAGTTTGCTCCAACCAGAATGGTATGAGTTAGATCCTCGCCTGAGGTAACAGAGATTATCTCATCGGGCCCCATAAAATATATGTGAGAGTGATCAACCAAATTGAAGTATCATTAAAAAATAATAAAATTCAGCAATCACTTATTATATCACATCTTCTTTCATTGGTATGGTTTCTAAGGGGTTAAATATAAAGTTAAACATGGCCATTTTATGACCATGGTAGTTTTGAGAGCTGCTGTATATTGCATTGTTCGTAGTGTACTTCTTCATATAAATATAAATAAGCATTGATCCATTCCCGGGATTCTCTTTATGTTGAGATCTAAGGAATCGATGCATACTTCCTCTTCAAACTCCACTGTTAAGCGGATAGTCTGGTGTAAACTGTTTAGGAATTGGATTGACCCTGAAATATCTTCTGGGGCCCCTAGAAAGTATTCCAATATCGGATCCATCTACATATCGGATCCAAGACTGTATTTTGTTTTGATATGGATCTTAATCAGTCATTATGCTTTTATTCTCCAAGTTATCCATAAATATCTAAGCCAAGAGGGCACCTATGACCAAGAGGTTCGGTTCGAAAAATGACTTGCCCCCCAAAACTGAAAATAATTCTGCTTAGGGTATATTTTAGGTAACTCGAAGAACTCCTGTATCATTAGAGGACTGCATACCTTAGAAATTAAATATTGCAGTACTAGCTGGTATGATTCTGTTTTAGTAATCCTTGAAAATATATTTTTGACATCAAATAAAGGGCATTCATAAAACTATTTTTGTAAGATGTCCATAACAAATAGTATTCGTGTCACTCTTCAAATTAACTGTTTTTGCTACTGTTCATAGGAAGTGTTTCGGTCGTAGAACTGTTTCAACAAATCATTGGGGAAGCTATCTACAGGTGAGTGGATTGTAAAGCTGTGGACTGTATTTGCTCAGTGTATGTTGGACATTTCATAGTCATATTGAGTGGCAAACGCGAAGGCAGACTTTCACACTAACCAGCTAAAGCAGGAAAGATCACTATGGGTGGTGATTAGAAACCTGCATCCCACTACACCAGCAGATGAGATAGAAAAGGAGCTCTTAGGTTTAGGATACAAGGTTCTCCAAATTACCAACGTGCTCCATGAGGATAGGCAAGAAGAAGCAACTAAAACACCACTACCTTTGTTCTTGGTCAATCTAGAGCAAACACCTGGAGTAGGTGTTGAGTATGAGTGTTAGTATGAACTGACCTACCTGTATTACACAAGAGTACAGGTCGAAAAACCTTAACTCAAATATGACTTAGTCTAATGCCATAATTGCCAGGCATATGGGCACATGAAATCATACTGTCACTAACCTCCCAGGGGCGTAAAGTGCAGTGGGCAGCACAAAAGTGAATTGTGCACGAAGCCCCTAAAATCGCCTGCAGTATGCAAAGTTATACTTAAGCCAATCTGGGCATATGGAGTAGAGCTATGGGGGACAGCAAAAAAGTCGAACATCAAGCTCATTCAATCCTTTCAATCAAAAGTCCTGAGAACAATAGTAAATTCCCCTTATTACAACAGCAAAAAAACCCTTCATAATGATCTTAATATACCCTACATTCTTGAAGTCATCCCTTTCAAGTTTATAAAATTCCATAGTAACCTAAAATTCCAACCACCCTAATCCCCTAGCGCAGTCATTGCACTGCACCACTCATCCCTATAATTCTCCTTGGAGACTAAAACGGCAGTGGCCTAGTGACATGCTATAAATACGTGACAGTGGGAGTTCTGGTAATGGTCAGTTTCTCTAATCATGTCCTGAGAGTCTGTGGCCCTCGCGCTCTTGTTCAGCCTCCGCTGGCTCTTATCCAGTGACGCGGCTGAAGGAGGAGCGTGGGGGACTTCCCAAGACTCTGCTTCCTCCTTCGCACACGAGGGAGGTGACAACCATGTGGACTTGGGATGTCTCTGGGCTGTTTGTAAATACTGTATGAATGAGTGACTGAATGAAAATTGTAAATATAGTATGATGAATGGGATCATTTATCACAATTACTTATTGCCCAATGAGGCAGATTGTAACTTTATCATAATAAAGTTGTTGATGTAAGATGTCCACCACCTGTTAAGTATTGCTGACAGAGTATTTGCTAATTATTGAAGAGTTGGGCTACTTTTATGGATAGTTTCTTGGTATGGGTAGATATAAATGACAAAATAAGTCGAAATGGTATCCCTTCGTCTGATTTTATTTACAAACTCATATCGTTCAATTAAAATATCTTTTCAAGAAATAAAGTGTAAATATCCAAAATATTGACAGAAAAAAATCTATTTTAACGTGCCCTTAATTACGGGGAAACACCCAAATTGTGTCCAGAGTGAAGAAGTGAAGTAAAATTATCGCAGAACCAGATAACGGCTATCTAGGGTTGCTGTAAAAATTATAAACATTTCATGAAGGTGGAAAAAGGATTATTTTTTATACACAATACTAAATTCCCCATTCAATTATCTATAAATTTCTTTATGGTCAAATAATAATGTATGTACTCAAAAAAATACTACTGGTTGAATTTTCATCTAATTTGAGCCAAAATTAAAATCAGTAGAAGTAATAAATGCACACTGATTAGGATATATAATAAATAATAATTTAAATATATATATATTTGATTTAAACACTTAACAAGAATTTTGCTTCTTTGAGAAATACAAACTTGGTAACTTTAATGATTATTTTTTAAACAATCAAATCGAAATAGATATATACACACTAGGAAAATTATACACCTCAGTAAAATATTATATGAGCCAGATGGTCTCTTGTCTTTGGTCTTTGGAATTAACTTCATAGGAATCCATTTTATGTACTTTATATTTATACAATAAAATGCCAAAATTATGTAACTTCAAAATCTAGGTTATCTTTTTCTTATTGCAGTTGAAGTCAATTACTCAATTATCACAAAAACGTTTTGATAATTTTCTTTAATGATTGATTTTTATTTTGGAATTAATACCTGAAAAAAATTACAATCATCAAAATCAAATTAAGGCCAATCTAAGGCAAATTGAATTTTTCTTGTTAATTGCCAAGCCAGAAGGTAGTGTCCCTATTTGAATTAAGATGGGGGAAGGGGTGATCATCATTCCTCTCGGTCAATCTGACTATCCATGTGTATGTATGTCATTTACAAATAATTTAATCTATCTGAAATTGTAACAGAATGTTCTTAAACACCTCGAAATATGTTTTTTATGAACAAAATGGGATGGCAAGGTCAAGATTGTTTCGCTAACTGTTAAGAACTTTTAAGTCCCAGCTTAGAAACTAATTATTATTTAAATGATGGTTGATTTGATTATAAAGTCAATGATGCAAAAATAATTTCAAGGATACTCCAAAAAATAACTTTTTGTAAAACTAGCAATACAGACATTATAGCTATATATTTAATTGTTTTTGCTTGGAAAAGACAAGGTTTAGAAATAAAAAAAATTAATTAGGTTTTCCAGGAAATTCACCAAGCCCCACAGCGACTGTTGATATTCTTTCTTCACTTTTTATACAGTTTATTTCATTTACAAATATTTAAAAAGACAAGGTTTAGAAATAAAAAAATTTAATTAGGTTTTCCAGGAAATTCACCAAGCCCCACAGCGATTGTTGATATTCTTTCTTTACTTTTTATACATTTTATTTCATTTACAAATATTTAAAAAGACAATTCAGTTCCTTATCAATGTAAAAAAAGTTTTGTTGTTAAAAGATAACTATTAAAAAAAACATTATTTTGATTAATTTTCACTACAGTCCATGTATACTCATATTACATGTTATTAATCAATTCTATTAGGCCTTTTATTTGATATCATGTTTTATATGATAGAAGAATATGTTTATATTCTAATTAGAAAGTAATTTATTAAATATAACTCTTAATTAGTCTGGCAGTAATACCCCTTCTTGTTATTTGCTATGTATAACATGCGATTTAGTTACACCCGTCCTGCTTGGAATCACGATGTACAGTTCAAACGAATTTTGGCTATGATCCACCAGATTTCAAATGAATACTATAATAAATACATTTGTCATTTTAAAAACACATCATGTTTTCACGTCGGTGTTTGTCTGTTTACGTGTTTGCGAGTGTTCTGTTCGGCCTAGAGACATAAAATTTTACTTGAAATTCCAATTTGATGTTGCAACGACATAAAAAATAATAGCAAAATCCTAAATATAATTAAGTGTCATTAATTATGCAATACATTGTAGAAAAAATATATAATTGTTGTTAGGGTATGAAATCAAAGATCTTGACATTCTGATTAACATTATGTAATTTCTGTTTCCTAGTAACTAATGGGAAAAGAACTATTTTTAATGCAACATAATTAGTTATTTGAAGACGTTCCATTATAAATGAAGTTAATACCTGATTATATAGAATTGCTATTGTTTTTTATGATATCAATCGATGGTAAGTCCCTTCCAAAATTTAATGCTTCAACCCAAGTTAATTATGAATTACTTGTTGACATTATTGCATTGAAGCTTGTAATTACAGACCATTAAAGCCACAATGCATAATATTTGTTATGGATCAGGAGGTTGAAGTGCTTAATTTGATACCATACTCAATATGCTAGAAAAAAATATTTTGCAAATAGTCATGTTTTACGGAGTATTTCAAATTGTCCATCTCCAGGTCGAAGAAGAGACTCGTGTCACCAATTCCCACACAACGGGGGAATTATGTTATGGTTCTTTTTGCTAGCCAACGAAAATCTTTAAAAAATAGAAAACAACTTACGGTGGAGGTAAACAAATCTATGCTGTATAAAGATGCCAGGAACATTTCCCATCTACTTCTTGGTTTTGGCAACATTTTTCTTTGCTGCTTGTTTTTTAGCGGGAACAGTCTTATTAGTATTTTTAGCAGTTGGCTCAGGTTTTTTTTTAAACCTTACTTTAACTGTAACTGGAGTCGGAGATTTTTTTGTTTTTTTCTTCTCGGTGACAGTTTTTTTTTCTGTCTTCTCAGTGACAGTTTTGTTTTTCGTCTTCTCAGAGACAGTTTTGTTTTTCAACTTCTCGGTGACATTTTTGTTTTTCGACTTCTCAGTGACAGTTTTATTTTTCCTCGTTGGATCCTTCGTTTCGTCGATGACCTCAGACGGTCCGGTTTTTTTAGTTGTTTTCTTCTGAGGTGGCAACTTAAAGGAGCCAACAGCCCCAGTGCCTTTGGTCTGAACGATTGAACCTGAGCCCACTGCTTTAACTAAGTATTTCTTGATGTATAAATAATTACTTCTTATGTTGACGTCATAGTTTGTGCTTATATACTTCACTATTGCCTGCACGGAAGTACCTTTTTTATTGTTGAGCTCAGTTAATGAAGATATAACCATTTTTGCTACAGGGATTCTCTTAATGGATGCACTTTTCGCCATTTTAAACTTCGGTGAGGATTTGCCAGCCATATATCGTTTGGATGCAATATTATAGGAATAATGTAATAACAAGATGGATCAAAGAACACAGCACGATAAACGGGGAACAACTTACGTTCTCTAACAGAGATAGCATGATCATAAAGTGGATTAGTTCACCCTCAGTTGATATTGTGAGATTAGCTTTGTTTTCATTGTTACTTTATGTAGCAATGGATAACCTTTTAGAGACTTGGTGATTGTCTAACAGGTTGCATTCGGCCCAAACAAACAATACAAAACAAATTTCCACTTAAGGAAGTTTTGATTTGATAATTGATAAAAAAGGGGTATCGTCTACACAATTTGCCAGATCTTTGGTTACTTATTTTATTCACAACCGCTTTTTCTATTGAATGTAAAATTGACAAATGTGTAGTATTTTCCTTTTAAATAAATTTTTATACTTTTTACAAACGGCTATAGATACCAGTTAGGGTCATAGTAAAAACTAGTTATAATCATGAGACCAAAAATATTTTACATAATTTTTTTTTTATTATTTTAAAATTACTATTTATACATTTCAACCTATTGAGGTTATTAAAACAATTACTACTAATTACTAAAGAACTATAACCCTGAAAACCCTCAAATACCAACATAGCCTAAAAATATATAAAAAACTAACAAATAAATTTAAAAACAAAATCGTCCTATTCACTCCTTTACAAACTTACATTACTCATTTACAGACTTTAGAAAGAAGTAATGAAAGAGTTATTAAAAAAAAATAGTAAGAAAAACTAATCATCACAGTCTATTTCGTGACCGGCTTCCTCGTCGCTTTCTATGTATTGAAAACAGTGAGGCCATACAAAGTGCTCTTCGTCCTCATTGTCAGGTAAGTTCTCATTGTATGACTGTGGAATTCATTTTTATTGAAAATTTTCATGCACATACAACATTTCCAATTGTTACCATTAGTGCTGCGGCCACGTGCGAAGCACGGACCAGGGTGCTCTGAAAATTAACCGAGATTAAAATGATTGTTTAGGACCGTACCTAACCCAATAAATAATACATTACCTAATTTCATTGTTTTCTTTCTCTTATTTAAGTTGATTTTTTTCCCCCTTCATAGTCCCTTTAAATTTACAGATAATTTTATATAATAATTATAGATCCTCAGGCGAATCTATCATTCTTTTTGATTTTTGTCCTAGATCTCTTACTGAATATGTTACCATAAACGAGAAGAAGTGACAAAGGGATATCTTGGAATATTTCTGTATTCAAAAATATTTGCTATATATTCAAAAAACACTTCCGCTCTCATTCACCCACTATCATTCCTTGCTAACCCCCCCTCCTACCTTGAGTATGTCTTTTGTGTGAGTGAAGAACCATTGGTGGAATCGCCAAGCCTGAGGCCGAAAAAGTGAACACAACTGTAACAGATGATTTGGCGTACTAGGGAAAATCTATTTTAATAACAAAATGCAATACAGTGGGGGTATGTATAAAAACAGAAATTCAAATGAAAAGATACATACCTTAAAAGCTGAAAATCGATGGATATACAAAATAATTTCATAACAATGGTAAAACCACACGTACTACACAAAAGAGGTATTGCGCAACACTAATTGAGAGAAATATTTTTAACTTCAACTGGAGAGGGATTCGTTAGTAAGTGAATCTAACACTTCGGAGAAGCATGTCCCGAAGGCTCGTTACCAAAAAATCGAGCAGCAGCTGATTGTTGTGAAAATTATAAAACCCTTCCCATAATTCGTGATTTACCATATTTCCAGATAGTCACCCTATTTTTAGATATTCAATCCTTTTATGATAAAATGAAAAAAATTTATTCTGCGACTTTCTCCCCTAACAATAACATGGAACATCATATGAATGTCTATCAAACAGATTGAATATTAATACGTACAAATGTATAGTACGATGTGCTATGGCTATGAACAAAGAAAAACCAAATAAAACAAAAGGCAAAAATGAATAGAGATGAAAAAAAAAAAAATAAATAAAACAGAAATTATTACAAGGGGGAAAGAGCAGGGTTGAATGAAAAATAAATAAACAGAATTATTAGATTGGAGGGAGATAAGAAACCGGTAAAGTCTCGAATTAAAGACTGGGAGAGTTGATAAACGATGAATAAGAAAAGAAATATATAATGCGTGAGTTTTAACCTCTTGTGAGGAACCGTACTCTGGAAGGGGTCGTCAAAAAAAAAAGTATTGCGGGATTTGATCGCAGACTTGAATTGGAGGGTGTTGTTATGGTAGGGGCAATGTAATCATGGCAGTCTTAGCGACGGGCGGAAGGGTGCAGCCATTCCAACTCAGCGTAGTGCCACAAAATGCGACGGTCTGTGGGGATCCTGAGTATAAATATTAGAAAATAACTAATCAGCTACTTTAACCGAGGCTCGAGATCCCCATAAACCACGCAACCGTAGTCAAAATTGGGGAATACAAGAGAGGAAACTAGGAGTTGCCACATATGTAATGGGAGAGATGTCGGGAAATTTGAGCAGTTTAAGGGTGGAAATGTAGTGTTTCCAGGATAGTTATATATGTAGTATAGGGATATCAATTAGGATTTCTACAAATCCAATCAAAGATTACGGAGAGATGCCAGATCTTCCTGAATCAATAGGGAGGAGATATGGAGCTGACTATAAGGGAAGGATAGGTATTTTGGGTTTTGTAGGTCGATAGGTGGAATGAGGAGTGATGGATAGATGTATTAAGGTCGTTGTGTAGACACAGAACAGTCATGGCAAAATAGGTCCATGGAGCTACAGGGTAGACAATGAAAGGGGTTAGCAAGGAGGTTGGTCAGGAATGAGTACTACCTAGTAGTGATAAGAAATGGGATTTAAACCTGTTTCAATAAATGAGGAAATTCGGCATTGATCTACCCTTTTGAGGGGTTTGGAAAAAATAGAGAACAAATATAGGCCAGTAAGCCTTTGGAGGAGGGATTAGGAAATTTATTCAGTGGAAGAACATTCCCTCATATCCAGCAAGAGGGAAAAATTATAAATGTGAAGCAATAGGGGTGAATCATAGGGATACAACTTTAGGAATTTTATGGAAATAGCACCTCCACCTACCGAATTAGTTCTTGATTTCTTAATCGAGAAAATGAGGCCAGAAGGAGAAATATACGAGAAAAAGAAGTTGTCTAGATGGAAATTAGAGGTGGTGTTAATTGGATTGGAGGGACAGAGATGGACAGAAAGTGAGAATTAAGGTCGTCATAAAAAATATGTCAACCAGGAACGGTGCCAGGTTTAATGAGTGAAAATTTATGTTTTGTACATTTCTCCTAAAACTACACCACTCTTATAGCAATAGATCAAAATGTAATCCAGCAAATAAAAATAAAAAATCCCTTTCTGACAAAGAAATCGTTCCACAGGTGGAGACCAAATCTGATGAATTGGATATTTTAACTCTGCTAACTGTGATCACCGGTTACGCATTCAGTGCAAAACGGATGCAAAGTGGTTTAGATAAAATGTTTAAAAATTAGAAACATAAACCAATTAATGATTATTTTTCATAATCTTTTCAGATATTTTTATTTAATTGTATCTGTTCATAGTTTGTACACATTTTATTTTATATATACATTGTATAGATATTTGGTTCTTTCTGAAATATATATCTGTACCTCGGAGGGATACAACACTATGTCCATTTTCATAACTTTACAGGAGAGGAGTTTTAAACTTTTTTTCAACAAAAAGTGTTATTGGCACAGCTATTTATTGAGATGTAAATAACAATAAATAGAATGTTCTGGTAAAATATTGTTTCAACATCTCAATAAATAGCTGTGCCAATGTTGAAAAAAAGTTTAAAACTCCTCTCCTGTAAAGTTATGAAAATGGACATAGTGTTGTATCCCTCCGAGGTACAGATATGTACATAAAAATATTTAAATATTTTTTGTTTTACTCCTGATAATCCGCGGCAGTTGTCTGGTCTCATATGCGTTGGACTATCGAGATTGTACTGAATTTCTCTTCCTTCAATAGAAGTGGATGGTGCTGGATAGGATAACAGCTAACACCTATATTCAACTTACTGATCAATTGACCATTAATGGACCACAATTAAACAAAATAATAATGACCATACATTTTAGATAAAACATATTGTATAGAACTAATATTGACAATACTATATTTTATTTACAATGCACATAGTCGTGATATGACATTCCAGGTATGTCATATATATACGTGTATGAATCACGTAATAAATTCTTGTTTTGAGTGTAATTATCTCTGGAAGAATGACACAAGGAGAGGAATCACTACACCAATTATTGAGACCCCAATAAGTAACAATTTAGTGTCTTGAGATTGTTTCTGTATAAGGGCTTCAAGATCATTAGGAATAGCAATAAGTTGACCATCATATCTGAAACAGAATTAATATATGCATTACACATTTATGTAATGTAATTCAATTATGTATTCATTGCCAACACCTCGATACATAATTCTTCAGAAATTGAATAAAAACTAACTTTTGATACTGATTGATATTTCTTCAATTAGTTTCATACTAAAGAAAAAGTACTTGGATAGTACTAATGTCAAGGCTTATGAGGTTGCCACTGCAGTTGGTAGATAAGACTGACAAAATAGAGGGTTTACTGTTTAGGTTGTTACCTTACGACTTTTATTTTGATTATGTAGAACAGATTTGCTACGCCTTTTGTTATTTTTCCTTAGGAGGCTAAGTGAATGAATCCTGACTAGACACATCCCTTAAAAAATTGAATTAACCTAACCTTTTATCGCATGGCAATATTTCTGGATTCATTTTAATACTAAAAACATTGTGAACACAGCTAATTTTTGTTAGTGAAACATTCAGCATCGAGTATTTTCATGTAAATAATAAAAAAAAGATTATTTGAACTACCCCACATTTTAAGCGACTTAAAAATGTGGTATTTTTTACTTGAACTTTGAGCTTAGGAAATAAATAATTTCGTCGATATTCCTCTGGTTAGTTTAATTTACAAAATTATTTTGGAGAAATGGACTCCTATAGTTCTAAACCAATTTCAAACAGGTGTTCAAAATCATATTTCATTTTGAGGGGCTGGAACTGATTCATAAAAGATCGCATCAGTAATTATTAATACAAATTATTGATTATATTCCTAGCTTTAAGAAGATATACTACTTGGTAATGAACTGGTATATACATTGATCACATGGAATAGCACGTTGTACATTAACTTAGGGAATATATTTTATTAAATGGTTACTAAATGTACACAGATTTGTCAATTAATAGGGAGAATAAAAAATTAAACATATCACTTTATTCAACACCTAAACCTAAAGTTAGTAGAAAACATTTGTACTAATGAACGATTTCTATGAAAAGAATCCTCGGATGAATTCATGTAACAGATGTCAGCATATATGTGAGTGATTTCATTATCTTTGTATTAACAATAATACATATAAACAATTTTTTATCACATGTCATAATAGTTTCCCAAAAGTCCTTCCAATCATCTAGCTTCCTCAGTAACATCCATGCACCTGTTGGCTGTTAATCCATCATCTTTACTACCTCTTGGCCTAAAAACTGACCATTAAGTACTTCAATATTCAACCTCATCTCTTTTACTTATAAAAAACAGCTAAGTTGGGATATTGTAAAAATAGTAGCTAGACAGGGTATAAAAGAAGTTATGCAAATATACACCATGAACAGCTAAGTTTTGCATATATTTAATTTCACTCTTCCATTACAAGTTGTTTTCATAAAACTACTTTAATTTATAATGTTACATTATATTATTTACTTAATTCTTACCTCTGAAAAGAGTTTAACAATCCTTTTAGTTCCTCTATCTTTGTATCTAAAACTTGAACAGCTTTGTCATTATCTGGGAGTGGCCTATGGCTGTCATTAATTGTGTGAAGAAGCTTATCCAACCGCCCTGCAACATTATCTGTTTCCTTCTCATTGACGTAGCCATGAATTGTATTTTTTATTTCTGATACTACTGAGGATAATTGTTGGTTGTATTGGGCAAGTACTACTGCTGCATTAATATCTGACTTTGTTATATCGCTAGCAGTTAAATCATACACCTACAATTTAAAAAAAAAAATAATATCTGAGCTGTAAATTAAAGTACATAATTAATTAATATCTTTAACTTACTAATTTCCTCAGTTCTCTCATTTTAAATTCATTGTTAATTGAACTTCCTACTATTCCAATAACAGTTCCTATGATGGATCCGATGATAGACCAATATTTTGTTCTATCTGCCTGAGCCCTCTCTTTTTCATGACTCTCTTTCACACAAGCCGAAAGCGTTGTGAAACTATCTCGCTCTTCCCTTTCAACCAATGCGAATTCTGCATTAAGCTTTCGTTCATCTTTTAATATAGAATGTTCCTGTGTTATCAATTGAAGATACCTGAGAAAGAGGACTTCTTTAAATTTTTTTTTCCACAAATCAGTAAACCATAAATTGTGGGACTTGGAAGATTGTTTTGATAAAAAGTTATGAAAACCTTTCTTCTCCTCGACTCGTAGTATCCAATTCAGAATATATTTCCTTCAGCCTTCCTTGAATCCTACTTAATTCTTTAGCCATTTCACGCCTCTTTTCCTGGGCAAGCACAAATTTATCTTGTGCTTCTATTACTTTATTTTGCATAAACCTTACTTCATCCATACCAGTCACTTCCTCATACCATGCTACTAAATCATTAAATTTATTTTTTAAAATGTTTTCTTTTGCAAGAGAATGATGCTCAGGAGAAATAGAATTATTAGTGAATGAATTGTAGGAATATTGTCGTTTGATAATACTTGTGTAACATACAAAAAAATCTGACGGATTAGATCTTAAACGTAATTTTGAATAAAACTTTAACATGGACATGTTAAATTAATAAAGTATATAAATATTAAAAACAAGCAGTGACTACAAATACAAGATGTAAACTCAGTAACCTGCATGGGTAGGTAACACTCAAGTGATACTGTGAAAAAACACTCAGCTGTTAAAAGCAGTTAGTTTTTTTTTTTTTTAAAGAAACTGCTTGATATTTTTTAATAACTACCTAGATATAAATGTTGGGAATTGGCTTAGTGTGACAAAGAAATGAAGGTAGATTTTCATCACATTTATTTATTGACGATGTTTCGATATAAATGTCATATATGTCTGCTTCAGGAACTTGTGTCCGATGACCCGAAAAAGGAAGGAGCAAGATGTAAAACTTCTATCATATCTTGTAGACTGGTTTGAGAACTCTCATTTATTATTGAGATAGCCGGTGAATTGTTGGGTTATTTGGAGTTTGCGATTTATGGTCTTCTTAGTCTATTAAGTTAGGTCTTCGTTGATTGTTATTACATAACTGGGGAATTAAAAAATGAATGCTTAAACTTATTATATTAATACCCCTTGTGGTATTTCTACCGCAAATACTATTTTAAACTTTATTATCAGATGTCATCTCTCCCGAAGTTTTAACTAAAAGTTTTGAAAAATGAGCTCACTACTTTCATGATTTTTTTCCTCCATGGAGGCGATAACCCTTTAAACGTTGTGAATTAAATTTTTTTCAGAGATGATTACACAGTCAGTTTATTGTCGAGCAATGGTTAATGACAGTTTCTTTAGAAAATATTCAACCTATCTGATGTTAAAGGCACACCCCTGATGCTGATTACGTATGTTGCTGACACTGTTATGATAAAACTGTGAACGATTTGAGCCGTCCAGTTATATAGGGAATGGAGATGTTTATATTAGAGCTTTAGTTACATGTATACTGGTACTGGAGCTAGGTTTCTTGTAAGAACTGTCGCCTAGTGGCTTATATTTCGAGTTTCAAATGTGTTAGCGAAGAAGAACAGAACCTTGTTGAATTACCCTAGTTTGCACTGTCTGCTCCTTGTCATGTGTCGAGGATGGTAGAACAAAAGTTCGCTTGAAGTTGGACAACAAAGAAGATACGGTTTGTACCATTGAGATATACTATTCCTTCCGGATCTCAAAGCTAATTTGATAGCTTTCCAATGATCCGCTGGTCCGAACTAAACCATTGCCTTGAAGGTTGAAGGAGGGGGATTTTATGGAAACTTTTACTAATGATATTATAATTTCTAACACATCATACAAGTTATTAATTGGGATGCCGAGTTCTTTATTTTGATTCCCTGCTTAATTTGACTGGCTTCTTTTATATTTAGCATATCTGGGACTTGAAGTAAAATTTTAATTCAAAATATCAACACCATATGAAACTGGGGTTGAAAATACCGTAAAAGAATTTATGACGACCGCTTTAATCACTTTTCGTGATAAATTACATGTTACTAATCAGGGCAGTGAGGTTTTAAATTGGTATCCTCCTTAGTATCATAGAAAAATATTTATTTACTCTCAATTACTTAAGGTTAATTTATGAATGACCTTTATTATTTGTTATGGGGCTGGTTTTTCATCAGAATCAACAAAGAATTACCAAAACATCATCAGAGCATCAAATGGAACTATATATTTGATGTAATACTATGCCTCTGAAAAAACAATGGTTGAATTAATGTTTCGACCACGATGTTAATGACAGGACACCGGGATTTTGATTTGATACCCTGCGCATTATTGCAGAACTTTTTTTTTCTGATACCAACTAATTATTTAATGACGTACATGTTGTGGAAATGGCCTTAATTTTCATGCCTTTCTTAATTTTAAACAGAGAGCTCTAGATGTTAAGAACAGACAGAAGGGGGAAACAATGATTTCTGGTAATGACTAAATCCACTAAACTCCCAAAAATGGGGAAGCACCATCTTTAGATTAGCTGGTCTTAACAGTTTGCTTTTATTTCAACAAATATTCGTTATTGGCTTGTAAAAATAGCAGAAATGTCCATTACTCCCATGACTCCTGTTTAATTTGAATAGTGTATTACAAAATCTTTTATAATTACCTTAGTTTTAGATAAAATAATTATTCAATAAAATATTTATCAGTTTAGGAGAGGTTCTGAGGAAAATTGACATTGTTGAGTCAGTTGTTGTCACCACTGATGATTAATGGGAACTCTGTGGTGCCTGGGGTCAACCATGGCAGTTTAGTGTTTTGCTCCGGCTGTACACTGTCGTACAGTTATTCACTCTCTCATTGTCTTTGGGCAGCCGGTTCGTCTTTATGTTATATTATCGATCTGTTCTCTTGTCTGACAATGATCACTTATTTTTTGGTGTCAATGCTATAAAAATATCAGTTTTATATTAATTATGTAGTAGTGTGTTTATGTGTGCGTTTAGTGAAACTGTTGCTACAATATACGATTAATTACCCAGTTTTATTCTGTCTACTGGAAAAATAGATGTTCACGGTCTTTAATAACCCTTTAATAGTGAAAAGAGATCTCATAATCCAGGTAACTTGATTCATTCTTATAAACTAAAAAATGTTACTTTAAGCATAAATGTTAAAAAATTAATGTATACATCTATTAATATAATGATGGTCAGCAATATACATGGAGCACGAAGTCTTTTTTATCCTTTAAGAAGCTGACTTGATGTTTTTGTTGTCTCCTTTGTTAAGATTTGACATTACGCAGGAAAAACAGTCTTCTTTTGTTCATGTTTAGCTCAACTTTCATCGAGCCAGTCCAGTAATTAGCTATATAAATCTTTGTGGCTTGATTGTCAGTAGTTTCAAACTACCACACTTTCTGTATTTTGTGTTTTTAATTTAATTAGAATCAGTGTCATTCTCTTGTAAGCTTTTATTCAAATATGATTAATGTAATGTCATATGTAATATGTCAACTAGGTACTTTTTAATCATAAAAAGACTGAAGTTTCTACAAACTGTTTATTATGTATGAAGAATTGCCTTTTTTAAATGGGTTCAATCATATTAGTATATGTACAGTCGCTTGTGTAAGAATATGTGGATAATTAACTACTAGTAATCGTATCAAAGCAATAGTGGAGCTATTTACCTCATGGTTTTACATTAATAAAATAAATTTCATACCGTAGCCTCAACTAGTGCTAGATTGACAAAATCTATCAGTCATTATTTTTAATTAGTTACATATTTAATTTTTAGAGTAGTGAATTCCATAGCATATAATTAAGTTTGTTAAAACTTACTGGCATTTAGAGCTGACTGGTTTTTAGTACTTTATAATAATATCTTTATTATGCTGGGAATAAGTCCTTTAAGAACAAATATTTTTGTTACACATGATTTAAATTATTTATTGACATTACACTTTTTGCAGCATGTATTGGGTACGTACCAGGTAGATCAGTTCACAAAATGTCATGATGCCAAGGTGCAATTTCCACACTCAACTAGATATCCTATTAGTTTCATTTCCTACTCCCTAATGAAAATTAATGATTAATGCAAGTTTTATCAGTCCAAGCCAGTATTAATTACAGATTGTTATTTCTCAAAGTTTATTATTTATTTTGTTGAGTTACTAAATATTATTGCTATAACAAACTGTGTCTTAACAATATTTATGCAATTATGAAGAAAAAAGAGAGGTCATTAAATTTTTTTTAATGGATCTTTGTAATTATAGTCTACTAAAGTCCCAACACATATTTCTCATTATTAATCATGACTTCCAGATCTTTAGTTATTGACCCCCCCTACTACATAGTTTGTTGTGTCAAAACATTGGCTCCAGGAATAATTCCAAAAACATATTTTCAGAAATTTTTTTTTCGTTCTTTGAAGTTGTTTTTGTACTACTGAGGAGAAAAAACACTCAAGATCATTAATAGCCATTAGTTTCATGGATTTCTTCTCGGGGGGGGGGGGTGAACAATTAATTAACAGTTAATGCTACTTACCCATTTGTTTCCCGGAACCACGGAAATTGTAATAGGGGATTTAGGTTATGCCCCAGAAAAGTATTTATTATTTTATTAACTATATATAGCCTAGTTTGGTGCAATAACATGGTCCATATTATTATATTATTAACCATGCCATCAAGATCTTTATAATTAACTTAATCGTGAAAGTATGGTCCTATCACAAACATTACTCAAGTCCGACATGTTAGAAGAAATTAAACATGTAAAGTTAAAATTTTCTAAAATGTAAAGGTGGAGAGCCTAAAATTAAAATCGGGTATGGTATAAAAAAAAACACCTTGTTCTGGGAGTACGTATGTAAGTCCATAAAAGTTTTTTTTTTTTCTTCCCCTTATAAAAATTTACCTAGCAGCATTAAGGACCAAATGCGTTCGAAATCACGAGAGCAATTTCTTCACGGGGTGAACAGGAAGACTGTCTCGAAAAATGATAGTTTTCAGGATCGACTATTCAAATTTCACGAACACCTTGAATATGGGCACTTGACAATTTAAGCATGGTATTTAGTTGATACATCTTGGTACGGATATTAAACATTGTATCTTTATTTAGATTTTTATTACCACTTATGTACAATTATCTTGTTTTGAGGTTAAGTTTACTCACGCAATTATTCCCCAGAGCCACGGATAAATACCGAGTCAATTTTAATAGCATCATTATGGTCTCTATTTCAACTATAAACAGTTTCTGAGAGCTATTAAAAACTCCTAATTTTCACTACCAATAGGATTTATTCACCCAGTTGACGAGTTTGGTCGCAGGGATACATATGAACTAAAACTAGCATATTTTATCGCGTGATGTTGCTACAAAATTAAACTTCTTAACTGATACCCTTGGCGTTTGAATTTTGGTGTATTATTATAACTGTTTTAAAGGAGCGATATTATTTAAACATTTTCAAAGCATTTATATATTTATAATACAACGTTGCATATTTTACTATATTTTGAAGCCAAAGTCTCATGTTTATTTTTTAAGACCACTGACGAAATGTCGAGGTTGGTTGTAGGGAATTACTTTCTACTGACGCTATAAAAGTAGAGAACACGATAGTGAAAGATAGTTAAAATCTAGGATTTTATTTTAATGTCCGACTTTTTCAATCACTTTTTACACCGTGTGCCATCCAGAAGTAGTAAGTTGTCTGCATGTTTGATATCAGTTCGTATTATTTCCTTTTGATATTATCTGCATAGTGGTGAATCTTCTTGAAGCTCCTCCCCACTTATCCAGTTCTCCCCATCTAATCTCTATCCGGTTTTATTGACGTGATAAATCGATCGGTAGATAGGATCGCTGCCATCATGCAATAAAGAGCGAAACTTAATATGTGATGGATAGAAGTGGCGGAGACGAGCAAAAAAAAAGCCGCTATCGGAAGCAGCCACGTGCAGGAGGTTTCGGCGACATTTTTTGCACATCCTCGGGGCTGCTGCATATATTTAGTATGTTATCTCGGTGCCGTGGGAACGAGCCTTCCTCGCATCGGCGTTATCTTTTATTGCCGGCTAACGGCTGATCATGGTTTGCAGCTACACGACTTGAAAATACGGGACTCAATTCTTAATGAAGCTGTCAATTGATGGTATCTGCTAGGATTAGAAGAAATTTTTGCATAATATTTTACCGTGATTACAACTGGCTGATCCCTTTGCCAAGTTCTATGGAGTCTACGAGTACAACGATTTTCCAGAAAAGCGAAGAGGTCGTGAAGTGTGCTCCTTCTAATTTTCTGTAAATATTTCCGCCGTATACCGTGGAGTATACATGCAGTACAGGCAAGCCTGTACGTAGAGTTTGCGTGGCCGTTTCTGTTTAATGTGTTTTCTACGTTGACATTAACCAAACGTGCAGCACAAGGTACCAAACTGTTTGAAGGTGTGATATTGCTAAAAAAACAAAACAAAAAACCATTGAACTAAGTATTTTTTTTTCTGAGCAAGGATTTCGTCGTGGATCGCGTTGTATTTTAATATGTAGATGTAGCTACGCAAATACGTAATCGATCCTAAATCAGATTCCCTGTATTCTCAATTTAAACCTTCCATTTTTCCTAGTCTTCCAAGCAAGATCACTAATAAGCATTGTTCATCCCCCACAATCATCATCCAAAAGTTGATGTACTAATGACTTAGGAATCTCATGATTTGGTGACCAGCTTTCATGACTTTTTACTTTTCTGCGGAAAATCACACTACACTATGTGGTTATAGGAGCATTGTTGGGGATTTTTAGTTAAGAAACTATCAGAAGCTTTATATCGGAGGGTTTCCTGATTTAGATCAAAAATCATTTTTGCAAGATTTCTTTTAATTAGCGATTGGACGTACTTATGTCCTTTAATCAATGATATTAAATACGGACTTTCTTGTACAGGATGATTACTTTCAACTTTTGTTTGTACGAATTCCTTTATTCAGCCCCCCCCCCGTATACCGCCATTTCACCTTATCTGCTGTTTAATTAAAAAGATCGTGGCGACGTAATTAACATTAACCACGCTGAATGGTCCTATCTACCTTATCCTCTCTCCCAATTTCACGTTCAGACTAGTAAAATAAGCAGTGATGTTTGAATCGGTCTCGAAATTTCCATAACCTGAACATTCCCTAAACACTAGATGCTATAAAACCCCCTGACGAATTTTTATATAATAACAATAATTAGGGTTTAGCTAAGAGTTTTCTATAGTAAACTTTCGATACGAATTTCATTACAAATTTAATTTATATTTTTTCTCCGTTACTCCGTCAGCCGCATAACATTTCTTCCTTTCGCACTACTTCGAACAAAACTTATATTGTTTCTAGGGCACCAACAATCCTTCCTATAAATGGAGTCAACTATGTTACTTGTATTTACATTACATTCTTTATTTAGAAGAATTATCTATAAAAAAATAGTGTAAAACTGTATTCAATAAGTTTTTTTTTTTATTCACGTTGTTTATCCTGCTCTACCTTTGTTCAGGAATACCATAATTAAATTATTAGTAATCACTCATAATTTTTCATTAAATTTTAAAAATTCGCCGATATTCCTTACAGCACGAATATAGCGTTAGCAGCGGCGTTTAGTAGAGTTGTACTAATCATTCACAAAAGTTTACTGTTGAGAGGTTGTAAATATTGTTCATCATGAATTAATAAATTTTCTTAGTTTTGACGTTAACAATAAAATACTTTATTAGTGCATGTGTATTGATAGATTTTAAATGTAGAGTAACTTGTGCGGTTGTAGAAGTTGACACTGAAGGAAGGAAAAAAAAAAGTACATGGAGAAAGCCGTTTAATAAAGAAGATAGTAAACTTGTAAGGGACAGAGAGTAAATGAGTGAGAAATTGGGAGAGAGGATAAGGTAGATAGGACCATTCAGCGTGGTTAATGTTAATTACGTCGCCACGATCTTTTTAATTAAACAGCAGATAAGGTGAAATGGCGGTATACGGGGGGGGGCTGAATAAAGGAATTCGTACAAACAAAAGTTGAAATAGCTATCTATATCTATAAACGCTGAATTAGGTTTCTTACTCAGGCAAATGAGAAATGGTAAGGGCTTAATGGGAATGCATTGGTGAATTTTCGAAGGATTGTTGATTGAAAGGACTAGAATTTTCTTTTATCTTTTACGTTTAGGCTAAAACAGGTCTGGTGTTTATGTCATAGCGTGTTTAATCAGTGCCTGATATACTTTAAATTTAAATCTAAAAAAATCTAACAGTATACGAATGATTCCACGTTAAAAAGTAATATAGTTAGGACATCCATTATATTCTGGTTTCAATCAATTTTATTAAGATAAAATTACAATCTGCCTTTTATTAGGCAATGAGTAATTGAGATAAATGTTATCATTCATACCATATTTGCAATTCATCATTCACTCGCTCATTCATACAATATTTACAAACAGCCCAGAGGCCCCCCAAGTCTACAAGGTTGTCACCTCCCTCGCATGCGAAGGATGAAGCGGAGTATTGGGGAGTCCCCCACGCTCCTACGTCAGCCGCGTCACTGGATAAGAGCCAGTAGGCTGACCAAGAGCGCGAGAGCCACAGACGCTCAGGACATGATTAGAGAAACTAGTCATTGCCAGAACTCCTAAAATCACTTAGTTATAGCAGGTCACGAGGCCACTGCCGTTTTAATATCCGAAGAGGATTATAGGGGTGAGTGGTGCAGTGCAATGACTGTGCTAGGGAATTAGGGTGGTTGGATAGGTTACTATGGAATTTTATGAACTTGGAAGGGATGAGTTCAAGAATATAGGGTATATTCAGATCATTGTGAAGGGTTTTGTTGCTGACGTAATAAGGGGCATTTACTATTGTTCTTAGGACTTTTAATTGAAAGGATTGGATGCGCTTGATGTTCGACTTTTTTGCTGTCCCCCATAGCTCTATTCCGTATGTCCAGATTGGCTTAAGTATAACCTTGTAAATAAGTAGTTCGTTTTCTATTGAGAGGTGGGATGTCCTTCGAAGTAGTCTGTACAGTTGTCCAAAGCGGCTGTTTAGTTCTTGTCTTTTTAGCCTCGTGTGTGGGTTCCATGTCAGTCTTTTGTCGAGATGGAAGCCTAAATACCGTACTGTCTCAGACACAGGGAGAGGAATTGAATTTAAAAAGACTTGCGGCAGGGGGTAAAGGTTATGTGGGAACATTTTCCTTCATTGACTTTGATTCGCCATTGGTTGCACCAATACTCGATCTTGTCAAGGTGTTTTTGAAGGTTTTGGGATGCTATATCGGGGTCTGGATGGGTTGACAGGACTGCAGTGTCGTCTGCGAATATTTCCAAGAAGGTATTGGTGGTAGAGGGGACATCAGCGGTGTTCCATTATATTAAAATTCAAAATAAAGATTTTGTTAGGTTTTACAATCGATGTGTCTAAATCTAAAAAAAAATACCGTTACTAATTAGTATACAGATTTAATATAATTATTATACCTCTCAATATTCAGTCTAGCGCTCTACCAACTGAAATAGTGAGAATCTTTCCGTTATGAATTCTCTTTGGTGAAAGTAACAAATCGCTCCTCGGTTGGCTCGAAGGCTATCTGCGACAGTATATGACCCCTTTTATTAAACGTGTTACGGCATTATATGAAAATATGTTATTTTAATATATGTCGTATGTATATATACGTATTTATTTAGTCCTGCTACCATGTTTGGTTTCCGGCGTGGTGAAGGAGAAGGGACGATCCCTTACACGGCTAGTAGCTAGTAGGTAAGCGGCCTACCATACACACCTGCGCTCTTGAAATCTTACCTGGTTATTCTTCTTTTCGCTTTAACCTTTTTTCCTAAGGTCCCGACGTCACGATGCTGAGGGAAAATAGCGCAGAGTGTCAAGAAATAAGTGGTTAAAACAGTAGAATATTTTTTACTGTGAAACACCTCTCTTTATTTGCCAAAATCAAAATTTTCCTTAATTACTGTTTGCTTTCATGAGCTTGGACGTTTCAAAAAATGTTGATAAACTATGAAAAGAATTGTTCACGGGTATTGTAAGTATGCCAACATGCGAGTCTAGAAAGATTACCTAAAAACATATTGGAGATAAATTTGGCCACGAGTAAATAGTTCAAATCTGCACGTGATGCGTCAAAATTAAGCGGATCGAGAAGTCACTAGAAAAGACACAATTTTATCTACAGAAATGGATCAATATTCAAGATGCCATTTTATGGTTTGCTAAGTTTTGGGAATTAAAAAATAGTAGAACTAACTGGTCCATGAAATCGCCCATAAGACTGGTCACAACGTTGATTACGATGAGTTGTTAATCTCAAGTCCACTTCCAAGCGTTTCCAAACGCTACTGTGACAACATTATAGGATAAAGTTGCAGAGTAGGTTCCCAGTGATCTCAGACTAGTGAATATAGACGTAAATTTATTTAATTGTTCACGTTGCTTTTATATCTTACTATCCAAATTCCCTTTGTTGTTGTTTCAGGCCTAAAACGTTTGGTTTTCAACTACTGAAAAATCTGCATTTCTGGTGATGTGATACTAATTATTACGTATGGCGTGTTTGTATTACGGAAATATTATAATTTTTAACTTATCATATAAGTTAATATAAGGCAAACATTATGCCAGTACACAGGTTCAAAGTATACAGTAAATATGATTAATCCAGTACCATAACCTGAACTAGTAAGTTCCAGTTCAGAAAAAAGTTTCTTTTTCTTTTTTAATTACAAAAACCCTCTTTCCGATATCCGGATTACCCCCCGTTTGGATATGAGAGAGTGCATTACACACTGGTTCCGGCTTCAATCCTCCTAGATGGACTGTTAAACCCCACGTGCTGACGTGATACATACCTTACATGGTCATATATTATCAATTTTTTTGAGAATGTATGGAAAATTATCCGCAATATCAATCCCCTTCATTATCATCCCTACAACTCTCCTCGGATACGGGTGCAAAAGTGGCCTCAAAAGATGGCCTGTAGTTAACATCCCATTAGGAGTTATAATAACTGACCCGTAGTATTTCTCAGGACATCTGTGGCTCTCGCCCTCCCCCTCAATCTTGCATATTTCTATTTATCCGCGATGTGGTGAGGGGTTCTCCCTGATTCTTGATGCCTTCTTAGCTGGGGAGTTGACTGTAACATATGTGAATTAGCGGAATGGTGTGCAATGGACATTTATTTATATCACCCATTGAGTAGTATTGTGTAATATTAAAAAAAATTATTTTCGTTTTAATGAATCTTATCTCATATTTAAAGTTGTTTATATAGCTCGCTGTTGTGAGTTTTAAGAACAAAAAAATGGCCATATTTATGAAATTTTTAAAAACTGTTTTTTGCAGCATAAAAAAAATTTTTGACATTAAGTATTTGTTCTTTTGTTTTTGGGGATGAGGAATTATTCTAAAAAAAAATTAAGCTCGTCTCATCTGGTTTGAAATCTCCCCCAAATTTGCTATTGCTATTAGGGATGGTTGGTATTTCTTTTAAGGAAATGTTTTATCGAATAAATCTGAATAGTTCCAGCTCTTACCGAATTGTATTCATTTCGCTTTTAGCAGTTGGATTTCTCGTTCTCTCCCATAATCTTAGTCATCTGTTCTTTTCTAGTATAATTTTGAATATGTACTCTGCCGGTAGATTATTCAGATATTTCCAAAAAAAGGAGTGCTCTATTGATATGTGTATGGATTCCGTGAAAGTTTTAACTTTCATGATGGTCTGTTCGTAGCTTAAAGAAATATAAGTTTTGTTGTCATCTTCAGTTGGGAAGTATCGCCGGCTACTTTTCCTCCTATAATCTATGGTCTCTTTGGGGGTGGATGTTGATGGTGACAAGCCGTGGGAAGTGTATAAAGATTGCGGGGCTGATCGGAATCCAATTCCCGCGTGTCAGGTACATCTATATCCAGTACAAATTTGTTGAACAGATGTTTGGTTTATAGGTGCAAATATAGGAATAAATCCTGACTTGTTTCTGTAATTTAAAATCCTTTGCCCTTTTGAATTTGTTTGCGGTGGCACTCTCAAAGGGCAGTTTACTATCGAGGCCCCAAATCAGCACCGCAGTAAATATATTTAATGAAATTTGTCTTTGTTACTTAGTTTGGGTTAGACCTTAACGGTATTGCATGAGGTGGATTCAATCTGTACATGGCATGGAGCATTAAATCTGTTGAGCGAAAACTGGCGCCGGAAAGAATTAGATCTGTAGTCTTAGCGGGTATGCGCCAGACCCTCCAGCACGTACAAGGCATTTATCAGGTTCAAATGTCAGCCCGTCACTTTTATTCGAGTTTTGGCAGCAGTCAAGTTTTATATTGGGGTAAATAACTAGTGATGATTCGTCTATTCGGCTGCGTAGAATAATTTCCTGTACCATCGGTTTTCTTTAGAATTGACCTTAGAGGAACCCGTAATTAAGATACCTTAATTCGAAACTTCTTTATTTAATTACCTGCCTATATTCTCACGAGACTGAGCAGATAAGCCAATCCACACTTCTTAGAATCGAGTATCGAACCAGTGTACCGGTAGTTGATAGTTAGCTGTATTTATCACCAATGGATAAAAATGGTACCATTTTCTGATAATCCCTCATAACCTTTTTTAATTAATCCTTAAAAACTGATAATCCCGTTAATTTGAATTTTTCCTTTCTACTTTTTCCTCTAACCTTCAATAATTTATATTCCCGATATTTCAAAAATTTCGATAATTCGTAATAAATCCTCGGTCCCTTGGCATTACGAATTATCGGGATTTTACTGTAATGTAATCATCAAACTTGGTTTTCTTTGGATAGTTTTCGAGTGTGGGTTGAACCTTAATAGTTGATTAAAAAAACTGTAGGCAGCCCATAGTTTTTTAAAAATATTTCATGCCCTTTAAGATGGTTTAAAACGTCATATTCAGGTGCATGGAAGAGATGCAGCCTCAACGGAACGTATCCCTGTTAGTCCAGCGGCGACCAAAACATAACACATACCATGATTCAGAGGCCAATTCTTCAATAGTTTAATAATTAAAGGATAAGCCATACTATTCTATTATTATTTATCTAAAACAAAATTGTTTAGTTTCAGAGATGGTAGGATGCAGGTTGTAGGGTCCTCTTAATGAATAAAACACTTTTGGCGTTATTTATGGCAGTTATATTTTATCCCATAGCTGTGCTTTTTCGGCAGACAAGCACTCTCTCTAAGTTCTCCATCCTCTCACCTCTTTAGACTTAAAAGATCCGGGTTCATTAATCTAAGAGGTGAACGAGAATCGGTAAACTTCCTGTCTGGGCCCTCGTTTTTTCCCAGCCTGGTACTGCATGAATGGAGGCTGTGTCATCCATCTCTGTCCTCCCACCGCTTACACCATAAAGCTGTGCGCCTCGAAGGGATCATAGCTGGCACGAAAATGAGATCCGTTCTTCCTTATATCATATATCTTAATATGGCTGATCTCGCTAATTCTACGTGTTGATTATTTAGTGCCAAACAATATAGGACGTCCTAGAAAACAGGGTGTGCTTATGAAGTACCGATGAGTCACGAAATTCGTGCATCGATGTACCTGTTAGTCGATGTTTATTACAAACTGCAAGTGTACTGTATTATTTTAATGGTTCGACCAAAGAATTCATATTGTTGGCGAAAGACAGTAATATTTTCTATTGGATATTATTTTCATTCCTTGAACATATTTTTAGCACGTTTTCCACGTAGTTTCTTTGTAATGATTGTTCCCACATTACCTTCACCCTCTGCCGCAAGTCTTGTCCACTAGTTTCTTTTAATTCCATTCCTCTCCCTGTAACCGAGTTAGTACGGTACTTCCATCTCGACAAACGGCTGTCCTGTAACCCACATACACAGGTGGTTTGAAAAGTTTCCGACCTCAACATGAAGATGATAATAAAATAAATAAAAGCTAGTGAAATAAAAGCTAAAATGTAAGCTTTGTTAGGTCGGAAACTTTTCAGTCCACCCTCGTACGAGGCTAAACAAACGCTTTGGACAACTGTACAGACTACCTCAAAGGACATCCCATCTATCAATAGAAAACAAATTACTAATTTACAAAGTTATACTTAAGCCAATCTGGACATACGGAATAGAGCTATGGGGGACAGCAAAAAAGTCGAGCATCAAGCGTATCCAATCCTTTCAATCAAAAGTCCTGAGAACAATAGTAAATGCCCCGTATTACGTCAGCAACAAAACCTTTCATAACGATCTTAACATACCTTACATTCTCGATCTCATCCCTTCCAAGTTCATGAAATTCCATATTAACCTATCCAACCACCCTAATCCCCTAGCACAGTCATTGCACTGCACCACTCACTCATCCCTATAATCCACATGGTTGTGGATTTGTGAGGTCTCTGGGCTGTTTGTAAATATGGTATGAATGAGCGAGTGAATGAAAATTGTAAATATAGTATGAATGAAAACATTTATCACGATTACTTATTGCCCAATGGGGCAGATTGTAATTTTATCATAAATAAAGTTGTTTTATAAAAAAAAATCTTTGTAATTATTATCACACGAATCTTCAACCATATCGCAATTTGGCTCTTGGCTGGTGATTTTTATCCATTCGACTACAGTAAAATGACCGAACACATTAAAATTAGCTAATATTAACATAGCTGAGTACAATGGATATAAAATCGTGTGGCAGATGTGGATTTGTCCGAAAAATTCAATTTTCTGTTTTAGGTTGATATGTCCTCCCATGTGTGGAGTATCATATTCTTACATTATCATTCATTACATATTCCAGATTCTATCCTTTGCCTACTTAATGAAGAACCACTTTTAACTATGACATATCGAATCAAAACAGAAAATTGAATTTTTCGGTCATATCAACATCTGCCAAAAAAATACAAATATTATAATATAAAGTGGTTAAGGATCTTTCTTAAAGGGCAGTGCTACCCGTAGCCTTTCACCTTTTGGTTTCAAATCCATGGATGAAAAGTAATTTTATTAAAAAAAAATAATTTCATTGTGGGATGGATCCAATTATAATTATTAAACACACAACAATTGATTATTAAAAGTATTTATATGTATCAATACATTTTTTTAGAACAGTACATAAGTATTAATTTTAATTTAATACATATTACATACATATACATTAATTTCAACAAACATACATATTAATTTCAAAAAAGAAGAATAAAATATTAATATACTAGTAAATATAGGAACGTGCCACGTTGCTAAACTGTTTATATTAACCTGTTTCGTTATGAGAACTCGAGGATTGTCTTTGATTTAACAAATTATTTCAATTTCTGTACATATACGAGGGCGTACCCAAAAGAAACCGAACTGATTTAGTATTGGTGGAGATCTTGTAGTGCCGGGTTTCGCAACTTTTCATCAGTCAGTATGCCAAGTGCCGTCACTTTTTTTCCTCCGAATGAAAATGGACGGACATGAAAAGAAAGCGTTTTCCGGACGTTGAAGAAGTAAAGACAAAAACGACGAAGGCGCTTTCTGGCATCACAAAAGAGGAATTCGAAATGTTTCGAACAGTGGAATAAAATATTGGACAAGAGTATTGACTCTAATGGAGAGTACTTTGAAGGAGATTAAAGGTTTTTTGAAAAAAATATTTTTTTTTTTTTTTGTTGTCCATAGTATTTTTATTATATTTGATTAGAAACCTGGCTGAGCCTTGAGAAAGTCGTAATGTGAAATCCCACACTTTACATTATACATACCTTAAACTACATGAGATCAGGGTAATCCACTATTTTGTGGAATATTCAGAAAATTGTTATTACTATATTATCTCTATCACAAAACAAAAATGTCAGACGACAGACGATTGCCCCTTACCTGCTTCAAACTAAAACATCTCTTTAAATATTTGCTCCATTAGCAAAGTAGGCCTCGACACACCGGAGGTTTGGCCGTGTACTATCAGAGCAATCTCTTGCCTTTGTGAGCTGCTATTGGCTTCCTGTTTGCGGCGTAGATATCGCCTCTTGTTCTCGTTACTTCACCGTTCTTAGCCTGAGTGAACTCTATATACACATACAGGCAACAACAACTGTATACGTAACACTTGCCTTAACTACTAGTTTTGGTTACTTTAAATGAGATATAAACTAATTAATCGAATTATGGCATCTATCTCATTGAAAACGTTGTTTTTTTGTTATGCAAGCTCATAAAAAATTTTAGGTGCCCCCCCACACACATTATAACAAAGGTTATAATCCTTTGTCATATCAAATGTCAATATCAAAGGTCATATCCTTCCAATTCCTAATTTTTCTTGAGCAGCTGTATGCAACCTCTTTACCTGCGTTACCATGTACGTAACGTTAAGTTTTTTTGAATTTTAATTACTCAATTTTATTTATTAGCTCAACATATCTGTGCCTACCAGAAACCTTTATTTTCCCTATTTAATTTTTATAGAGTTATGAATGAATATCAAAGATTTATTTTTAAAAAAATGTGACCTTGTTAAATTTTGGTGTTTTAATTACAAAAATCCATAAATGATATGAAGGAAGAAACAATATTAGGAGCTCTAAGTGACTCTCACTTAAGCAAAAAATAAATGTTAAATAATAATTTTTGACCAAAAATACATTTAAACCTTATTGATCAGTGAAAATTTGAAATATATTGACAGAGAAAATCGGCTGGAACAACACAATATGCGTGGTTTATATTGTTGACTCATTTGTTGAATATCTGAGATTGAAATGTTGTGTTACCATCTTTAATGTGCCTGTTGGGTCGACACGTGGGGGTGCCTAGTTACCTTAGCCCTAGTGACGAAGTAAGGGTTGATTAGGCTATGAGCTGGACAAATGCTTCATGACGAGTCTTACTACTGTCCTACCTGACTCCATATCTGATAGGTACCTGACCCCTCCCTCTGAGCTGGTTTTGTAGCTGCGTATTTTATTGTTTACAATATTTACACTGATATGACTTATGGTTTGGTAATATTATTCACATTTGTTTAAATTAATTTACAACATATTATAACCAATTTACAATATATATACAGTAGAGTATAGGCTGATTTATCTTATGTAGTTAGCGGTCGCTACAGTGCCCTTAACCATGAGGCCTTTATAATCATAAATAATAAATAGAGCTGGACCTTGAGAACGCTCAATAGCCAGAAAGAAACATACTAGTTAAGAGATACATGCAGAGTATATTTTTGTTTAAATCGCTTATGTTACCCTGGCCAAAAGTTGAAATCCACAAACAAACAAATATATTTTATACAAATAAATTTAAAATGTCTTAAGCCGAAAATAAGGTTAGGGGCAAAAAGATAGTTGTGCCTTATTTGTTTGAATTAATGTCTTCTCCCTTCGTGCTCGAGTAGTTATATTGTTATGGTTATACTTATTACTCATTGCCTGTATATTTTTACGCCTAAGGTATATTTGTTACTAAACATTTTTGAACTACTTATATGAAAAATAAAACAGTACTTCAAGTTTATTAATTTTTTTTTTTTTTTTTTATCCAATTTTTAACGGAAAAGCTTAAATGGTTATTTATAATATTTTTTTCAAAATTATGCTTGATATATTGTTTTTAATTTAATCTTCAAAACTTGAAGGTGCTTCAGCCTGCAAAAATGAACCCGATTTAGTCTATGCTTGTTATTACTGAAAGGACCCAGTCCATTGAGTGCGAATTTTATTCCAACTGTTGATCAAATTGTATTTGTTTGAGGAGTTATGACGGGTTAGAGGGAGACGAGAGCAGATCCTCTGTTATTGAAAATACTCTGTGAATACATGGACTTTTGTAACATTGGCCGAAGGGAGTAATTTTGTTCAACTTTCTACACTAAATAGGGAAGACACTTTGCTGATTGCGAGAGCACCAAATGGGTGTTGGTCAGTCCATTAGATTTAGCTGTGCCTTCCATAAAGACGCGTCTTCTGTAGTCGGTTACACGCACTTTTGGTTGAATATCGCAAAAATGAATAGTCCTGCAAAATCTCCAGGCGCAGTGAACTGCTCCTGACACTGGAACAGATGACATGACGGTTGTACCAGGTGTTGGACAGATGTGCAAATAGTCAGGTAGCCTGGCTACCTATGCCTTTTGTACTCAACCCTTTTATTTACAGTGGCCAGTTTCTGTGGGCGGTGTTCGTTTTATACTAGTTACTACCAAGTAGTAAAATATTGATTGAAATAATTTTGTTTTTTGTTCTACCCCTACTAAAGCTTCGATGGGCTTCGGTGGGACTCGATGTTTATAGTAGTTTTGCTGAATTTTTGGGACTATCATACAATTCACTAAAATACCAACACATGTTACGTGTTATTAACCAGGAAGTCGTGGTGTTTAATTTAATACTTTACTTGTTATGATTATTACCAATTTATTGCTCTCATTAATGCTTGGTACTATTTTTCTTGTCTTGGGATCATAAAATGGGATCTCTATTTACAATTTAATGTCTCTTTTGCTTGAAATGGCAACTCACAATCATTAGAATAGACTGACATTCAATCGTACGGGTTACATAAGTGTTTCCAGTTTTTGAGAAAGAAAATCTACGAAACCCTGAAATTATTTGTTACTTGCAAGGATTATTGAGCACTAATGCTACCAATAAGACTCACCTTTCTGATTGCTAGTACATAAGAAAATATACACAGTCATTCCTTAAGCAAATTAATTCTAGTGGATGCGATGGATTTATACTAGTGATTTCATGTTTAATTACAAATTCACATATTTGCTAAAATTATTTTCTACATTACAAACTCAGTGATAAATCCCAGACACCGAAGCTGGAACTAACCTGTTTCACTTGTTGCTTCGGACGTGAGCCCTTAATTGCTACTAGGGATGCTAATTGTTTCCCAGTTTTTGTTGGTCAGCCCAAGTTCGAGCCCCGCCCACAGCCCATTCGTTATGTACGCTTGGTGTTTGAGGATCCCTTGTTGTCTGGATTGAACCTAGTTTAAAGGGTTAACTATCCTTGTGATCCATCTCGCTTATTAAGATATTACGACTTGCGGCGTGTATTCCGTTGAGTTGTGGGGTTGTTTCAAGCGGAATAAATCCACCATTCGGAGTCACTCTCCTTTGTCTTGTTTCAGTGTTATCCGCAAGAAGGAAAACAATAGCCGTCTAATACTGAACGTAATTTGTAGTTAAGGGGTAATTTCCATGTTAGTCGTCTGACCAATTCTCAGGTATATATAAATCCTCTATCATGGAATTGGGTTTCTGCCCATTTCAATTACTGGCAGGTCATTTTTATGATCATGTTCAGTGTTATCATTGAGCATTTGTATTAAGCTTAAGCAAGTTTAGTCTTAGTAGGTAATGAGAATGTCGTCAGTATAAAGTTGTACGAATGTTCCGACATCCTCTGAAACGTCGCTCATGTCGCAGTTGATCTCAAAAATGTACTCCTTCGTTCATCGAGAGCTTGGAAAAGAATTTACTTACACTTCAAAAGTATGGTTCTGCAGAAAGAAGTAAAAAAGCCTGATTAAAGAGTGTAGTGTGGATTCCTCCTTTGTGGTTTATAATGGGGGCATCGTGCCGAACCGTGTCAAAAGTGGTGGCAGGTGTTGACGATTTTCATAAGTTTAAATCACATAAACGTTTAAGCTGATAAACTTCTAAATACTTAGCTTTGATGTGTTTGGTTAAAATAAAATAATTTTGAAAAAATAGAAAGCTGCTTAGGTAATTTAACTTACAACTTCTCGTTCAGGATTTGCTAGTTCTTTGGAGATAATGCTATGATGATAAATGTGTGATAGTATTTGTTGGGTCGTCACGAGGGGGTGCCTAGTTACCCTAGTAGTCCTGGTGACGAAGTGAGGGTTGATTAAGTTTATGACCTGGACAATCGTTTCATGACGGTTTTACTATCTGACTCCATTTTTGATAGGTATGTGCCTCGACAATGCACTATGTTCTGGAGAAGAGGTATAGGGTAGGTAGTGTAGGTAGTTTGTGTGGTCTTGGAATGACCACGAATTCACACTCGGTATCTGAGGGTAGGTGAAATCCGTCCGGATCCTAAAGGTGAGTGTGAACCGGAGAGAGGCAGACTGAATCGCCGTGGGAAACACTGCTTGGTAAGTTTTCAGGGCCACGACAACCGGTGTCCACTAGGGAGAGGTCTCTCCTAAGGAGGTGCTAGATTTAGCGAGATGAAGGCAGAGATTCCCACTAGGAAGGCATGGGGTCTTACAACGCCGGACTAAAACGTAGTGAGGTGAGGATGGAAAAAGATGCAGAGGTTTTAAAATAAGGAAGAAGACCAAATTCTTTAATACCGCCGCAGCTGCAAGTCAAGTAGCTTCGCTAGGAGGAGAATGAAATACAGCCCGAGATCTGTCCCTATTTATATTTAGTGGTAGCTCGTTAGGCCCAATCATCTCCCTCGTTATTGTATCCAATAAGGTCCCAGTATGTGGTAGGGTTTTGTGTAGGCAGCCAAAGGCTGACCTGGCAGGGTCGTTTTCTACCTGATGTGGGGTAGCGGGTTCCTAGCTCATAACTTGCAGCTGTGACCTCTTTATTGTTTACACATTTACAATGACTTATTTATGTCCTTTACATTTGTTTCAAATTAATTTACAATATATATACAATAGAGTATAGGGTGATTTATCTGATGTAGTTAGCGGTTGCTCCAGTATTATATCATACTGTTGGAAAATATCCTTTATTGTGCTATAATTACAATCTGCCCTTTATAAGGCAATAATAATTAAGATAAATGCTCTCATTCATACCATAGGAAAATATCACAAACGAAAACAAGAATTGAATATATGATTGCTAAGAGAAGTATACAGTCACGGACTGAACTTCCGAACAGGACAACTACGTTGGCTAGTGTAACGTTCTGTCTTTATAGTGTGCTCATAATGTCATGCCTCTAGTTGACAAGTATTGTGTATTCGAACCTTTTCGTTTGATTTGAAGTAAATAATCAACGTGATTGTCGTCCTAGATATGTGTAAGATAACAGGATAGTCAGAGTCCTCATATATTTACTATGTGAGCAATCGTGTGCTGGGTCTTGTGTGGAAACGGATCCTCCTTCGATGCTCAATAGTAGATAGGCAATTTACATTCACCTAACGTACAGTTTCCTTCCTCCTCTCGGCATTACATCTATATATGAACGCCTGATAGTTGCTATCGATCTACACACTGTGCCTGGTGACCACAACTCTATCATAACTTGATGAGATTATAGTTATTCGACTGTCTGAGGCTTTTGAAATGTTCAATAAGTATATTATTTACTCTGCAAATGATTTTCCATTGTACGCTTTCACATTTACCTTGATGTAGTTTCGCTCTGTGGTACATTACATTAACGTTCTCCCCGTTTTCTTTTCGAAACCTTTCTTCATTATTTGACGAAAGTAATAAAAAATGAGTTTCAAGAAAACTGCAAATACATTGCTGATCCGGAAGGTAGAGGAAATTTCATCTCCTTTAATTTGTTTATTTATATTTAAACCTGTGTGTGTCGCTATATAAACACATTTAAGTTTTAACACATAGGCTGAACTAATATGAAAAATTTAGGATAGATTTCAGGAACGTAGTTGGATTATATTTAGCTTGGAGTGGATCAGCATTATTTAAATTGTTACCTAGGAGGCGAAGCAGCTCAAGACAACTTGCCTGGCCTCCTGATGTCCCTACTGAACAGGGTATAAATTAGGAGGAAGTAAGGATAAAGGTGCATCGAATGGGATCATGGCAAAGACATGGATTCCCTCTTGATATGGTATTATGGGAAATCCATATTGTGCTTCTTAGACATGGTTGATAAGATTCTCAAGTAAGTTTACCCAGATCGAGGGGTGGAAATAAATAGGTAGATGACCAGGTTTTTTATCAATACATTCTAATTAACGGACCTGGACACTATTTTTAATAGTGTGTCGCAAAACGTTTCAATTTTAGAATGCTTTTATATTACCGAATGTAATGGATTTCTTCTTTAAGGTGCTAAGGTATAGAAAATACAACGTAATCTTAAACACCTAATAACGAAACCCTGAAAAAACGATTAAAGAGGCAGATAGTTAGGTATCTTATATTAATCATCTGAACTGAAAGGACTGGCAGTGGACTGTGGACTAAGACTGCCTTCCCTTTTGAACATTTGGCACGTTCGGTCGGACCCGATCTCGACCTTAGCCTAATTATTGCGTAAGTCGACCTTTCTCTCTCATTCACTACCTGTGATCTTTGGACTCCTGCCTCGAGGGCACTCGTCTATATCTAGACAGTATGGACGTATAAATTTAAGGGAGTATTGAATAATTCTTATCATATAGATTTTTTCTTCCGTACTCATAATTGTAGGCATTCGAATAATGAATTTCATTCAAAATAACAATAGAATACATTCGTGTGAATTATTTTAATGTATGATTATCATGGTAATTTTGTAATATTATAATAATTATAATAGATGTTATGATGTTTACTTTACACTTCACACTTATATGTAGACAGACATAAAGGAAGACAGCTCTGAACTTGATACTGCCGGCACAAGTGCCTGAGGTATCGAGTTACCTTTTCTGTGATGCAGGATGTCGTCTGGCGGCTTTGTTCCCGTATTATGTATCTCTTTGTTCATCGGCCGAAGGCATATTGTTTAACGTTGGACCGCTCCAATCCTAGTTAAAACGCTTAATTTTAACTGGGTATTTCTTTTCTTTTCAACACCAACTATATCATCCATTAGTGACTAGATTCCAATAGCAGTTCATTAATGTTGTCCAACTAAATAAACTTAAAACTAACATATATTTATACTGGAGGAGCTGCATATACAAAAATACAAGTACAGCAAAATGGTCTGCTTTCAGAAAGTGTCATAAATATTGCAATTTGATTATAATACAGTTTATTATTACTCTAAACGTAACCACATAATTTTATAATTAATTAACATAATATAAACTATTGTATTACAGGACATTTAACAAAATTAAACAGACATAGATAGGGAGAGGATTGCTGTTTGCTTTCAGAAATTCAGGTATTTCTCTCTGGGATTCTCGGGCCTCAGCCAATATGATTTTGTAGTATCTTTTTATAAATGTAATTAATAATTAAGTAATCTCGGATCAGAAATTTGAAACTGATGAAATCATTACAGTACAAAGAAAAAAAGTTGCGACAGGGCCGGGCCGGGATTCGAACCCGAGACCTCCCAATCTCCAGTTAGATGTTCTACTTCTGCCCTATTCCTACACGAACGAATTTGAATGTCAGCTGTTTGAATGATGAGCACTCGACCAATTAAGGCTCAGCCTTACGTTGCGGTTATTTAGCGACTGGGCCACTTCAAGGATATCGTCTACTAAACTTGCCTACTAATGCCAACCACAAAGTTCATTACCAATAAACTTTGTGGAATTTCATTATTTTGTAGTTGTATAAATGTAGAACATACCGATAAAATTTTATTTCTATTGAACCATTTTTCCGATCAGCCCAAAATCCTGAGTCCTGTCTATTAGTACTTGCTGGTCTACCTTCAATGTTTTCGCCGATGCTTGATCTTGTGTATTAGATTATCGTCTTTTGCTACAGTAGTTGGACAAAAGTTGTTGCTGTTTATAAATGTGTCAGTTGATAATGAGGCATTATAGAGGCTGCACTCATCCAACGCAGCACCTTCCTGAATAATGATCACTGAACAATAAAGTATGAGCCGTCTGACAAAAAAGCAAGGGATGAGACAGTGAACCCTATATACATAACTGCAATAATGTCCTTATCGTCGTCGGGGATCCAACACCGCTCATTATGCAGTCTTCATTATTCAGCACATGCAACATGCAGAGATACTGCAACGCGATAGCAGTCCTTTGACTGGCCATTTGTAATCAACTGTACTAGAGTTAGTTATCTAATTGTCGTGGCAAATAATCCCTCGGGTGCTTGGCCTTTTCTTACGGTAGATTAATTGGATTCGTCTGCATGAACTTTAAATAAAAAAGTAGCGTTCTTACTCTTCTCAGAAAACGGCAGTAGTCTGGTAATAACTTTGAGATCATCAATGAAGTAAATCCGAAATGCTGTTGTGCCAACCTCTTAATTACGAATAATTAAGAGTTCCCCTCTTCTCGGTTAGAAAATATCTACTTATGTTTCCATATTTTAATAATAAAGCTTATGACGTCAGTAAGATAGGGGGAGATGCTAGTGGGGGAAACAGCCGCAGGTGGAGGACCCCCCCCCAACCATGGCTGGCCTGCCTATATAAGCAGCCAGACTGGCCGAAGTTGCTGAAACGTACAGAACCGGCACTTGCTCGCTATCTCTCCCTCCCTCTCTCGCTCCCTCTCCCTCCTTCCCTCCCTACCTCTCCCTCCCTCCCTCCCTCTCTCTTTCTCTCTCTCTCTCTCTCTCTCTCTCTCTCTCTCTCTCTCTCTCTCTCTCTCTCTCTCTCTCTCTCTCTCTCTCTCTCTCTCTCTCTCTCTCTCTCTCTCTCTCTCTTCTTCTGAACATAGTGCTTTGTCGGGGCACCTTCTAAGATCTTATGGAGTTAGGTCAAAACGAATTAAGCTGCCCGCCCACTAGGCCGCCAACAGAGGTGAAAGATCACAGGTCCACCTAATATTATCTCTTTCTTGGCGCTCGCCGGACGGTGGCTAGAGGTTGTAGTGACCCTAGCCCGTGGCGGTTTAAGAAAATTACCAAGGAGTAAGTCCATTTTGTAGGATTGATTTTTCAAATAAATTAAAATAAAATTTGGAAAATTCGGGTGGGCTTATTTATTCATTGCTTCACCGTTTTGAAATGTTTTTGGGTGAAGTGATGACAAGTTTGTAGTTTCTAATTATTACTTTTTATTACTGTTGAACTATTGTGAAAAATACTGTAATTTCATCAACTATAACATTTTAAATTACGTTTGGTTATTTTTAAAAAAATTGACTTAAAATTACTTACCGGTAGAGGCTGGTGAAGTGTTGACATCAATTAAAACTTAAAATACGCACTCGCATCACAGTGGAGTTCGATACTTTAAACGCCTTTATCCCTACTGTATTCCCCCCCCAAGTCGTTTATTTGTTTAAAAGATGAAATATAACGTTAAAGGCTCCGCCCCTACCTCCCACATGCTCTAGGATAGCGGGAAGAGCTTAATACTCTTTTAGATGAAGTAATGGTTTTTTTTGTCATCCGATGAAGTAATCACTTCATTCGAGTGGAAGGTGAGCGAGGAAATGGGTTGACAAACCACTTCATTTGTGAGCCAAGTAAAGTATACTTTTCAACATTATAAACTGGATCTAATCAACATGAATTCATGTCAATCACCCTCAAGACATCAGCTTTCAACCTTCGATTGCACTACTTCATCATTCATTATTTATATTCAATTTACTTAATAATTCATTCAGAACCAATAGGAAAAATTTACTCACAAACTAACAAGATTGTATCCTGATTCGGCTCACAAACCCTCTTTTGTTAACATAAGCATAATATATTAGGTATATATAGTATAGGTACCATATATATCTGTATATATTATTTGTTCATCCGCAATATCATTTTAGCATTCCTTTATACCATTTGTTAATATACTTTACATCCCACTACATCTTTCAATTACTTACCAGCGCAGCCCATGTAACATTTATGGTGGTAATATCTGCACTGTAAGTACATTAAGTGGTAACACAGAATACCCCATAACAATACACTATTAGGGTATAGTTGGGTTTTTCAAAGTCCTTTGCATATAACTGTCATTATAGGTGATAGGGCATGAATTACCAAGATGCATGAAATTTTATGTCAAGGTCCTATTTGATGCTGGGTTGAGTTGAAAAATAATGCCGTATCTAAGAAATATGATCTATTGTCACGAATTTATTTGTTGATGGGTAAAAAGCTATGTATCATTTATTACACAGTAGAGTGTCAAAATAGGTATAAAGGGCGTGTTGATAAATAATATGTAATCATTTATAAAATTTTTTTACTACGTCGTTAAAGTCGGATAAAAATGGTTTTTGAAATTTACCCGAATGTTACTTAGATATTGCGTGGTATTTCCATTTGATGCACTGAATACGCTAAAAATAAATATAGCTCTACAGAAAGTAATGGAGTGTCATTAATTAATCAATTACATGGTAATTGAAAATTAAATATTTACCTGTCATATCGAGTAGGGAATCAAATTGAATATCTCTTCATCCTGATTAATAATATGCATTTTTTATCTGGATTTAAGTGGACTGTAATTACAAAATGTGTTTTTTTACCGTAACGAAATCCTTAATTCTTTATGCATATTAATCACTTGATATGAATTTTTTTCATGAACTAACATTTTATCTAGGTGTCAACTAAATTGTACTTTTAAGTAATAAATAAATTTGCTACTGAATTAAAGGGCCAACTAGAAAACCTATTTTAGGGTAGTCCATGTGTCAGCCTGGCTGAGTGCCGCGTGATTTTCTTACATATTAATTATATTGTGGCCAAAATAAATCTAAGAAAAGACCTTGACCACTAGAAATACCCTTTTCAAAATTATACTGTATTAATATATTCAAAAAATATAGAATTAAATAAATAGTCCGCATACTTCTTAGCATACGAGCATTAGATGTATTAGCTAACAATTACGGGCGCATGCCTTTTTGCTTCCACCACAATTATTAATATAAAATCATTCTTCATTATGATGAAAATATTATAATTGAGTAGATACCTTGTAAATAGAAAATAGTGCATGCGTAATATCTTATAATTTGTGCTTGGATGATTGATCAATATGCTTTGATGTGAAGTAGAATTATACAGACATGAACTCACGATGGCTGCCGAATTCCATTTTGTTATTTATTTTTCATTCGCCCCGTCCTTACCATTGTGCCACTCAAAGGGAAATGTGGGTCAAATATTGACTTCTTTTTTCCAACCTTCGTACAGTAGTGGCCTTTAAATTTTTACAGAACCGTGCATTTGTGTTATTATTTTCTCCACCCAGTATCCCTGGAATAAAGACGGAAGTCTTATAAAAGAAGCATCGTGCTGCTAAAACTTTTAGTAAGGTATAAATTAATATTTATACTTATAATAAGCTGCAATTTTAGACGAAGTGTTTATGTATATATATATATATAAACCAGTAATATTTTGCTCAGTGTAATAAGAATATTTTCATTTTTATATTCTCTGTTGGTAAAACAGTATGATTAAATCTATCATGCATATTCCCAACTGTGGTTTTCTTAATATACAATGTGATTTTTTTATTTAATAAAATCTTGTTCATGGTTCTTCACATATTGTGTTATTTATTTCTACATCACATATATTCATGTTCTATAATCCCAGTAGCTGGACCTAATAAGATGTATCTTTAGAGTTTATAATTATAAATTTAATTAAAGGTGTTAATTATTAATTTAGTTAAATGAATAAATGCTTTCTTTTAGTTATTAACAAGCTTTTTTTCTTCTTCATATTTTACTTAAATACTTTTAAATGAAAAAAAAAAAGCTTGTTTCATCACAGTAGCAAAGTATGCGTGGAAGGATTTTTTTGTAATTAGTTGGTTCTAGTACAAATTTTGACAACGACCATTTTGTTTTTATACTTAATGTTTTTATTTAAACGAGCCATTTTTAGTATTTTATAGCAGTAAATTATAAGGCTTAATCGATTGTTAATGATGAGAGTTACGTTACTGTCCTTGAATTGTTAGGGGTTGTACAAAATTTGTATTAATAGTTTTTGGTAATTAAAGCACAGATAGCCCCCTCAACTATACCGTCTAGTGAATTCTTTGCAATATTCTCTTGAGCAATTTTTAAACATAACTTATTTCCGTGTTATGTAAATGTAATAATTATAATCTATTAAGAGTTGGCGCTAATTGTTGGTTTCCTCGATTGCCTCCAGGTTTATTGTTTTCTCCGCCCGAGTCTTCTTCTCGATATAAGGTGTCCACTAACTAACACCCGGAAATTGAGTGAATTAGTTCTTTTGTAAAAATAAGCCCCTTTTCGCTATTTTGTCCTTTGCTCAAAAGCTTCCCTTCTAAGGACGATATGCTGTCAAAACTATAATATATTGACAATTTTATCAACATTGTTTTCTTATTAACTCATGGTATATATAATGAATATAGAATCTCAAAATATTAAAAGTCAATAATACTTCCCATAAAATGGAATAGACTTAATAATCTTCTCTGGGCAAGATCTTACCTGGGTAAGGGCACACAAAAGATATAAAAGACAGGTTGGCTTACTATAAGAGACTAACTTTATTCAGGCATATACCAGTATATACGCATGGAAAAAAAACAGGACGGGCAGTTGTCAACCTTTACAAATTAGAAAAAAACGGAAAGGTCTCCTGAGGGTAATGGGGACAATTGACGATTATTACGTGCTTCAATATCATACATGTTATTCTAATTAATAACCTATTCGGGAGTGGATAATTTTACTCCGATGGGTAGTAGTTAAACTTACTTTAACACCTGTAAGGAGACATTGGGGGGCATGATGTTCCCTTCGACAAGCTAAAAGCTAATTACAATTACTAGATAAGGACACAAATATTGTACATTAGTGACAGGCGAACAGAGTGTAATCACAAGAACAGATAGGTAATATCCACTGTGTTACATAGAAGTACCACGTTCCATCACACTGTCGAAACAGACGGAATAAGTAGGGAGAACAACTGGGGGCATATCTGTATTATAGGTAATGCATGAAGACGCAAGAACCCATATGTGCATTCCTGTTGAACTACTTTCACTTACCATCAACTAATAAAATCGAATACCAAATATTTTGCTTTAACGATGTTATTGTGCGGAACACTGACCAACTTAAATTGGGCTGAAATGCACATCAAATCGATCAATTGTTTGACAATAATTTTTAAGAAGAAATAAAATAATGGATAACCGAAAATGTTGAATTTTTAAATGATATAAATGAGCGATTTAGTAAAAAATCGATAAGTTAAGGATCTCAATGAGCATAAGGCGTGCATTATAATTATCTAATAATTCCTTATAATTGAGATAGTTAATGATTCGGATAAAGTTAACCAAAATATGTTCTATTAGGAGTTCTTCTGGCGTCAAACTGCTCATTGCGCACCACCCGTCTACTGCTTAATGCCCATGCCTGTTGTGGAACCTTTCTGGGTCCACATACTTGTTGTAAATGTACTTATACTGTAGTTTAAACAGCTTGTTAGGGGTCATTTATTTCAAATCTGACTGTTGGGACTAGACACCAATGCCTTTTTATATTTTCTCTGGAAGGCTATGATCTGTGCATACCGAACTAAGCCATCAGGATAAGCCATCATCTAGGGCCGCAAACCCTTCATGACATGAAACTCTTTCTCTTCAATCATCTTTATAACTGCATTGTACATGTAATGTTTCGTGTTTTGGAAGAGCATATAACGTTGATTCTCGCCAAGCACATGGGCTGGCGTTTCAGTCTCTATGCCACATCTAAGACAGAGGGCCTCATTCCTGCATTATGCCTGCCGGCTCTAGGAGCACAATGGATCGATGCAAATGAGCTTGATGGAGCTAGTCCATTGGGATCCCGATTGATAGTTTTTGTAAGAGTTGTATTCGTTGCTTTTCGTCGTTTTGTTGAAATAATTAACGCCGATTACATGGCTATCACATCTTGACTACAAGGGTCTTCTTCCTAAATCGCTTCATCGTGTAGAGACTGCTATATTAAATTTTTTTTTTTGGCATTAAATAAATATAGTTCTTGGATCGGTGATTTATTTAGGTCTATTCTTTAATCTTTTTTCGTATTAGCTGCTCATTTGTTTACAATTTTTTATTCCATTTGATTGGTCAACCTTCGTTTCCGTATCAGAGATCATTTTTTTTGTCGATGTTTATATTAAATTTACTTCCAATTTTACCCACCCTTACTTTCTGGTATTTATGTTTGGACTCCGAAGGAGGTAATCGTGAGGTTGTTTCTTTCAACTTCCGTTTTTCCTCTTAGTGGTAGTTCGCTTCTTAGGGCGTAGTGGTATGCTCAGCCGTAACCTCTTCCCCGCAATGCGGGCAGAGCGGTCCGCGCGCCTACTAGTATATGTTCACCATATTCGTATTAATCTATCACTATTTACCCGTCTGCAAATTTTTATATAGAAACTGATCGATAATTAATTAATCAAAAGAAAAAAATTTTCAAGAAAGATTTTCCGCGTGATTCCTTCATCTACTCTATCAAGTACCGTAACTTGAATTCATTATAACTTCTCTCCAAAAACGTAAGCGTTTTTTTTATGACTTGTACTCATCGTGGTCATGGGAATGAAATTTTCTTTAGCTCCTTGCAAAGTGTTGGTTTAGCTGTTTTTTTTAATAATCGTCGTTTGACGCCACATCAGTAACAATGACGAAATTACTTTTTAAATTTCTTGGTAGGAGTCAACTTGTTGAAGGAAGTTCAGCTTGATTTCATGGAAATTCTATTGCTTTATTGCGCCGATACTTCGGTTTTGTTTGGAACAATCTGATTTGATGGCATTGAGCGATTATGTTAATGGTGGATTTTCGCAATTTGGTTAGTTTAGGTTGGGAAGAAAGTACGCCTGGGTTCTATTATCTCACCGGTAATCACTTGCGATTGCTTCGTCATCTTTGCATTGTATATTACTCAAGCTCTTGTTTCGTCCTTGATAGTCGTTGCGTCTGTCAGGATGTCGGTATGACTCACTTACTCGCATGGTACTTGGGTACCACAATCAGACAGCTCGTTGCTGTTTATTCGTGTAAGGGTTGGATGTGAACCTAATAGCGTCTCACCTCTTCAAGCTACGACGGTTTGGTTGAGTCTTGGGTCATGGGTTCTTTCGTACATTGGATCACAGTGTACATTTTGTCGAACGAAAAAAAAAAAATACATACTTTTTCGATAGAGTTCTTTCCATCATTTTGGAGCCGGAGCCTCTTGAGGTCGCTCGCAATCAGGCCAGACAGATGCATCTGTTTACGGCACAAGTTTGCTTTAACCAAATTTACATTTTTGAGGCGTCTGTATAATAGTGTATAATATCCTAGTATCATAGGCATGGTCCTTGTTCGTTGAAGATTTTATAAAAATGAATTTGGAATACAGCAGGTTCAATGTAATTTCTTTTGTCCTAAAATTTCTATGATCGTTGGTCAAGTCCACGAAATTTTCAAGATAAATCGCAAAATTATACATTCTTTCAGCAAATTTTGTTGTTACTTGGATATTTTGCACGAACTGAACCGTTCATTTTGTTTATTAAAAAAAAGATGCTTAAAAAACCATCAGATTGTTTTAAACTTTGTTTCTGTACACTTCAGTAACATGTAAAATTTTCAATTTCAAACATTTTCATTTAATGTCTTTGTGTTTTTATTTCTTGAATGAATAAGTTGTATGCTTTTCCATATTTCTGTTGGGTCTTCAATCAATCAGCACTTATTAGCTGTTCTACAGCACAATGTAACCAAAAGGTTTATAATACAGTATATGTCAACAGCATAAATATAAAATGAAAGCACAAACAAAAGAGAAAAACCAAACAAATAAAAGGCACTTCAACTTTACAAACGCAAAAACAACCATTACTGAAATTAAAGTTGAAAGTTTCATTTAGTAATTCTATTGTGTTATATGATACAGCTTAGTGTTTCAGCCCACTTAACCTCTTCTTTGTATTTCTCTCTTTATATACTTCTATTGCATATTATCCATCAGATCACCGACTTGGTTGATCATTACAATGTCTTTTCCTACCTAATATCGATTTACATTAGTTCATATAATTGTATGTCTTTTTGTTTTCGATGTATGTGCCAGCTAATATTTTTACTTAAGATTTCTCTTGATAAGATATTTAGTAAACGGTTCATAATTTTATTCATAGTTTTGGCGCTATACTTTATATGGGTTTTAGTTGTTTTTGTGAACAAAGCGTGCTTTTCGGTAAAGTGGCTAATTAATGATAGAACTTGAAAATCCCCACATTTCGCCACCATGGTAAAGTAGATAACTTTGCTGCGTGCATGGAATATTTTTGAGCTCACAAATATCCTAACAGTTATTAATGAGATATCCTAATAACCAAGCCAAAACATAATTCAACAACCGTTTTACAAATTCATTTTTTGTAGTTGATTTTTCCAAAATGATAAACCCTTTTTTTTACCCTTGTGCCTTCCTGCATCTTTCTCCTGGTCTTCGCTATCACCCTGTTCATGCTAGAGAACAAATTAAAGATATATGATTACAAATATCATATGATTAACAACTCAGCCAGTGGTTTTTTTAGAGGAATGATATTTTGCATGGTACTTCAAACTGCTGGGTATCATTGCTATGCTACTAAAAATATAACCAGTCCCTTGAATAATAATGAAAACAGGAGTAATTAAAAAATTAATTAGTATTAAACAAAAATAGATTTTTTTTTCTACCCATCAAGTAGATTATACTAAATTTAATACCAAGTCGTTCTGATTAATAATATGTGTCACTATCCGTACATATCATCCATATGTACATATTTTTTTTTTTTTTTTTTTCTTTTTCTTTTTTTTTTCTTAGCTCTCAAACTTATAAAATAGGATGTGGGAAAATTATTTTGGGCTAATGAGTGCCTTTCACTAAGGGGAGTCCCCCATTTGAAGGGTGTATGAGAAGGATATAGGGTGTGGAATGCCTGAAGGAGGCGGGTGGATTCGGGAAGGTAGTGAGAGTCTACCGAGGGTGGAGCCTAGGGGTACCTAGGCAATGGTTTGTAGTCGGCCAGGTCAAGCCTGGCCCGCCCCGGCAGGGGACTGAAATAAGTCGGCCACTCGGCCGGAAGGTCTACCCTGCTTAAACAGGTAGATGGGGTCTTGTAGCTTCGGTTGAGTCGGCCGGGAGATCGGCCTCGATATCTCGGCTGGGTGTAGTTCGTTCAGTCATCGGGTTCAACGACGTCGATCATCCTCCAGGCTTCGGCGGTCCAGCAGTGCTTCCATCTGACGGGCATTGGTGGTGGTTGAAGGTCGGAGAATAGTGGGTTGTGGCTATGTCTGAGTGAGTCAAAAAATTTGATGTGCCTTCTCTTGATAAAATCTTGAATGGTGAGCACTTGAAATTTTTTATGCATCTCGTCTGCCTTCATTCGGTCGAACGGGGTATGTTTGAGGGAGGTGTGGAGAACTCTGTTCTGAAATTGCTGGAGCGTTTGGAGAGTGTTAGGAGTCAGATACTTGAAGAGAGGGGTCCCATACATCAAAGCAGGTCTTAGGACGCTCTGGTATATCAGCAGCTTGAGGCGTACCGATAAAGCCGGGCTGTGAAGTAGGTGTCCGAGGCTGAAGAATTTCTTCCTAACACTCTTTAATTTCTTGCCGAGATGAGTTGTGAACGACAAGTGCCTACCGAGGGTAATCCCGAGGTAGCACAGCTTGTTGCTTACAGGGCACTCTTTGCCGCCTAAGACGAAGGATTTCGGGAGCTTCTTTTTTCCGGATTTGTAACTGAATATAATTCCTTGCGTCTTAGCCGGGTTGACTTGAATGTGGACGGCATCGAGTTTCTCGGAGATCCGTTGACTAGCGCTCTCAGCGAATTTCAGGGCTCTGGAGGGATTGATGCTAGTGCTGTAAACACCTATATCGTCTGCATACGCGGATACCTCGCAGTTGGGGTACGAGGCTCCTACGATGTGGGCGGTGTAAATGTTGAACAGCAGGGGGCCTAGCACCGATCCTTGGGGGACACCGGCAGTGTAGTTTCTTCGGGTCGTAGACGTAGTGCCTATACGAACTGAAAAAGTTCTGCCTGTAAGGTAGGATCTTATCAGGCTTGACCTGGCCGACTACAAACCATTGCCTAGGTACCCCTAGGCTCCACCCTCGGTAGACTCTCACTACCTTCCCGAATCCACCCGCCTCCTTCAGGCATTCCACACCCTATATCCTTCTCATACACCCTTCAAATGGGGGACTCCCCTTAGTGAAAGGCACTCATTAGCCCAAAATAATTTTCCTTTATTTTTCCCACATCCTATTTTATAAGTTTGAGAGCTAAGGGGAAAAAAAAAAAAAAAAAATAAAAAAAAAATAATATGTGTTATTATTTTTGGGCTTCAGTGGACCATTATTACCATAAGTCATTAAAACTAATAATAAAATATTTTTCGCAACCATAACGGTACCATTAATTGTGTTATGAATCACAATCCACTTGAATTATTTTCATTCTCTAAAACTGCAAAGATTAAATTTGATGAGTATTTTCGTCAGATTGGTATATAGTGACCAATAACGATCCTGAAATCATTTGACGTTCATTGATCAGGATAAGAGAGACTCCAGCTGCACAATAGATCAAGATCCTAAGGATTTTACTGTATCAAATCGTATGCCGATGTAAAGTATTATATTCTGATGGCATCTTTGAGCTTGATCAATTCAATGGCTAGTCTCGAAATCAAGACAATTTTCCAGGGTTACACTACTCCGAAATAAAGTTCAATTTATCAAAAAACATTTTCACCTGTATTGTCATGTTTAGAAATATGTTTCGTTAGGGTTTTGGAAAGGAATTAGACATGCTGTTCTTATTTATTTCTCTTCTCCGGTCTGTTTTTATTTCTCCAGGAGTGTATTTTTATTTCAGAATACAGTATGTCTTTTAATTCTGTTTGTTGTTTAGACCAGGAAACAATGAGTATCCCAGTTTCAAGGGCGTATCCATCCAAATACATCAAATTTTAGGTCTGTTGTGCTATCGAAGGTATACATCTGTGTAATTACAACTACGGTGCTATAAATATTGATACAGGAATGGTCAGATTGATACGCATACAATTTGAATGTCAATTTTGTCAATTTCTTCCGAATCTTATGACTTGCCTTTGTCCTTCGCCTTGCCTGTGACATTTTAAATGCAGCAGCTACTTAACCAGCTAATTATAATTGTCTGAACCAAGTGAAGATATCTTTATCAGATCTAACTAAGACACTGATAGCACGGTTAGTGTCGACCGAGACTCTTTCGATGTATTCGCGGTCGGGAAGGGTAAGGCAGTTCGCTCACCCTAAGGAAATGGAGGCTGATAGTGCCGCTACTGGGGAAGTGGTTTCTGATTAGGAAGCTGGATGAGGGAGCGCTTCTGCTCCCCTATCTATTTATATACCTTCCCTCCGAAGGTTCGTATACTGTGGATGTCACTTGTGACGTGTTATGTTTTAAAACTTTGTTTATTTACGCGTATAAAACGTATTTAATAAATTTAAGGTGTCATTAGATTAATAATGAAGTATATGCTTAAAGCCGGTCTGTTTGATTCAATATGACAGCTATCCGCGTGTAGGTTGTCCTGAGAATACGAGTAAATACCAGATATTGCCTAGAAATTAACGGCTTTCTTCTTTTCCAGTCCAAGGCTCTCTTTCCAAATGCCTGCTTCAAATCATCGTTCTATCTTGCTGTGGTCTTCTTTAGGTCTTTTACGTTAGATTTTATTCAATTTCTTGGAATGTGTCGGAACACTATTCTTTTTTGATGATATCTTCAATGCTAGGCTTTCCTTGATGGTTGTATTTCATATTCAGTTATTTCTGTTCCCCTACTATATTCACAGCAGTCTTATCTTGATTGGTTATATTTTGCACTTGTCTTTTAGAGACATATTCATTTTTTAGATAACCGAAAACTCTGCTTTCTGGGTTTATCTTTTCGTTTATCACGAAGTTCAGGAACACGCATTCTTCTGAGATTGTAGACAATGTATACAGTTACATAATACTTGACCTGTATAGCAGCAATACAATCTCGCGCACGTTCCAAAAGGGTTCACGTCCTTCCCTGCAAGAATTACCAACAAGCATTTGATATCCATTGCTATCTTCTGCTAGGTTTTCCCTGATGGTTGTATTTCATATTCAGTCACTTCCCCCTTATATTCGGGTTAGCAGCCTCATGTGTATTGCTTATATTTTGCACTTGGTTTTTTTTTGGGACAAATGCTCTTGAGCAACACGATGATGTCTTGCATCTGTGCAAGAAAACATATAATATTGAAAAAAAGAATATATTAGTATCATCCAACATATGAATTAATAACCATATTATAAACCTTTTAAACTGTAAAAATAGATTAAAATAAGTGTTTCTCACTTCACTCTGAAGTTTTTAAACTAATTAACTGTAAATTCTGAATAAGTGGATTGATTTTTGAATAAGAAGAAAGAAAGAGAAGAAATAGGGCAAGGAATGCTTCCAAATCTCGCTTTTTTTCAGGACAGTGCATACATATTTGCTGTATGGAACCACGTCGAAGATTAAATTATATTCCTGACATAAGACCTTGTGATCTCTATAGGAGTACCGGTGGCTGGTTCAAAGTATGCAATTATGTTATGGTCCGTTTGAGGGCCGTACTTTGTGTTTGAAGGTTGTAGGTACCTTTGTCGCAAGGTGATGGGTCCAGGAACAAACAAATATAGAGCTATTTCGGTTGCCCCCCCCCTTTCTACTCCTCGAAGCGTCATCTTCTGGCTTGAATGTTTTCTCGTATTTTCAGCTCTCAATTTAGTGTGGTTTAGAATCTATGACTTTCAATGAGCAAAAATATAAAACTGGCAGTCACTGTGTTCCACATTTAGTTATATAAATGCGTTATAAATAAATAAATAATAATTTTTTGGCTGCAAATTAGAAATTTTACTTACCAGTACAATAAAAATGCAATATAATGGTAGTATTTCATCTAGTCAACTTAACAGTTTATTTTTAGTGATATAACTATCATTAAAAAATATTCACTTATTTGCTTACCATTTACAAATGCTTACCATTTGCTGTTCCTCCAATAAAATTTTAAAGTAATATAAATTGGTATTATGGTGTTTTAATGAACGTGTATACATCGTAATCTCTTGTATTATCTCCTACACTAGCATGCCCTACCTACTATACTATACTGTATTGTGCTACATTGTGCCTTAAACCCTTCGATCTACGTAATTCGCTGGTAAGGCTGTATAGGGTAAGGCCTATCAAACTTGATGAAGCAGTAAACCTTATTACAGTTGCTTTAAGGCCACTATTGCAGCCATAAACTTCTCATCTCTGCCCCTAAAATCACATTCCAGCGTTAGGGCCCCTACTTAAGTCTTGACTGGGAGTAGTTTATCTTCCTCGTTGAATAATCGATTTTTAATAAAGTCTGCTTGATTAAAATATTACGTTTTGCTCAAATGTATACGCTTTCAAGAGGATTCTCTAGTCACCTTTTCCTGGGAAACAGACTTTTTTTTGTAGCGAACAATATTTGTAATATTTCTTTGGTATCTGAATATTTATATGTTTAAGTTATTAACATTTTTATGGATAAATGAATTTATTTTGTTTTAAAACGTTGCTAGTTCCACACACAAATCCTTTGTGAACTTGGGGTTATTTATTATTAGGAATCAAATATATTTTTTAAAAAATCTTACGCCACCAACATAATCTTTTTTAATAATAATAAAGCTTGTAGAGTAATATATTTGCTCATGAGTTAGATACTATGGCACTATTTTAAAACAAGTTGCTGTAATCCTCCAAAGTAGCTCCGAACATTTCATATTATGGTATCCTGAATTTAAAACTTTTAAATTAACTGGGTTGATAATTGAAAAAAGGGAATCCTAAAGACTAATTTATATTTTATACCCAGTTTCTAATTTGTGGTTTATGTATAGGGAAGGGGTGCTATTTATATATTCTACTTGGGAAAATGTTTCTGAATCATTGAACAATTTTTCCCATTCCTTTTTTACTGTTTATTCCATTAGTCCAGTTGATGTTAAGTTAATTAAATCGCAGAAAGTTGAAAATCTAGCAGCACGGTTATTTTAGGCCCGCATATGTTGTGGTGGTTAGCGTAACTACTTCATGATATGAAGTTTAAAATCTGTGGATTGATTAGGTAATAATTTATTTTACTTCTATAGCTAGAAGTGGTTGGCTACCGATAGGATGGCATGACATTAAGTCAGCCCTAAAAGTGTAAACACATTTACAAAATACAAACATATTCTGAAAGTGTTATATTATAGCATTAATGAATTATGTTTTTTTATTTTAAGTAAAGAATTGCTTCGTTCCAGGCTATAATAGCACGGGGCAGAATACAGTTTCTCTCAATCTGATCTTCGGGGTGGCCCTAGGTGAAAATTAATTAGAGACCCTTTTTATGCCTCACTGGTGGGCTTGGCGCAAATTAGTGAAGGTGGGGGTCCTTATAGAAGGGTTGACGTGGAAAAAAGCTCCAAGTGGGAGAGGCTTTAATGCAAGAACACGCCACCAATTTTCGCTTTCCAAGTCGATAGCTTCTTTAGTTCTCCGGCATCCACGTTTTTTTATTTGCCAAAAAATACATTTTTAATTTATATTTATTGGATATAATTTTTTTTTTTTTCGTCGAATAATTTGTGTGACTGACCACAGTGCGAACAGTTCATCACTTCCATCTCCCACTTTCTCTTTTTCTGCTCTGGTGCAACTTGAGGCTTTCTAGAGTTAAATTGTTATCCATAATATATACATAAAAACTATTTCATAATATTTGTTGGTCAATTAAAAAATACTAGTCAATATCTCTTAAGAGTCATCTGTTTGTGACTTAGTGTTAAAAAAACAGAATTCATAAAATAGGCTTAGTCTTTAGTTTTAGATTAATTTTCTTTATTTAAAAGTTAATCTAAAATACTTACAGCATTTCCTTCCGCGGGATGAAGGCAATCATGGCCAGTTTTAAGTATGCTCTAAGGTAGTAAGTTTTAGTAAGCTAGGTATTTTAAGCAAGTTCTAAGGATGCAAATAAACATTCTTTGTCTTGCTTATACATGTTTATTACACATACAAAAATAAAAATAAAACAAACCATCCATTACTCAAGCTCACATATTTACAATCACTTCTATCCAAGAAAAATCAATCTCAAATATAAATTTAAAATTAATATTTACGATCAGCAAGAAATAATTACTTAGCTACAATACTTCCCTGGGGTTATAAACGAAGAGTTTACGAAAGGAGAATTCAAAAGAGACACCAAATATTATATACCTGAATGGTGGATCTATAGGGGGAAACTGGCAATAAAATAATGCCCTCTTTTACATTTAAATTTCACAAAAATCAAATCTCTGACTATCTATGCATTTAAGGACTTTAGTTCAAAAATAGCAATGCTGTTCTCATGTTGAACTGTATGCGCAAGAATTTCAAGAAGAGAGACGCCATTGGTGCCATCGCTTCTTCTGAAGAAAAATAATCGCTGTTTCAAATTCAATTTTTCATTAAAACAAAACCATGATGATTGTATAGTCGTTCTTTCGGTTCGATGGCTTAAGCATATCGTGTTTAATGATGTGTAAAGCTAATATAAGCAGATACTTTTATTAACAGGGCGAGAGTGTCTCAGGCTTAATCAATTAGCATAATAAAATGCTTTTCGTTATTTGAGCTCAGTGGCTACTCGTAGAAACTCAGACTTCATAATCACCCTTCTAAGGGAATAACTAATATGCTATCTTCTATTTTTTTTTTTTAAACTATGAATAACTTTATCATTTATATATTGCTAATATTTTATAGGGAAAGTAAGTATTTTTGTTTCAGTAGTAATTTTAGAGGACGCGTTCACCAGAATAAAAGAAGCCTTCTCTAAGATGCTTTTAAGCAGGGCTCTGTCTCGTATAATTTCTGAGGGTAGGAAGTCTCTTTAGGAAATTCCAGTTGTATAATAAAGAAAAAGCTTCTGCCTGATCCGATTTAAAACGGCTTTTGGTGAAGGCATCGGTGCCTTGTTGGAGGGAGCCGTTACTGATAGAATCCCTCTCTTATAAAAACGAAAGAAAAGCTGATAACTGCCAATTATCTTTTGTTTCATGTCAAATATATATATTTTTAAATATGTTTCCGTAAACAGTTTAAGGGCAATTTTTGGTCGTCTGTCTCAAAAAGTCAGCGCAACATCTAGTCACTGTTTATTTTATGATTTCTCAATTTACTGCTCACAAAGTACTTGAGATTTAATGTTGTGATAATAAAATATTTAATAGTCTGATGATAAAAAATATATCATTAATAGTGGAGAGGGTGAAAACGAATCAAAAGGGATCCTAGAAAATACACCTGTAGAAAAAATGGAATATAATGTTTTTAGCCGATTTGAATCGGGACTTTTTCAATGATCATACACAATTAGTAAATGATATAACAAATATATTGAAGTATTTCTGCTAACAAATACTCCATTATTTTTGAATAACCATTCAATAATTTTTTAACAAACTGAACGCAGCTGTCCCTTGATGTAGTTCATTCACTTTATACGGCTTTAATTACATTTATATATATTTAATGTAATAAACAAGTTTTTTTTCATAATTTTTTAAAAAGAGGTATTACCATAACAGCCGTAATTGATCTCAAGTATTTAGGCATGTTTTATGTCAACCCAATTTACTTACCCTGTTTAGTGATTTATGGGCATAAATGGCCCATTGTCATATTTTAACTGACCGGCTTTATGGCTCGACCGAAGCCATATTATTTGCTTCCGGCAGATAATCTATGGATAATCTATCACTTACATGGCATGCGAGTCAGAAGTAGCTTTTCTGGAGGAACCTTGCAGACAGGCTATTGCCATATATTCCATGGAAGTCAGCATATTTGTATTTCACTAGCTCTAATATAATCTCTTTTGTTGATTATTAATAGTGCTTGGATCATAATATAGTTTGTCCATCGGTTTTGTTCGCTGTTTATAACTACACTAATCGAGCGAGTCAGAAATAGCAATGATTTTTACTATGAACTTCGGTGGCAGTAAAGGCACTCCGTCCGGATGTTGTTATCGATTTTGTATTTTACTTGTTATATTATGTTTATATATATTTCACAAATATAGTTTAGTCTATAATTTTATGACATACAATAAATACATTATTATTTCTACATAAATTATTATTATTTTTTTTTTTTGCGAACTGCGAATCTGGTGCATTAAGGCTAGTTATATTTACAGGTAAGTTTAGTTACCAAGTCAAATGTCTATTTCGATTAGTTTAGGATTGCCAGTGGTGGCGCAATTCATGATCTAATGCCTTAATTGCGCCCCAAATTAATTGTAACGTGGCAAGTAACTAGGAACTAGGAACAGTGACGTGTTGGCAGGAATAACGGCCGTGAACTGTCACAGTTTAGCAGGGCATTAAAGGAACGGAATAGCTAGGTCAGCGCTAGCCTGTAGCCTATCGATTCTATGGGCCCCTTGTGTTTAGGTGACTGCCTCTACGTTGCCTTTTTCAGGGTAGCCGTCCTTTTCCTGTAGAGCGAGCATTATAATCCATCACTCCATCTGTGCTATCTACATTTAGTAATTATTAATATTGACCAGCCATGGAAACAAATACTGATCACAACTCGAACCCGGGATCTCCCTTTTATCTTCATTTAAATATATTTTTATTAATTTGAAAATAAATTGAAGTCTATCCATAAATAGTTAAGCCTAGGATCATTCGCTTCGCTATTTTAACTTTTCGCCTAACTCAATCATGAAATTTCTTTAAATAAAGATTAAATAACTGCGGAGTTCCTTTTATTCGTGGATAAATAAGTAGGCTTTGAATTTAAAACAAGAAGGATAGAAAAAAAAAGTTATTGTGCTCTAAAGCAACGTATTATTTATTAGCTAATTGTTGACATTATTAAATTATATGTGAATGTATAAACATGTGAATTTGTGTTAATAATCGCCTTTTCCTATCTCAGGCTTTTAAAGGTTCATTTTCGTAAAATCTTGCTTTAGCGCTCTCAATGGGTTTATAATTGGGCCACATACTCGTATAGCGTTACGCCATTAAGGTAGCTATTGCTGAAAAATTTAAATACTCTAATTTTTAACGGTCTATGGCCCCACATACGTTTTACTTGATGTAATTCAATAAAGAACAACAAACTCTATGCAATTGCAATGATACAATAACCTACGTATTTACCATGGTTTCCACTAATTCCCTTGTTTAGTATTTTTTATTTTATTTTATGCCTGCCATTACATTATGCACATCAAACAATGTTTTAAATCTTATTTACATACATTTACTTTAACTGCGGGTAATTATATTCTGTGATTGCAACAACTCCTTAGTTAGGAAAACAAATACTTCATTGTGTATATTTTATTAAAAATAATGATGATTTTGAAATTTAAAATGAATCTGGAACTTGGTTTAGGCTGATGAAAGAGAGATGTTAGATCTTCATCATGTTTATTGATCGATAACGTTTCGACTTACTATGCATAGCTGCATCAGGTCCTAGTATGTTATGGAAGATGTTGGCTCCTGAACTCCTAATACTATCTGTATTAAATAAATTTATATTCTCACATGTATGCTAGGCTACCAATTAATTCTCAGTTTATGCCTGATAATTTATCTGAATTGTTTATTGACCTTAGTATCGTTGAGTTTTATTATCACTGCGTCACGGTCACAGCATTCAGAGCACGATACCCCAGCTTTGTAACCTCAGCAGATAACTGGTGATTTGACCTAACGTGACATATTTTCATGACATCAGCAGGAAAGAAATTTAAACTGAAGGAAGATTTATGAAGCCTGAGAACTGGCAGTATCATTAGTCTTCTTAAAAAAATATCAAAGCAAGAAAAATAGTATAACAAATGTAATTTATTGTGGATACATTAAAATAAAAGAGCTCTCTTCCTTAATTGTGTACTTAACTATGTAATAGTTAAAAATATGTAATTATCCTAAATATTCTTCACTAATTACCAATTCAATCATTACTTACGTTAATGATCGTTGTTGAAATGTCCGAAAGAGTACTCTAAACCTCACTATGGACTTGGAGATAGTTTTCGCCTTGATCGACGTAACTAAGAAAAGTGCATTTACTAGTTCAAGCTGGGCATTTTCGGATGTCTTGAACAAAAGTCATACATTTTCATGCTACATACAATATTTATAAATAGTAGTATAATAATTTAAAAAATTATAAATATATACATAGTAGAAGAGTTTGTTGGGAGATCGGCTTGGGCAGATGAAAAAGTGTTTTGATAGGTTTCCATCAAGCTTATTAATGGTAAACGTTTTGTCATACTGTCTATATTTCATTTATATACTTAGGGCTAACTTTAATATCAAATTAAAATTATACATTTTTATATTTTCAGTTTATTCGTAATTACTGAATATGTTGTAAAAACTGTATATATGTATATGGTAAAGGCTTAAACTATTAATATACTCAAAAAAAATCAAATGGTAATGGAAGATAAACAGTGTATGCTATCACGAACTAGAATTCGTTTATAATATACAAAACAAAAAATGTTTAGTGCATGACAAACCAACCCTAATATTTTTTAAGCCGGACAATATCATCTGAGCGATAAATACTGTATGTATAAGACGAAATCAAACGTAATTACTGAGCAATCCACAGCAGAGTATACGGACATCCCGATATAGAAATTGACATGGACACCTCAAACCTAAAAATGGTAAACGTACGTTAAAAAATTAAAAATATGTAATTATCATAAATATTCTTCACTAATGCCCAATTCAATCATTACTTACATTATACGATCAAAAGTTTTAAAAATCATTCGGGATTTGTTGCCTTTAGAATTGTGCTTGACGCCTACCCTACAATTGGACGGTTCAGTGAGTAATATTAGAAAAAGTTAAAAAAAAGAGGTTTTTGAATTTAAATCCTTAGGCTTATTAATATTCTTAGATCTCTCCTCATCCGATCGTATGTCTTTTTTGGTCAATTTGTTTATGACAAGGCACTGGAACCGCTAAGGATACGCCCTACGAGGCGCTTTCGACGCCTTTACTAGGTCGATAGAATTGACTTCTTACGAGTCAAATACGACGTCTGACCTTCAACTACCTACGTGAGTGGTGCTACATTTCCTTCATGTGAGCTTATATATTCCCGATAGTTCTCCAATACCCATTCTTAACACATCGGGAATATGAGTTTGTTAACATGGGGGACTCCTCTTAGTGAAAGGCACTCATCATCCCAAATAATTTCCTTTATTTTTCCTACATTCTATATTTCTAGTTGAGAGGTAAGGAAGAAAAAAAAAAGTTATAAAAATTATCAAATGCCATTTTATAGAATAATTGGATGGGGTTGGTCAGTTGTGCTGACTTTGAAAAACGCATGGAGAAGACGGATGAAGATGAAACTACCCAAGAGAAAATATTTGCAGGCTCGGTTTCAGGCTGATGAAGCAAAAGGATAACATTTGCCGACAAGCCTTCGACTGGGACCGTTTTCGTAGGGCAAGGGTAACTTGGAGGTTTACAGAAGAGAGCTGCTTGGTCAATGAAAAACTTTTTCTTCAAAAGAAAACTTTGAAGGAAAAAGTGAGTATGAAGACTGGTTGGAAATCGGAAAGGGTGGTGATTCCTTCGTGCCGTCCTACATTCCTTACATTATTAAATCTAAAACTAGTCCATTTGGTTTGGCGAAAATGTGGCCCAACTCAACTTAAACTAGTTTCAACACTTTTGAGTAATGTTAGCGGAATGTGGTTGCTTTCTGTGAATGTCGATGAACTAGTCGATACATTATAAGTAGACTCACAATTATATCTTATATATATTTATTATTATTTATTTAATTACCTTTTTGATGTTATGAAAATGTACTTACTTCAATTCAGAAGTTTTTTTCTCGGTTTGATCAAAACGTAACGAGAATGTTCGTTTACCTTAAACAATTTTTATTTATTCATTGATAGGAATTCTCCCCTTCAAAGTTATCCCCCTGAGATATAATACACTTTTGCCAGTGCTTTTTCTAATCTTCGAAGCCCCTTAGCTCCTTCAGCGATTCTTCAACTTCAGGAACAAAAAGTAAAAAATTACGAACAGTCAGTGAGGGGTGAGTAGGAGCGTTATCGAGATGCAATTTCCAGCAATTGTTTTGCCACAGTTCCGGTCGTTTTCGTCGGATCACTTCACGTAAACGGCGCGTTACTTCCAAGTAATATACTTTATTGGCTGTACGAACGTCTGGCAAGAACTCATGTTGCTCATTGCCATCAAAATCTGAAAAAGCGAAATTATAAAATTCTCATTACTTTTTGATCAATCCTCGTGTCAAAACTCAGTAAGCACATGGAAAGTAAACGAACAATAAATGGGAGGTTCGGCAGTGAATCACAAGTTTGTTAAAATTAATTATATGTTAATGAATGCATTACTCAAGTGTTATTGCCCAAAATTAATTTATTTTATTTGTGAAACTCTACTGGTCACTGAAAATTTGCCTTCCAGTAAAGGAAGAAAGGAAGGAAAAAATTCTTACCTGGTCGCCTTCCTCTTCCTCAGACTCATGGGCTATCCTCTGCTCTCCTAGACATGCTAAAGTGAACAAGTCCCTTAAGTATCTTCCATTTGTGGAAAAAAAAATAAGAGAAATGATCTGTGATTGTCCTCGTTTTCCACCAACACATGCTTCATCATGATATGTTGGACGCTTGAGTTTGTCCCTCACTTGTTCCAGGGCAGAACATGAGAGTACAACGAGTTTCGAAATCTCAAGCTCTCCAGAACTTGTGAAGTTTTCCACGGATGTTTGCCACGTGTCCCGTCTGCTCTACTGAACTCAAGTGATCTGGGGAGGTCCTTGCAGCCCTCAGTACATCCCTATCGCTGGGGACGAAGTCCACCTGGAGTTCCACGTATACTCGATCCACGTGGATATGTGGGCGTTCCACTGTATATATATAATATTTTACCCCGGGAAATGCATAGAAAAAAATGCCTATCCTGTTGTGTTGTAGAATAAACCTTTAAAAGTATAAATTGTTGTTTGATATTTATTCACTTCGTTAAGGTTTGGCAAAAATAAAATAAATGTTCTATGTGAAAATTTATCCTTTATAAATTTATACAATTATTTCTTTGTTACCCATTAAAAGGTATGTGCCACGCAAAGTATCGTTTCTTACCAGGTCAAGGATAGCATTTAATGTTAAATTATTATTTATCGCTTGGGGGCGGGGGTGAAGGACGATCAGCCATTTTCAACACGCTAGTGTACAGCGAGCACAAATAGCTTTTCTAACTATTTTTAGTGCTTGAAATCACACTATAAAATTATACCAGATCGACCTAATTCATAAAATAAATTGGTATTTTATAGTTTAATATGTCGTGGATGGAGGAAATATTGTTTTTTCCGTTGCTTTCTTATTATATAAGGGATTCACAATTTTGATTATGAAACAATCATTAATACCTGAGTTTTAGAACATAAAAAAAAAAGGAAACGTATATTTAAACAATGATGGATATAGAACTAATTAATTATAGCTGCCTTTAGTCCACTTTGTCCTACCGAAACGAAGTGAATAGATAATCAGCGCTGCTAGAAAACTAATTAATTTTACTTTGAGCCTCCCCTGATCCATTTTAGTACGCCTATAGGAGATAAGGCTTTAATCTACTTTCAGGCTGGCAATATTTCTGTAGGAGGGCTTAATGGATAGTACTTAAGGGCTTTAATTATATGTAGTAGTTTTAGCAATGGCGTCAAATGTACGAGATATATTAAAAGCTTAAATTTTTTGACAAAAAAATTCAAAATTTTCACGAAATAACCTTATTTTATCATCTTTAAGTTTAGAACAAACTGTCTAAATTATTCATAATTAAAATGTTTGGGTTGTCATATTAAATTATGAACTTTGTTGATCACATTAGAAGCACTTTCATATTCTCAAGAGTTTTAGATGGAGTTGTGACAATCTGTGAAAATGGTCTCAGAAACTCCCGAATTACGCTGTGAAAATAAATATAAATCCATAATACCTTACGAACAGCAGAAATATACGTTACTTATCAACCTAAAATTTGGTTTTCTTAATTGTACTATGATTATCCCATTTGATCTTGAGTCCAATAAGTGGATTATGCAATGCAACAGTAGTCTTATCAATATTATTTAGCAGATATGTCAATGCAGCCAAGATTTAGTTGGATCTTCTATTCAACAACATCATAAATTTGATTCCCTTCTTTGTATGATAGAAGTACATTTATTAATCAAGATCAGGTGATATTTGGATATATTAGTGAAATCTCTCTGTAAAATTTCGATTCTCTTCGTTAATCAAATGAACATGAGATAGACTGGGAGTGAAAACATGTTTCGTGAAAAAGACAGGTTTCGTTATTGAATTATAAAAAAAAAAAATACGAAACTGAATTTTTTCGGTTGATTTGAGTGTCAACGGCATCTATTCATGTTAAAATAATGTGCAGCTATACTAATAATACAATATGGTAGAAATAAAATATATAGTGCACTGGAAAAGTGGTAGGATAAATGGGCAAACGTTTCGATAACTCGTTTGTGATTTTCCGAAGTCAATCGCTTACATGACGAAAAGCGAACTCGTTTTACTTGTGGAAATCAGGAGTAGATAAAATTATGCTACCACGTCTATTCTCTTAGCGAACAATGCTATAAAGAATTAATGGCCCAACGGTAATAGATAGTTTGCCGGATGTTGGATATGCATAGACTGGTTGGTGAAGGCTAAAACAAGTGTTTCCGAGGTCGAATCCTGCCGGTGTTACCAGTTTTTAAAAAGTAAAGTTTCTATTTTAGTTTTAAAGTAATGCCTATTACTATCGCTGCTAAGTTTGTTAATTTCCACTATAATGTTATCAGTAAAGATAAATGTTTATTTTCATTTTCAGTAGGTTGGGGACGATAGGGGTTTCATTGGTTTGGATCATGTACTGGTTTTATTAGGGATAATAATCAATATTAATACCCTCGAGTTTCATATTACTTTATACCATGCTTTTAGTCTCTGGATAAGTCATTAAAGGTTATGATATGCTGCTTAGACTCTTGTCGTTTAGTATTACAGTGAAACTTCTTTATTGTGATAATATTTCATCCTGCCTTATTGGGGAATATGTATTTGTCAATAACAATAATTAATTGTTTAACAGCATTGTAGTTAATTCTATTAAACAGTGTCAAATACATGCAATAATCATTCATACCATATTTACAAATTTCATTCACTCGCTCATTCATACATGACATGATTGGAGAAACTGGCCATTGACAGAACTCCCACTGTGACGTTTTTATAGGTCACGAGGCCACTGCCGTTTTAGACTCCGAGGGGGATTATAGGGATGAGTGGTGCAGTGCAATGATTGTGGTACGGGATTAGGGTGGTTGGATAGGTTACTATGGAATTTCATGAGCTTGGAAGAGATGAGCTCAAGAATGTAGGGTATATTAAGATCGTTATGAAGGGTTTTGTTGCTGACGTACTAAAGGACATTGACTACTGTTCTCAGGATTGGATGGACTTGATGTTTGACTTTTTTGCTGTCCCCCATAGCTCTATTCCTTATGTCCAGATTGGCTTAAGTATAACTTTGTAGATTTGTAATTTATTTTCTATTCATAGATGCTTCACTTTCTAGCTTCATGTGCGGGTTCCATGTTAGCCTATAGGGTTTACTGTTGTTCTCAGGACTTTTGATTGAAAATATTGGATACGCTTCATGTTCGACTTTTTTACTGTCCCCTTGTTAGCTCTATTTGAGCGATGAGAGATGAGATGTCCTTTGAAGTATTCTGTACAGTTGTTCAAAGCGTCTGTTTAGTTCTTGTCTTTTCAGCCTCATGTTTGGGTGCCATGTCAGCCTTTTGTCGAGATTGAAGCCTGAATACCTTGTCGTTTAATTTTATGGTTCTTATTTTGACTAATACCGGAAATATACTTTTTTTTTTTTGGTTGAAAGGTAGTCGTAAGGTTTTATGGCATTTTCCTGTGTCATGTTAGTATTATTTCAATTATTGCTACAGATGCAATATATTCTATTGTTCTGGCACATGTACATTATGAATTTGAGCAATATTGTTTGATCATCAGCCTCCCATATAACACCTTATTGGAATAAAGTTTATCTGTAGCTGTCGTTTGCTAATTTTTATTTTCATTTTTTTTTTTTCAGTTGAGACGAGTGAGACTCATTCTACTATGAAGCTGAGGTATTTAAACTTTTGCATCTCTATATAAATATTTTTCTAAAGTTTCTCCTTTAAAAAATAAAAAGTTTTTGTTATTATTTTTTAAAAATTGTATTTAACAGTATGTAGCAAAAATGACATAATTAGAGCGTCATTGGCATACAAGACGGCGTATTTGTAGATTGTGACTCAAGCGCTCTCTCATTATATACTCTCTTGGGCAATGTGCTAGCTATACTGTCAACAAGGTTGTCCAGGCGCCGTTTAGTTGAAAACATAAAAAAAAATTCTGCCCTTAGTTCTGCTTGGGAAAGCTTGATTACTGAATAAGTCAACAGTTACGTGCCCCCGCACATGTTAATCAAGATGTGCATAGCCTAATTCATTTAAAAGTAATCAATTTGTTCATCGATTCTGAGCTATGTTGGTGAAATGTCAGTGATTTGAGTGAACATCAGGAACCACTTGGTACTAACTTCACAGTTATTTCCGATATACACGATTTTTTTTATCTTAAATAGATTATTTAGTTGACTAAAATGTATTTATTAGAATCAAGCGTTTATTTTCGAAATGTATGTGTCTACGTGGAATGTGAATAGAAAGGTATACCGTGGATTCTTGTTAGTTTCTTAAATCTTTGTATGTATATTATTAAAATCCAAACATCACTCACTGAATCATGGCTGTACTTCAAGAGCATCAAGGTCTAGGAAGCTACAATTTCGCATGGTGGTTCTAGTAGAGATGCACTCCGATAGATATTTGAAAAATTCCACTTCTAAGAGGCCCAAACCCACTCCATTATGTGCTACCTTAAGCGAACTATCCCATCTGGCCCTGCTCATTGTCCGTTTTGTGGTTTGTACACCAAAACTTTCTAATGTATCCTGAAAAAGTTATTATTCTAACCACTATCATATAAATTTAATCATAAGGGCATAAATAATTGAACCAATTCAATAATGAGAATTACGCATGAACTGGGCAACAATTGAATTGATTTTTCATCTTTTGCTAGAAAATATATTATGTGCCTAAGTTATACAATGTTGTTAATTAAAATGATTATGAAGATCTAGCCTTATGACTTTTTAAGAATTAAGTAAGGACGCATCATGAGGACGCATTCTTATCTCCCTATTTATGAAGAAGTGGCGAGCTTCTTAAATTATTAAAACCATTCATTTTCAAGAGCTCACTCATCCATTCAGTTTCATGCATTTAGAAGTAGATCCCTTTGTTGAGAGGGGCGAAGGCAGCAAAATAGAGGAAAGCTAACCTTTGGTGGTCACAAAAATGCGTTTTCAACATATTTTATAAGACATTTTCATCTAAGTATGTAATTCTGATTAAGGTTTACCATTCACTATTTCTTAATAGACGAAGAAGTGAAGTTGTGTATAGATGATAATAACACAAATCTATTGTAGCCTTTTAATAAAGACATTCTAATATGAAAGCCTTCAATTTTACTTACTGCACTATCATTACAAGAGGATTGTTGGACAGCCGCGCGGGTTCCCCAAGGATTGTTTCTACTCCCCAGTTTAGAATACATAAGAGACGACAATGAAAATAAAATTTCCAGGATGTAATGTTTTAAAAGCTTGTAGCACAAACCTCGGTGTTGATGACCTGACGGTTTTATACCGAAATAAATCCTCATTCCCAAAACAAAAACAAAAAACAGAAACCTTGCCTTTAATGGCGTTCAAACTATATCCTTGAGACCCATCACTTTTAAAGATGTTCAGTTAATTATGTATAATGTACATTTGTACTACCTCGGATAACAATGTATAAAGATCATAAATTGTTTAAGATGTAGCCAAGCTACCGGAAATATAATGATCTGTTGCAAATAGATTCATTTATATAATCTACATTGAATTCTGTAATAATTTTGTAACAAGAGGATATGGGTGGAAACAAATCTTGAGAATGTCATTTCGAACAAAGGCAATTTTCTATTTTTATAAAAAGTAAAAAAAAAAAGTTCAAATAAGTCAAAAAGAAGTTGCCTGCACTGCACAGTCTCCTGGTACAGTCCCTTTACTTTTTAGATTTTTATTTCGTTTTATTATAGTTAAAAGAAATAACAAAAATCTTAGTCTGGTAAAAAAAGAAACTGTAAGGGTTCACCAGTCAATTGATTGCCAGTCCACAGATTAACGAGGTGTCTTGTTAGCTACATTTTTCAATAGTAAAATTAACTCATTTATATAAAACTATCCAGACCAGTTATTCTCAGTGAGAATCAATTGAATTTATCGCCAAATGTTCGGAGTGTGGTGATTGCAGAGACAAAATACAGGGGGACATTAGCATGGCGATCTAGTGGAACGAATGTAGGATTTAAGCGGCCTTTATACCCAGCCTCGATAGATTGCAGATTTATGGGCATTCTCTTTTTCCCTGCTGCGAACTTTATAGCAGGCCCTTTAATTTATGGGCCTTTCAGCTTTATTATTCCTGAAATCGGGCCTTTACTGATTTACAAATTCTTTACTGAATTTCATTGGGCAATGGCATTGTTATTTTGGTTTTATCGATGCGATAATTATTCTATTATGTCTAGTGTTTCGTTTATTTTATTTTATTTTTCAAAATCATAAACACTCATGTTATATGTCTGTCTGCACTTGTCTTATGAGTCACCTGTCCATGGAAGGTCCCGTTATTTGGAAGACATGAAATTTTGCTGTCTCGATGAAACACGAGATAGTTTTGTTAATTAATTAGTCGGTATCAAACAAATATTTTCAAATAATTTTGCGTAGATTTCTTGAAAGATATCGACCTACTAGTTATCATTATGCAACTTGTTCGTTTAGTTTTTCTTACTATAAGTACGTAAAGTCATTAAAATGTTAATGACCGCTTCGTGTTAACACTTTACTTAACCAGTCTTTTTTTTTAGTGGCACAATATTTTCTTGTGAGTTTCGTTTGATATCTTGATGATGCTAAAAATAAAACCACCCCTTTGAAAAATAATGAAAGGTCAATATTAGTAATACATAATTAATATTTTTCTATTGAATTGAACAGTCATAAGAACTTCCATCCAAGGTGTGCTTGCAATTTTATTGCAACCTCAGTTTCATTTATAGGGAGGATATGTCGCGTGGGTTTCTAAAAAAAACTATTTTTAAATTGTCTTGTTAGTTTAGAATATTGTAATGTGTGTATGATATATATGATGAACAAAACTATCATTTTCGTTGGCACCTTTTTATAAAAAAATAATAAATAAAAACATAAGAGAATTTAAGAGCACTTTAGATGAATATTATTTATTCTCTTTATATTAGTATTAATCAAGCACTTCAAAGGAAAGAGAAGAGGAAATTGAAGCACTAATAATATTCAAGAAGTTTTAATTTTGTTCTTGACTGAATCTTCCCTTTAATGAGTTGTTGGAAAAGACCAGAAGGAAACAAGAAAACTTTGACTCGTTGAAACTTACGCCAAATCAGAAGATCTAACTTTGAAAAGATGCAACCCTATTTGATGGCATTATTTCTAGTACTAATTGCCGAGTCCGAAGGCTTCCGCCTGTCAGTCTATGCTTCGCGAGGTCTATGGTGTTCCTAAAAATGATTGTTGATATGAAATATTAAACGTATGTTCAAGTATAATTTTATAATTTATCTATGGGATCAATGTGGCAAAACCAGTACAACCTCTCATTCGCATTATTTCGTTAGTATTTTTCCTATGAAGGCTATTCATAATTGATTTAAGAAAAAATTAGTAAGTACAATTTAAAGAAAATATCTTTGATGTTTTGGGGAAAAAAAAGAACAAAGCCTTTCGTCCTCGGTTTAATTAGGTACATCATAATTTTACTATAATTAGGTTAAAATATAACCTTTCCCTGGCAATAGAAAAAGCTGGCCATCAACCCAAGTAGACAGTCCTGATAACTGAATGACTCTAACCTGCATTATAAGTCTTTGGCCTAATAATAATTATAATTAACTATATCTAGATGAAATTTAGTCATTTTGAATCATAATTATGGAGATTAATACCCGATTTTTAGCAGTGCCCTCAACCATTGATCGAATCCATGATTAAAAGAATTCGGCCCGCTCGAATTGTCCAAATGACTTATTTTTTATTTGTCTTAGTATATTTCCAAAAAAAACTTCAGGATTACCTCATCATGGAAATAGGCTGGCTGAAAAACTATGGCGTACTCCTGGCCGAAATATTTAAACAGAGGTTTTTTTAGGATAATTTATTAGGACATAATATATCAAACTAAGTAATGATATATTATCATCATTGAGGCTAATGTACTTATCTGAACTGAAGAATCGGAGATAATGTTTATGGACGGCGTAGCGTTCGTTGAACTAATGTGTTGTACGCGGAGTGGAGCTGAATATTGTTAAATAAATTGAGAAATAAATAGCTTCATTGTAAGCCTGTCTAGCTAGAAGAAGTAATCTCCGAGAATGTACTCCTGGAGCCCTTGAATAGATGGTGCAAGTAGTAGGTAGACCAAGGCTTAGGTGGATTGACTGCGTGGCAAATGTTGACAGGAACGCCTCTGTCACACACCCCGCACTCTCTCTATCTCTGTGCCCCCCCCCCCAATCCTCTCTCTCTCGCTCTCTTTCTCTCTCCCCCTCTTTCTATGGTATATCTCTTTGGAACCGGAGTATAAAGAGAACTCCAAAAACATAATTTAAGGGCATCTAATTTTTTTCTTATTACTTTCCGTTTTGGGATCCACTCAAGTCATAGTCTTTAGCCCGATTGGAAAGGACATACTTTCAAACAGGCAAGGGTCAATTGTCTGTATTCGTCCATCTCAAGTCAATTTATAAAATTCACGTGTTAATTTATTATAGCGAATTAGTTACTTTCTATGTTAGTTTATGGAGTATTTGTGGTGCTCTTCATTAATTTGTTGTACTGTCCCATTGTTGTTTCCATTCTGATATATAGTCAGACAAAAGCGTAAACCTGTCCTTAGTCGGTGAAAGCTACTATCCTTGGTCCTTGGTGTAAACTACTATGATTAGGACCTTTGGAAGTTAATTTCGTATGCAATTTAGTTGCTGAAGTTTCCGTTACACGCCACTACTCGTGAACAATGGCGTCCATTGCCACTGTAGGTTGGTCAAAATATTTGTCTACTTCACACTACCACTCCGTAATCCACACAAATCGCTTCTATTTCTGTGTCTCCTGCCTTCCAGATGGTGTCTTACATGACCTAGGAAGTTTTTTGATCAGCCCATTGATGTTTGCGGCTCTTCATATCATCGATATTGGTTGTGATCTTTGCCAAATACCTGAGTTTAATGTGTTATACTAAGCCAAACTTTTTCTGGAGAATAATTTTCTAACCGATCTATTCTCGTTTATGGGATTTCTAATAGCCCGGAATCCACCTACATGACACTGTTGGATTAACTTGCCTAATTCTTTCCCCTCAGCAATCTATATCCATTAATATGTCCTATTTTCATTTGTCAGGTGTTGTTCAACTTCTGAAAAGTATATTATATATATCATATTGAAGATTTTGTTCATAACCAAGCGCAATTATGTTAGTTTCTTGTGGTATAGTACTAGACGTATTGCATATTGATTTGCGTTATTATTGAAGCCAGATATTTTAATACAATCGCTCTCTGCAATAATTTGTATTGTATCCATACAATTCCAAACTTGTCCTCGACTACTTACAACCATATGCTGTCCCTTCAGAGAGTTCACTTTTAAACCAACCATCTCGGCGCTTACTTCGAAAACTTTTGCCATTTGAAGAACTTTTCCTCTGAGCTTCCCGGCTATGTAGTCCGCACGAGCCGCAATATGTTTCCAATGTTTATCAATATATAAAGCTCAGTTGTCTGCAAGTATGCAAACAACAATGTTATGTATACATATTATTTTTGTAAGTTTCCCTAATTGTCTCTGGTAGTTTTGGTACTGCGTACTGATCAGCCTGGTATTGCATACGTACTACACTAATATTTGATACACACTGGCTGTCAAAAATTAAAGACCACTGGATAAATTATAACAAAACTAACAAAAGATTTTTAAACTAAATATTTTTATTATAATTTCTTTCTTTCAGGCATAAAACACAACATGCAACCTTAAGGTCTGATTTGTAATAATTTTTGTTACTATAATTGACGGAAAATTCTGGAAACAATTACATATTTTTATTTAAACTGTATTTTCGTTGAAAAATCCTCTATTACGTTTAATTACTATTACTCATATTGTCCCAACAACTCCATAAGATGAGAAGTTGGAGCATGTTCTTGCACTTCTCCTATAGAATTCTTCTCACTTCGATTCGATTGGTTTGAAATCGGGAGATTGTACTGGCCACTTTATAATCTTTATGATTTCCTCATCTTCTTTTTCTTTTAAACAACCTTGAACTTGTGTGCACAACTTGAAAGCGTGTTTAAGATCGTTGCCTTACTGCAGAATAAAATTATAAAAAACCAATTAATTTAGGTCCGGAAGTAGTAACGTGGGGATTTAGGGTCGTCATAACTTTTGACAGGGAGTGTGTGTGTATATATATTTCCCGTAAGATCCTAAAGTTCGAGTTACCCACTTAGTCGCAAAACTGTATTCTATGTTGAGGGCTGCTGCCTCGTTAACGTTCGTCTCGTGACCCTGAGGATGACCCTTATGTATATGCCAAGCCCAGCCTAATCACTCGCCTGCTTCCTCTAAGTCTGCCCTTTATCGATTGCAATCGGCGCCGGGTCGACCGCCAGCCAGCTGTCTCCTGGCCTGGCGCCCATCCCTCCTTATTTACTGCTTTGTCTTGTATCACATTAGTTCCCTTAAGCTGGTAACCATTGCCCTCTTCTGCAATGCAGGGGAAAGTGCCCAAATATTTGTAATTTTCAATTGTTATGTTTTTCATCTATAAGGCCCTTTTTCTCAAATGAGTACATCAAATATATAAAAACAAAATAAAGTACTTAGAAAATGGTGAAACCAAATAAACAGATAATTACAGGACCCTTTGTGAGTTTTAAGGATATATCAATTGATTGAGAACACTGCTTGGTATTTTTTTTATACCAAACAAATTTTTTATTTGTTAAAATGATCATTCCCTTTCCAACTATCTGTTTCGATTGATTATATGAGGTATATTGTTTAAACAAAGTGCCATCGAAGTCAACTGGAACGATATTATATATATATTTTTTTTTTTAACATCTTTGTGAATCTTTTTGGGTTGCCATTTTGAAGGTATCTTAAACCCTAGGGGAAAAACATAACATTAAATCTTGAATATCATCTTAATTCTAGCTTGTTATAATTGTATACATACTTGTTATAACTTGATAATAATAATGACCACCTTATTGAGATAGCGATGGAACTAGTGCCATTGGATAGAAGCCAAGATAACTGTGATATTGTGCACAGCTACTGTTTGTGACGCCACACTTGATCAACTAATTGAGTGGTACGGAACCGAAATTATTCACGTTGAATTTCAGCCTCTGTTACTATAACATTTTCCGCGTAATCCGGGATGTTACCTATCCATCACATTGTAGATTTATTTAGCTCAATTGTCTCAGAACACAACAAAAGACGGTAGAGGATTGCCCATTACATGTTTGAAAGTAAATCCTTTCTCTTCATCTCGGATATTATTCAAGGATTCAAAATTGTGTTTCGTAAATGGTGAATCCAATCTGTACTGTAATATACACGTTGCTACAATTTCAAGATTAATGTCAGACAAAAATATCTGAAAAGCAGTCTGCAAAGATTTCGGTACAAGGCTAGTAAAGTTAGTTGCTTTGCTCTCTCCTACTTAGTCTTCATGTTATCTTGGTTACACCAGATGTATTTTAGAGGCTCTCTAACACTCGTGGGTGAAGCTATATGTATTATGTCTTTGAAACATAAAGGATCCTAACAATCTAAAAAAAAAGTAAATGACTTGCAATTTCTTTAAGGCTTGTGCTATTAAGAAAATCAAGTCAAGTGCGATTTGTTGATGATATATCTTATATTTTCATATTATATCTTAGCATTGGCAAAAACACTTTTGGAAAATTAAATTAGAGGTCACATTGTGTCCCTTCAGTCAGTTCTAAGTCCACCGTGTACTGGGAAGACACTGTAAGAGCTTATCAAGAGTAGATTCATATTGGGAAGATTGTCCCCTCGTTCAGGCTAGTTCAGCTGGTTGAACTCCCGATTTAATAATTAAGAGGACCAGGGTTTAAGCCCTCATCCTGGCAGCGCAATTTTTTCTTTGGCTATTAATTATTATCAAAAGTCCACACTACAATAAAAGTTGTTATACTGTTGTGTATCCTTAATAAAAAATACCAGGTATTTAGACTCGCAATGGTATATGAACACTAGCAGATTTTGATCATTTGATGTAAATATTTGTTTAATATTAAAAAAATGAAACAGACTGGATTAAATTTTATAATTTAGCTACCATTGAAGCTATTCATAAATCATAACGTACTTACCTCATTTCTTCAATTCTTTCCCAATCATGTCCCATGCCTTGTCCTTTTTCATAGCATTTCTTGATTTATGTAATATATATAATATCCGGCATTGCTTTACAGCCTCTATCATCTTTTCTGTAAATGATGACCGAATTAGTGATTAAGTGTTGAGGCAGAGGAGAAAGACCGGTAGTTTACCGGGGGTTCCCCCCCCCCTATGGTTTTTACGGAAGTACAGCATTGGTCTGAGAATGCCTCAAGAAATTCTAGTTAATTTTAGTCCTGACAAAAATGTCAACAACTTTTTTTGATTTCAGCGCATATTTTAGAAGATTGGCCTGGGGGGAGAGGGGGTTCTTAAGAATATTTTTAGGATGTGTGTGCTGGTAGTGACTCAATATTATATTTATCAAAAACACTCCCTTCCCACAAATCAGCATAATAACTTTATAATTAACTGGGGAGGTGGCATTCCCTCAGGTGATTTTGTAGGATTCCTGTGCATTGTATATTGTCTATATCGTGTATGTGTGTATACTGTCAGAATGTTTAAATAAAATAGTGAATGAAATATTGTAAATATGGCATGTATGATATTATTTACTACAATTACCTGTTGCTCTATTACGGGAGATTGTATTTTTTATTGAAATTAAGATATGAAATTCGATTTAATGTAGCATGGTATATATCATCATAACAAGCTCATGCAATATCAAAATTCACGTTAATATTTTTTATTTATTTACCTGGAGATAATCCTAGGCTCTCACATGATAAAGCAATTTATTATCAATTATTGGATGTATATCCAATTTAGCTTTGGTAATAGGCATGATATTCTTTTAACAGTTGCTATAATATAATGTAAATTGAATTGAATACTTAATAATTGGCTTCATGAGTTTGCTTTGATAGATGACTCCATTCGATTGAGAAATGACTAGCTCCTCGATTCGCTGAATGTACTGTGGCAGATCCGTTTTCTCCGTTTTCTAATCCACCCATCCTCTCACAATGGCCGTCGACAGGGTCTTTGAGAGAACCTATGTCAAGAGGGAGCCTGTCACACATCATACGTGTAACCCTCTCCTTTTCAACCTTTGCTAGACTGTAAGCATTCCTTAAACTGTAACGTAAAATAAACTGTTAATAAAAAAACAAGAGTATTGTAGGTTCCAAAATGCACGAGATATGATTAATCTGAGATCTTATGGAATATACCATGTAAAATAGTCATATCATGTAACTTTTTACCGCTGCTGTTGTATATGCGTACAGTCATATGAAACACGATGGCTGATTTAAATTAATGCTTGTCCCTATGGGCTTGGCAAGAAAAAAAATGGCAATATAATTAGCAAAAAAAAAATAACACAAACAGGATTTGATCCCGAGAATGAAGCAGTCTATTTTCTTTGGACAATAATTATTGAAGTTGGATTACATACTACATCTAATAATTGACAATTTACAGTATAATTTAGTCCGAAGGTTAAAGATAAAAGTCAATTGTTTCGACTTTGCACTAATGCATGCAGTGCATAAATAAATTTGTGTGGTTATGCCGCTTGGAAAAATTACCTTTTTTTTCTTTACCCACGAAGTAAGTAACCAAAATTTTTTAAGTGTAATTTAGTACAAACTAAATTTGTGAGGGCTTAGGATAAAGCCATATGCATTTGCCGTCTGAATTAACCTTTACATTAGAGCTCAGGCTTTTATTCGTGACTACGGCAAGGTCTAGCCATCTCTGCATCATTGACGCATTCGGTCATACTCGGCTGCAGAATACAAATCATTTACGTCATTCTTTCGGCTTGCATTCTTAAATGCACCTTCATAAATTAATATGGAGTGACAATATTATTCATGTACTTACAATCATTATCATACTAACGATGATTTAGGCCCATTTTTCAAAGACAACCTTATATTAGCCTGCAAGAGATATCAACATTTTTTAAAAAATCAATAGCATGACATTTTCCTCTGGACTTGCTCTAATATAAACCTCCAGAATCTCTTTCTTGACGAATTCTGTTTATAAATAAAAATCACTTTGGTTTGATTTATGTTTTATCTGGTGATTGGGATCTCTAATTCGCATTTGCTACCCTGAATTTCAATTTAATTCAGATAAAATACTCGATACACTAAACGTAGTTACAGACGCGTGTAGTACGGGTGAATCAACTTAATGATTGATCTTCGTGACGTTAACCGGTTAAATCCCTTGCTTCATATTCATGAATCAAGTTCTAGGAAATGCAACGTGCATGCTGTTAAGCCTCCAGTATACAATTGACTATCAAAAGTACTGCCTGTGTTTGCATTAGTCATTACTTTGATAACTTTTTTAATGATAAAATTGATGACAAAAAAAAACCTTGTAATGTCTTTTGTTTTATTTTATAGCTTTTATATTATCTATTATTTTTATTTATTTCCAACTGTCAGCTCGTTTATAACATATAAAACATCTTATTATCCGGTCTATGTTCCGGCGAAAAAAATTCAATCGGTCTGAAATTGTAAAGTTTTAGTACCTAACATGTCGTTTAAGAATTTAATGTGCTGATTGTCTGCTGTTTTATGTTTGTTGTAACGGTTAATGTAAAAAAATAAAATACATGGTCGGAATGTCGCTTCTCTTTTAGTAATTGGCTTTGAATGTCTTCTCGTATATTCGTCGTTTCCAAGGGGTTGCAGCTCGATCTTCAATTACCCGTATTTTGAGATTTAAAACAGTATCGTTGTAAAGTAAAACGATTTTTCATCCAAACAGTGCGAAATATTACTTTCTTTAATTTAATAAACAATGTTTCCTGATTGTTGCTGATTTTTTCAAGTAGAGTTTGAAAGCGAATTTCACGCACTTATTAATTGCTATCAAAACAATTTTAATGGGTAAAACTTAAAATTGTAGGTTAAATAATGAACCAAGGCTATCATATGTACATTTGAGTGTTCCTGGCATAATAAATGCATGATAATTAAATCAGTGAAGGAAAAATAATATTTCGAAGACCTGAAGAATGAAGACAGCTTGCGAAGATAATGATGTAAATATATTTAATTTACTTAACTTAAACTTGAGTTTACGATTGAGAGTAAAGATCTAACCTGACGATATATATGGCTTTGAATTAATTTATTATTTTTTGTGAAACAGATATTTTTATTTTCCTTAAATTTAAAGCTCCTTTCAGCTCATTCATACGGTGTATGAAATAAACATGACATGAATTATAGCTGATTTTACATCTGCTAATCACAATAGTTTTATGCATTATTTTCTGTGAATAAACTTGAATGACTCACTGGTGTTTATGAATGATACTGCGCCAATGTTTACAGCGTTTCTCATAAAATAAATAAACTATTCTATATAACTAGAGTTATCGGCCAAATGCATAAATATTCCTATTTCCGGTTGGTTGGAAGTTAACGTTGAAGAAAAAAAACTTTTGGCGAACATTTATTATCTTTTTCCGGACAGGTGCAACTCTTCTGAGCGCTGCTCTTCCGACCATGACACTATCTCCGTTCTACCTCGTTGCCTCGACTCTTCTGCCAACGTTATAATCACAGTCAAAATGAAGAAACGAATTTTACATATATATAAAACGTGTATAACATAAATAAGGTTTCCCTGGAAGACAATTCTAGTATCAGTGATTCGACATTCAAAAACTTTTTACTTTCCATGAAAAACGTAGCAATCATGTTTCTTACCTGAAAGTTTTGCAATGGTGTTAAAAAAAACATTAGTAGGGAATATGGAATAAAATGAATTGCGGAATTTTTAGAAAAGTCGTACTCATTTCGCCAAATTTTATAATTTTAGGGATTAATTAAATTTCTGTATTATCCAATGTCAAACACACTTGCAAAAATCACCTCTTAATTATAAAATATCGTTTAGGGAACCAATAACCGAACAATATTTATTTAATATCGTTCAATTTGATTTCGGTTTGTCACTATTGTTTTTAATTGATGAAAATGAGACTTTAAGTGATCGAATGGGCTTATTAAATAGCAATCAAGTATTTTAGTTCAAAAATCTCGCTTGATTTTTAGGAAGTAGGAGACTCATGGTGAGTCATGTATCCCTAATTATAGTTTCTTCAAAGGGTTTAGACGTTTATTTAGTTTATAAGAAAACAATTTTTTTGCAATTGATTGAATAATCAATTAATAATATTTTTTTTACTGACAGAATCCGGTCGAGTAATTTTGAATTGCGCTCTTTTAATCATAAAAACGTTCTGAGGAATATTCTGGGTTAAACTCAGAACCTTGGCGCACTCAAATATAGCTCAGATTATTCAGATTTAATTAACTATTCGGAGTTTAAATTATCTAATTCGTTTCATTATGTTTGCAAATTTTGATCTGTGATTCGAGAAAGATTAAACGTTTTGTTTTTTCACTGCCACGATCGTACATACATAATTTGTGTAATTGTGATTTTTTCTCTATGAGATTAACATTACAGCCCCCCTCCACGGGATTGATTATTAGCTATTTCGCAATAAGAAATTCTAAAAATAAGATAATGAAAAATCAGAAATCCTCTTCTCTCCTGAGAGGAAGTGAGATTTTATTCCTGAAAGGAAGTTTGTTATTGGACCAGACCTCTAATGGACAAAACACCACTTCCAATTAACCAAATTTGCTTGGATCGGGATTAAACCGAAGGGGTTGCTAGATTAATATTCCTCTGAATAATGAACTTTCTGCAACTTTTAGCCCGCCATCACCGGCGGTAGAAAGGCTTGCCCTTCTAGTGTGATAAATTTAAATGGAATCACATCGACCATTCGGTTGTTAGTGAGCAAACAAAAAATTCTATAATTGGAGGCGTTAAATGAGAATTTAACAATGCTAATGCAGTGAATTTTTAAAGTATCGTTACCTGAATTGCACATATCTTATTCCGATTTGATTTATAAAATCTATATACCCTCCGTACTGCGAGCGAAAGAAAGGAAAGGTATGCGAGTATTAAGAAAGGAGTATATAAGGCTTCTGGAGGATCAAAATTAGAAACGATTGCCAGAAAATGAGAAAAATGTTTGGGACCTAGATAGTAAAAAAAAATAAGTTTAGAGAAACGAATAAGATTAGAAAGTTAAATGAAAACATACTTATTACTCCGCTTCTTCGAAAGGTCTTTTTTTCGGTTTAGCCTAGTCATGGTACTCTCAGGTTCGTGAGGGAAAATGAGTAGTAAAGTAAACATCAAGTAAGCATCAATGAAGCTTGCTCATTTGCACTATCTACCAACTGCGTAATTATCCTGTGTTGACCGTATCCCGTAGAACGTGTGGATGGATTTAAAACTTCAGAAAAACAATTATTCGTGATTGGAGCTATTTTTTTTTTTTTTTACTTATTTATTAGTCAGTTTTGGTTTATATTTATTACTTATTTATCATATTCCTGGTTACGGTTGGTAGTATTAGGCTTTAGTGAACATGTAGTAAGTATTCAGATAGAACTGGCCTTAGCAGGATTAACAGCTGAGCGCAATATCCGCTCCCTACAGTACTGCAATTCGAACCTTCTTGGAGTCCGGCACACTTCCAGCGGGGGGAGAATCCGTTTAATTAGAGTTTGATTATTAACTTTAGATCTTGGTCCTTGAATGACCCTGGCCTGTTCAACCTCTCTCTGCTCTGAGATGATTCGGCCTATCCAGGTCACACGATCATGTACTGAACTGTCCTGCTATGGATTGTGATAATATATTTTGGATTGCTAATGTTGTAAACTGGAGTGATACGAACGTTACGTTATATTGGCGAACATCTGTATACAATATAATTCTTGTCGGTAGACTCCTCCCTTTCCTGTATGTTTGACAGTGGGTTCAATTTGTGATTCTTCAGATACGGTTTAAGTCAGTGAAAATATGCTTTTGGAAATTGTTTCGGTTTTTTTTCTAAAGTAGAGACGTTTAATGATTAATAGTCAAAGAAAATATATAGTGGCGCATCAGAGATTTGAACCCGGGAACTTCTGATCTGTGACCAGGCGCTACATCCAATTATGTCCCAGCTGAGAACATTCGAAACATTCCATTAAACATGAAAATTTCGAATATCTCATCTATTTATTCAGATGAATGACGATTGCAGAGATTGGGGGGGGGGAGCTATACGAGTAATTTGAAACGATATAATTGTTGGTTACCTTAACTGGAAGTTTTGCGTTCAAATCCCCGCCTTGTTGCCATAGTTTCTAGCAGGGGTCTGAACTGGGGTCTTCAATCCCTCGAGGGATGTTTTACCTCTGTGGAATCATTGCACTATCGCCAGAATATCAAATCTCTTCAGCTATATTCTTGCAACATACATACAAAAATGGGTAATATTTGCCGCCTCTGGATGAAGAATTGATGCCAATACAAAACATATAATATATCCAATATTGGTAATTTTTGTTTGTTCATTGTACGAACGTTTGTTTATCTAAAAAAAAATAATAATCTAGTAGCTTATTCTAGGTGATTCCCTGCAGCGCTGGGTTGGGCCTGACAGAGGTCTACCGTACAGTCCTTAAATGTAAATTTTCGATATTTTGTTTTCCTGATTTACACTATTATGCATACATATTCCAAATTTTTATTATTAATTGTTTAAAATAGTGGGATCCATACTGATAATTAATACTGTCAAGAGATTTATTTTTCCAGTTCTGACGCAATATTGCACTCGAAACTGCATATCCTTGTTATTAGATTATGTTAAATTGTGAAAGGGTTAAAAAATATTCGCCACAAAAATCCATAATCCCCCCTCCTCACCGGACCAACACGCACGTAGAAAATTTATGGAAGCTATTTATAGCTTGGCTGGTTGGAGCTCCTTTGCATAGCCCTCTCTATGGCGTTATACACCTGTCTACGTCACACTGGTCTCTCTCCAGCAGGCTGGTGGTTGACCCCCTTTCTGTACGAGGGTCAGTCTCGTAATATCTTCTACTGATAGCCAACCGGTTAGTTACAGGGGTTATAGCAATTAACATCTGGAAGGTTACAATGAGTCTGCAGCCCGATCCCGTGTTTATTTTATTATTTTCTAATACGAACATCACAATTATAAATATTTCTAGTGGACTGAGACGATACGCTACACCACTATACCAGTTGTACTATTATTACAAATACAATTAAATGCTTGGCATTTGTGATGAAAAAATGTATTAGTGACGCCATTCGGCCTCTTTTAAATTGCCTCTGAGACAAATAGAATATTAATGCTAACAGATAAAACATTGAAAAAAAAACCCTATTGATATTGGCTAAAACAACATTAATTTCGCCTTTCTTCATTGTTGACTACCTAAATTATATTTATTCAGTTATCTTAAAATGTTATTATATTAGCTTTACTGTTTCTAGTGTATCCTTATCAACCATGCGTAGGAAATCCTAACTAGCTTCTTCTGAGATGTGAAAATGCACCTGAGAAAGCTGCCTCGAAAATTGACCCCATAGCCTCTATAATTCCTTTTTATGTTTATAATATGATAGCTTGATCTGATCAACCTTTGAAAAATAAATTCTGTCCATAAATTAAGGTATGATAATTTGAGGGTAAGACCTTAAGCCCTCTCACCTCAATCCGTGTTTATGTTTCCATATGGGCACGGTTTACTACAGTTCGTGACCTTGACATTTTTACTCCTGTTCCACTTAAATCCAAATAGCAGCGTTCGGTATTTGATATCATATTTTTTTTATTTTTTTTTATAAATTACTCTAATTTTATCGTGTAATAAATTGTAAGTAATTCTAATGTGTTTGTTTGTGTCAAAGGTTTCAAAGTTCAAGTGCTGATTAAGCCATCATTTTAAATGTGTGTCGATTTGATATATGATAAAATACCACTAAAGTTGTAATTATTAAAATGACTTCGGTATTGGTGGTATGATTAAAATTAGTATATTTCAAAGGGGTAAAACTGCCCTCTGTAAGGGGCACTATAACTTCTTTATTGTGCTAAAATTACAATCTGCTTTATTAGGCAATAAGTAATTCAGATAAATGCTTTCATTCATACCATATTTACAACTAGTCATTCACTCGCTCATTCATACAATACTTACAAACAGCCCAAAGGCCTCCCAAATTCACATGGTTGTCACCTCCCTCGCATGCGAAAGAGGAAACGGAGTATTAGAAAGTCACCCACGCTCTTCGTCAGCCGCGTTACCGGATACGAGCCAGTGGAAACTGACGAAGAGCGCGAGAGCCACATACGCTCAGGACATAATTGAAGAAACTTGCCATTGCCAGGACTCCCACTGTCACGCATTTATAGCAGGTCACGAGGCCACTGCCGCTTTAGTCTCCGAGGGGGATTATAGGGGTGAGTGGTGCAGTGCAATGACTGTGCTACGGGATTAGGGTGGTTGGATAGGTTACTATGGAATTTCATGAGCTTGGAAGAGATGAGTTCAAGAATGTAGGGTACATTAAGATCGTTATGAAGGGTTTTGTTGCTGAGGTAATAAGGGGGGTTTACTATTGTTATCAGGACTTTTGTTTGAAAGGATTGGATACGCTTGATATTCGACTTTTTTACTGTCCACCTTTTTTGGGTTTTGAAAAAACTGACTTCATATAAAAACTCATTCTTACATAAGCAGAATACTGTAACTTGATCGGATAAGCTACGAATTGGAGGAAACAAGAAGATTTTTGAGTCTATAACAATTTACAACAAACTAACAAAAACTAACTAGCACTGAGATCTAGGATTGGTTTGTGATTTCGAGGAATTTTTTTAATTACAAAAAATTTTATGTTTTATATAAAAATAGGAGTATATGTTGTCACTATTGTGGTCTTAAGTTTGTTTCTCTGTCTAGTGATTTAAGTCCTCTAATAACAATTATACATGACTATTCCATTAGATGACCCAATAAATCAAATCAACTCCCTAAAACATAATTAAAGTTTAAATAACTTAGCAATTAAATAGTTAATATTTTTTTTTCATTATTGATCAGGGTAACAAATTAAAGAGCTTGACTTTCTAATTGTTAGTAAGGGCCTACGGTTGTAACCTTGAGTCACTGGCAGTATAATGCTTTTTGTTTGTTAAGTTAATTTTATTTGCTGTGAAACTGCTATTAACTTGTAACTATTGTATATGAATTATATGAACTAATGGGATGGATACCTGTAGGCAGAGTGCATGTAGCATGTGTAACCTCTGTATTTATACAATGTAGATAAATGTTATACTGTTCATTGAAAGTGAGAATTGTATTACAAGTCCAAAAAAACAATTGTATTTTTGCATGCGAGAACAGCCCAAGCCTTGCTCAGCAGCTTCACTTAAACATACGCTGGTTGTTGTTATTAATACCACGATTTACCTGTTGGTTTTGAATCACTCATTCCCAAAATTTCAAACATCCATCTACAATGATCTTCCATTTAGCGATGAACATTCAATTATTTGTAATATTATCGATTTATTTACCAATTATTGAACAGGTTTTTTTTATTATTTCAGTTCATTCATTACTTGGCAGAGGTAAGTTATTTTTACATTTATTTATAAATTGATCTCTTCTTCTTGATGCTTCATTTAAAAAATAAATTGGATCTATCAACAATTTTGGAAGTGTCAATTGTGTTTTAAAAGTTTCGTTATGTATATCAGTGCGTACAAACATAACAGCCCTGTTTATATCCCGTTTTTCCATTCTGTTGTATTTTGCGATCGCGCGAAACCACTTTATGAAAGTAGCCTTAAAAGCTTTTAATTACTTCGCATTAAATAAAATAAATTCTTTAAAGACTTGAGGTGTTTACTTAAAGCTCTTTTGAGGTAAAGAAGTTTAAAAATCCTTCTAGACTGCTTAGGAATACTTCCCTAAAATGTGCTTTTTTCCTCTCCGCTTCTTTTTAGAAATAAAAGGTTTTCATAAATATTGAAGTCGGTTGATAGATATGACTATTATTTTCAAAGTCAATTATTTTTAAAGGATGGTTTTCTTCCAAGGTTACTTTTAAACAACTTCGCAATGAAATCAAATTGCCCGCTCACTAAATAATAATCAAACAAGATATGACCAACCTGATATTTTTATTAAAACTCGTACTGGCCCATTCGTATTTTATTGAAAAAAAGAGTCCAAAAAAACTTAACAAAATAAATCTTTAAATATTATTGAGTGTGTGAGTACCTATTTCTTCAAACGTTTAGTGCAATTGTTTACAATCAGTCGATTGTAATTGATAAATGCCATAAAAAATATTAAATGTATTTTACAACACCACTTTTGGTGATTGCGCTGTATACGTTAGGTTAACGGGAAGTATCGGATCATTTTCATTGATTACATATCAATAGGAGTGCTGATTGTCTGGTTGGGATAAAACAATAGATCTCGTTAACCTAACTTTTAACGTTTATCTAGTCGTCACTCAGAAGATATCTAAGATTTTATGTTCTGTTTTAATTATTAGATCTATTCATTTAATTATACAATATTTCCATAAAACCAAAATAATAGTTTGTACTACACGTAAGGTAAATAATATTTTGTCTCTAAATCTATAATCAGAAGGAATGTACGATTTATTTAAGCTTTCGAAGGAAAAATGTCTTCTGTTGTTGAAAACGGTCATATAAATTACTACGTCTTTGGTCATAATTAACGCCGGTTTCACTTTGTTTGCAGATTAATGTTTATTATCCCACTGAACACGAAAGTATACATTAAATTATGTGATGAAGAAAAAATTTTGGTTTATCCTCAATAGTTGAGAAATATTTATCTAAATAAAGATCTGGAAACTATTGCTTACATCACAAAATCGCCAATACCGATTCTGCAAGACCCATCAGCGTTGCGGGTTTAGCGCCCCTTCCGTCGATCTATCATCCATGATATATTTAAATGATCTTCATTATCCAGATCAATTATTCATCAAAATGATTTTTGTTTGAATCGAATATTGTCTTCAACTGCCCAAGAATTCGAGTTTATCTTAACTAGATAATTTATTTGTAGCAGTTTCTTGTATGTTTTGTACTTGTTTTTTAATTATTTTACGATAAAACAAAGTATTATTGGAGTTTTTAGTTTGTATTATTTGAGCTGCCCAACGTACAGGTGGGATCAATAATTTGCCCCTGGTTGTTGTGGAACTGGGGCGTGCAAAAGGTATGTTGTGCAATCTGATCGGATCATTTTCATTGATTACATATCAATAGGAGTGCTGATTGTCTGGTTGGGATAAGGCCTTTATTCATTTCTAAAAACCAATCATTGGCCCATGCCCCTCTTATTTCGGTTCAATATTTAATTTGACGTGTCCAATCACAGCATCTCTTCCTCAGATTAGTTTCGTAAACTATATCTGTTGACATTTAGTGATCACAGTAGTATGATGTGTCAAATTAATGTCCCATCTTTGACTGACGTTGGGTTCGTAGCACGGTTTTCTCCACTAGGGACGGGGGAGATTGAGAGGTCTCAGGGGGAGAGAGGGGTAGAACTGAGGTTTATTTAGAGCTGTTTCTGGCATCAAAGAGTGTTCTTGAGGGATTCTACAGCGCAATTGATAGGTTCACCCCTCGAGAGAGAATTTGTATTATTGGTTTTTGGTGTGAGGTTTTAGTGGTCCATGCTGCTGCAGTGGTTGCTAATTAGACTTAATCTATGTATAGTGCGCATAAGTATTCCTGTATCCTGCTGGTTTCTGCCGTTTTTCTCTATGAATTACAATGAAACATTTTTAGCTAAAAACAACTTTGGTTGACGAATTATTGTTGCTACTGGCTTTTCCTAGAGCATATGAGTATTCAAGTAGTTTCTCGGCAAACTGAATGGGCAACAGTTCAAAGATTAGAAAGATCCATTACTCATTGGCCTGTGGGTAAACATGTTAACTTTGATTAATCGTCCTTTGTTATTTCTATGTGGGCTTTCATGTGATTAATTAATGGTGTAGTTGTTTTGTGCTTATTTCTCGTCATTTCTTAGTCTCTTGTTGATTTTTGTTTATTTGTAGATAATTTGTTGAGGTTGGTAAGGCTTAATTCGCCTTATTGTAAACGTGGACTGGGCTGAACCGTTCTTCACGAGTTGCCTTTCTTAATAAATCTCTTGAATAAGCCGTCTCGCCCTCATTGTATGAACAAAGGGCATGGAGTGCTCTCGTACTGTAGTGCTTATTGGCACTGCTTCTTGAATTAAAGAACATGAGATTGAATCCCGTTACGTAGCACATAGCTGCTTTACACGAAGCACATTTTGAAGGGCTTATTTTCGAATCGTTGTAATTTCTTGTTTATTCACAAATTGCAGTTGTTAATGGTAGTACATTTATTTTCATACTTGCTCTCCAACCTTACATATATGTCAGCTAATCTCAAATCTTATTCGCCATTATCATAATAAAATTCATGGAATAGTACAATTTATAACTTAAAAGTCTTAAACACTTTATCTCAGTTGGCAGAAATAACACATTACATTTTTACATCTTTAAATAGTTTAAAAAGTGCTACCTTTAAATTCCGCAGACTGTTTGCAGCAGTTGTTACAAATGTTACAACCATAGTTTTTTTCATAGTATATGTATTTTGGTAAAGCGAAATTGTCACACGTAGATATTTAAAAAATGATATCAGTCATGAAAATGCTTTTTGGGTACGTTAGTTTGCCTAAGTTCTGGCCTGTGTTTCGATTGCAGTACAATCTCAATAATGTTTTCGTCCTTAAGAATTAGCTAGGAATCGTGGGTTTGACATCCAGTTAATCTAAGTCAGCATAAACGGCTTGCTTCCATTGTTCACATGACGAACAGTCTTAACTTTTGACATGATATTCATTTTCAGGCAAAAGGGAGCAATAAATATTAAAGCTGAGTACTAAGGGAGAGGCTGTTCTTGTGCCCATCTTAACCTGGAGTGGTTCTAAAAATAATTTTATAGCATAATCCACAACACCTGAGTAAATTGAATAGGTTTTAATGTCTATATTTTGGATATTTCCATTTTTTTTTTTAATGTGTTGAAAAGTTTATTTTCAGTAACTAAGATGGTTTAACATTTAATATTATTTTACTATGTTTAATGTTATATTTTTTTCACTATAGTTTAACAGGTTTTTAAGAAATTCACTCTTATATTGTTTATTCGCTGTTAGTGTCCAGTATTTTCTTTTTACGTATATGTCTATCATAATTAATGTGAACAAATTTTAGTTCGGAAAAAAATAATACCCTTAATGAAAAAAACATGACGAGGATACTGTTTCTTGTATCAATCAAAGAAACTCGGTAAAACGTGAAACAGACAGAAATAACTCGATTTTTTTTTCGTTTAGGGCATGTCAATCACAAGGGTAAATCAGGTACATTTTTTTGATATTAATATAAGCCTTGAGACCTAGTGGAAGGTTGGGTTACCATCCTAGCAGGAAACAGGGTAGGCGATCTGATCAGTGCGCTGGGGTCCCCAAGGGTCACTCACAACCTTACGGCCGATGTGTGGAACACCGTGCCGTCCCCATTTTACATTTTTTAATTTTATCAACCATGAAGGAAAGCATCGAGAACGAATGCGTTCATACAGGGAAAATGTTAAAACCTGAATAAGTAATGCTTAAAAATGTTGATATATTTTTCGGAAGTCTATGAAGCCGAGATATTTGTATGATATTTGCTGCTTCTGAATTAATCCAAGGGCTTCAGAAAGTAAAGAGAAGATAACGATTCTTATTAATCCAGGGCTTGTGGTAATGTTCCATGAGTCGGATTATCTTGATTTCTTAGCAATATAATTGTAAATTGGATCGGATAAACAAAACAATATTGTTTTCAGTCATTCCATCCAGTCCAGGGTATAGGAGATTAAAAATAAATAAAAAGCCAATTTGTAAAGTCTGATTTCAGTTATTTACTGTAGGGGTAGGGAATAATGTATGCTCATATGCAAATGGATTGGATACCCACAGGGCGACGACTCACGACCAGTGTTTTTAGGGGTGTGTGGAAATTGAAAAGGTTGTGTTCCAGCCGGCTCGATCTAGCTCAGTCCTCACAACTCTTTTATCGCTTGAGGCTTCTATTGTCCCTTGGTTGTTTTGTTTTTGGCCGCAATAAACTTCTGCACTTTCCACAGAGCCGATATTGTTACTTCCTTGATATCGATTTCATCGTTATATCAGTTCATCGTTTAGTGTTTAAATGCATCCGTGTTCAATAAATATTCCGAGCATGGTATTTATGTTAGCTAGCTGTTATATGACCTAACATATTTATGCCTACCTGCATTTACTATACCCTTATCCTGTATTGTTATTCTTTTCCGGGCCCTCAACTGAGCTCATTTAGGATCCAACTTTCCTGGTAATTACAAACAGCCACCAATAATAAATGGTTTGTTGCAATTAATATACAATATCACGTTTAATTATATCCATAAATTACTACATTAAATAAACAGGTAGGTATGGTAAATGAATCGTCACAAGGTTACATGCAGCATTATTCCTGGGGGAAAAATGTATATCCCTAAAACACGCCTCATAGAAATATTAATAGTGATGTTTGCGCCATTATTAAGTATTAAAATCTTCTGGATTCTGCATATTTTGGAATATAATTAATAAAATAATGATTAATCCCAATCTTTACCGTTATGTATTCCAACATTTCCCGTCTTTTATTTGATCGTCACTGAATCACCCTTGCCCTTTTATTCCCGGAGCTTCTTACCTATCTCCATGTATTTTCTTGAAACTACAGTTTTTTATTTTTAGAGCCCGAAGGGGGTGGTGGCTCCCAACCGTAGGTCTACGGTAAGATCTATCTTTTATCTGAAGGATGTGAAATATTTTCAGTTCTCCGGAGGTGAGACGTGGAAGTTCTCTAAAAACGTATTAGGAATCACCATTGTCTCCATTACCTCATAGTGCACGGCTGGCAGGTGTTGTTCTGCTGAAAACAACTGGTTACTGGCTAATCTAGGTTTAACAGCTACCCCCTTAATTGGAATAATATTTTGGTGCCGTAGCTAAAACTAGAGGGTGTAGGTAGTCAGAAGCAGCCAATGAGCAAGACTTTTATTTCGGCTAACCCGCAGGAGTTTTATTTTGACCGAAATAGGCTGCCTGTGAACACGTCTGAAACTACGTAATTTATTGTTACTGATCTATAATATTTACAGTGATGTAACATTGTGATTCGGTTATATTGCTTACATTTGTGTATTTAAATAATTTACAATATTTACATGGCGAACTCGCATCAATAGAGTAGAGGGTAATTTATCTAATTTAGTTACAGTATCTAATACAGTCACCCTTAAACGACCTCTCTCCCACTTTCCTCTAATGCTAGACTAGGGTCACTTAAGTACTATTATAGATGGAACAAGGCCTCGAGGAATATGTAGAATTAGAGAATCATGTTGGAGAGGCTTTTGGCAGGATGTGGATGGGCTTGAGAAGGGTCGACTGCCAATAATGTTGGATTAGGCTCACCTATTTTCTCTCTATTAATATTATTACTATTATTCTCTATACCCGTTACTCTGTCATTTCATTTATTCTGAATTTAAATAAACAAAAAAAAGACACCTAATTTTTGTAATAGTATGTACAATTCACTGCGACTTAGCTTAGGAACCACCATTGGTGGCAGGTGTTGTTCTGCTGAAAACAACTGGTTACTGGTTGATCTAGGTTTAACAGATACCCCTTTAATTGAAATAATATTATAAATAATATGAAGTTTAATGTTTGATTACAATGTTTTCTTAAAGCCCTATTTGGATTGCCTTTAGACGTTTCTAGTGCGCCTCATTTACAATTTTGGGCACCCATTGGATCTTGTGGGATGACAGGTCTCATCTTACTCGAGCTAGGATTCAAATAACCCCCGACTTGGCCAGTAAGCAGTCCAAGAACTGCCAGGGATTGAGTTAGCTTAAATGAAATACTTACTCCTCTCTCTCTATCTCTTGCTAATTCATCTATGCGCTATAGTTTTAAGAAGGCTTTGATTCTGACTTGAGTGTTGCATCTCAGTTCTAAAATATTTAAATTTAAATTTTTTAAGGATGCAATTTTTAATCAATAGTAGAAAATGTGCAAGATATCCTTCTCCTTTTTTTTTTTAATTTTAATGTGACTTTTCTAAGTTATTTAGTTTTTAATCTTCTACCAGTTTTTTTTAGTTATGCAACATATATTTGTTACTTACATGTTGTAATATGTAATGTACTTAGTAAATAAATTTAAGAAATAATCAAAATTCTCATTTTCATCAAAGGAGGAACGTAATTGCAAATTTGCTTACCATTGATCTACGGTATTGTACATTGCTGGCTGAATATTTTCTAACATTCACAATAATTACTTGAAATTTTCGGGGAGAATGCCCTCGCATCGTCTTAAGTTTCATCCGAATACCAAGTTATGCTAGGCATTCCGTTGAAAATATTCCTTTATGAGCTCTCAGTGGAAACCTGCCGAGCAAATAACAAATAAATCCCTTATGCGATGAGCATAACCAGCATGAGAATATAATAATTAATTATTATGCTACAAAGAAAATGCAATTACAAGTTTTACCCAGTTAATTTTCAATTGACTTGACTGGCTCTATTGAACTACCATCAAAGTGCATTGATTGTACGGTGGTAGTATCTGTGGGAGCACAATTTAATTTCCATTTAACTTCATTCCATTCGAAATCACGACAGATTGAATTTATCCAGGTGGAACGAAATCCTCTTAATTTCGCTTGCGTATTGCCCCTTTGATACGGTTAATGTTTTAATTTCATTATATTGTATATATCAGGGCCTTATTTAACTGCAGCAGAATTAATATTCTTGGAGAGAAATCTTAAAGGAACCATCTGTATAGTTCTTACCTTCAATGGCAGTTGGGTGCGTCATATGCTGGACATAAATTCAGGCTGTCCCTCGTTACAATAACCGTCATTGTTTAAGTGAAGAGATGGAACTAGTGGAAAGGGATTATTTTTGTTAGGCATAATATACGCTCAAATCTACCTGAGTGTCACTACGTTTTTTACTAGGCTACAAAAACCTAATGGCAAACCTGGTCAGTATTGGCTAGGGCCTGTTGATAATCCTTATTTTTACTTTCGTTTATTCTTTACGACATTGGAACTCGAAATTTTTAAGTCATTGTTTCCAGTATGTTTTGTGCTGTTTAGTCACACTGAAAAATCTCTATTTGTGGAATTAAGCTGATTTTATTTTCGTTATATAAGGAAACCCTAGTTATTGTTCAAGAATTATTCCACTATACCTATGATAGTCACTTCTTATATTGTGCATTAAAACATGAATTTTTTGAAATTACTAAATTATGCCAGCAATAACTATTCAACATATAAAATACTTCAATGTAAATGTGCGAATAAACTTTGATTATTTGTCATTAAATTTTATAACTTATATTTTTCTGTGCATAGCGTGGATTGACGTGTTGTAAAAACAGGTTTATAGTTGTTTTTTTTAAATGATAATTATTTGGAGCAATCACAGTAGAATATTAGTTGAACTAAAAATAATTGCCTTAGATCATAATAAAAAACTAGCCTCGGTTCTAGAGCTTGTAGTTTATAGTGTCGTTAAAGAAGTACTTTTTTTACTAATTGTATTTTATATTTAAATTTACTGATTTGAAAATATATTACGTTATATTATTATATTTTTATAGTCTGTTATATTGAAATAGTCTGTTGCTGCCATTAATTTCATTGGTCAGCCGTTAGATGGCCTTAATATGCAATTAGCAAAGGGTAAATTGGTGGGGGTATTTTTAATTAACCGATGTCGTTACTCCCCCTGCTCTAACCGTTGCTAACTTGCTCAGTTGCTGGCTGGGGAGTGTTTTAAAACGGAAGGGATAGTTTTATTTATCCACCGTTTCTAGGTTATAAGTTTCTCTGATCAACTCGCAATATTGAATCCATTATTATCGCAGTCATTTTCTTCCCTGAACAGACTAATTTATAAAAATTTCTCTTTTTTGTCAGTTTTTTTTTTTTTTTACAATATATGAATTTTATTTATCAGGAAAACGATGGTAAAAATGAATGATAATGAGGATCAATAAAACAATCAACTAAATAAAGAGAGGCATCTACTGGAATTTGTTTTAAAAGCAATCACAAGTTTAATAAGAAGAAGTAGAACTATTTATTCTTGTCAGTGAGGTGAAAGAAACTAGACTTGAAAAATTGAGAGTGGTGATGCAATACGGCCTAACCTAAAAATTAGACTTATAAGAGGCCCCAGATTCCAGTAATGGAATCGGTCTAAGGAACCTGTACTTAAAAACACACCCCTAGAGCAGTAAACTGTTGAATAGGAGTGATTGTATCAAAACCATCATGCTTAATCCTAAGCCATAACGTGCACTTAGAATATCATTATTAGCAGTACCATCATTATGTATATTTATGTATATCGCGATGGCTAGTGACTTAAGAAGGCGTTGCCACTTTGATGCGAAATACAAAATATTTAATAAAATAAAAGAAAAAATAATCATTTACATTGTATTATAAAATTATTTACACGAACTCTTTATCACAAAGAATGATGTAATAATTTTTTTTAATTTTTGGCAAAGGTGCTATATATATATATAAACTACATTTGGTCGAATCTTGATGAATTTATGACAAATTAGTAGCGACCTGTAGACTACTAGCGGTCATAGGACTCACCAGTACCACCGAATATAACCGAGGGAGAGAGAGAGAGAGAGTGAGAGAGAGGGAGAGAGAGGGAGGGGATAGAGAGGGAGAGAGAGAGAGAGAGAGAGAGAGAGAGAGAGAGAGAGAGAGAGAGAGAGGGGGGGGGGGGAGAGGGGGTGAGAGAGGGAGAGAGAGAGAGAGAGAGAGAGAGAGAGAGAGGGAGAGAGAGAGAGAGAGAGAGAGAGAGGGAGAGAGAGAGAGAGAGGGAGAGAGAGAGAGAGGGAGGGAGAGAGAGAGGGAGGGAGAGAGAGAGGGAGAGAGAGAGAGAGAGAGAGAGAGAGAGAGAGAGAGAGAGAGAGAGAGAGAGAGAGAGAGAGAGCTTTCTGGAGTAGGACTGCCCTGCACCGTTTGTGTTCCTCCTTATTTCATTCCCGGCGAAGAATGCGATACCGCTCACGTTCTCTGGTTTCTGGATCTAGACGCTAGCTAGCGGACAGCGCTGCTCCAATAATTGGCCGAACTTACGCCATCGATCCTGTCAGTGCTCCGCTCTGTATTTCCTGTGCCCTATGAATTATAATCACTTCCTGTCGTGGCGTTGAATCGGTATTATCCGTATCCCCCTCAGTAATACCGTGCAATGAATTCCAGATGACCATATTAACCAGATGCCACCAGGTCTAATTGAATAGCGACACCTAATGAGGCGCTGTATTGTAAACCTATGTCTATATTGTATATCACTAGTTTATTTAAGGTTCCTGAACCTGTATTTATTGTGCTGTCTTATGTTTTTCCTTTTTCATAGGACATCAACAGAGTTAGAACAAATTTGCCAAAAAAATCAGTTACAATGATACAAGTATAGTTGTCCAAATGATCACTCTATTATTATCTCTGTATTAATCTTTATTTACATATCCATTTCTATATGATAGATCAATTGTTTTACTACTTGTTATTATTAACTACTATTTTATTAATACTAATTAATAAAACGTCCTTTGATACCCTATTCAAAATAAATACATACAGAAATTTTGATAAACGTATTTTTAACTTACAAAATAATTAATTAATGATTTTACTAATGTTTTATCAATATGCTTGTCCCTTTAGCTTGAAATGGGGACTTTATAGGATTAGTACATACAGACAGACTGGAACACGGGTAAAACCAGAAGGAAGAAAAAAATCAACCAAACCCTAAAAACTGGGATACCTCTAGGACGTGGAATTTAAATGTTTTGGTTGGAAAATTTCATAATTGCAAACACGAGGAGAGGTATGCAAAAAAATCGAAAATTCTCATTCAACAATTTCAATTGCTCAAAATGCTATTTTCTGTGGCTATAGGGATTAACAACTGAAACTCTCATGAAACTCATTATAAAAGTCGGAATTATCTCTGTATTGTTTTTTTTTACTTTCTGCGTCTTTCGTTTTTTTCACGCGTATTTAACAAAGCCAATTCAAATTCAGTTCATAATTGTAACTTCAGTAGATAGTAAAAATATAAAAAAACCAAAGTGTGTTAAATTATAAAAAATAATTGGGTATCTACTGATCCTTGAATCGACTAGCAAAATATGTTGTTTATGTATATCATTTCGAAATGTAACTTTGAGTCTTCATCATTTGACTAGAACTTGACAGTAGATGGGACTCAAATCGATCGGGATTCCATGAATGTTTTAATGCGATCCATTACTTTAGCCTAGCCTCAGCCACGTCATTATAGAATAAATATCTTCAACAAATGTTTAATAACGTTATAAAATAATTCCTGCATTCCAAATGGAAATCGTTAAATTAAACATCACGCTTGAAATTCTATTCAAGCATGCTCCGTGGGTTGGAGAGGAGAGCCTCTCCATATTTCTATCGAGGCGAGTGGATAGAATCCTCTTGTCTCTCTTGCAATGTGAAAATCCACAAACAAATTTTATGCCTTTCAAATTTAGTTTTGGTTCATTTGTTAGTTTATTAGAATATTTGTTTGTTGACGCCCTTATGTAGTTCCATTTTTAGCTGAAAGGCGGGCTATCCTTCTAAACCCACTGTTATTTTTACTACGCCATAAAATAAACTTATTAACCATCTAACGATTGAAAGAACTATTAGATGATGAATAAGTCAAGCTAATAACCACACCATTTAAGAGCACCCGATTAGGATGTTTGGATAGGTATAAAATCTTCATCTCCCTAAGGGTTTTTATTATCAGTTAGAGAATCTTCGACAGTTAATGGTTTCATTATCTAGAGCCTGCGGCGTATGGTGCTTAATGTTAAATAAATATTTTTTTGTAACGTTGTTCTTAACTTTATGGTTTTTCTACGGCGACTAGTGGCTTCTAATATTTACCTAATTACGTGTTAATTAAAAAAAAAAGAATCCTATCAATAGTTTTTAATGTGCCTTGGGGTCATAACTTGATCATATTTACAAAAAGTCATTAAAACTGGCATTTTCGACGCATGTTTGACGTTGTAGCATGTTATTTTTTCCCGGTCCTTCTATTTAATGAACCAATGATGCTAAAATAAAAGCAACTCTTTGAAAAATAAAACAGATAATTAATTAGTAGGTAATAAAAAAATTAATTAAAACACGTTGAGTAAAACATCAAATTAAATATTTCAACCTCCGAAATAAGTATGTATTAGCAATTAAGACTGTGATTACAATTATTATTGCAAATCGTGTTCATCGCTTCTGCTGGGACTGAAAACATGAAATGTTGTTATAAAATTGTTGTAATTAATTAATAACTTCTGTTTTAAATCCCAGTGTTTTCGGTTCACTATCATTATAAGTTTGAAGTGCAGAACATTGTTAAATCTTCTAAGGAGTTTTAAAACCCTGCGGACGTTTAAAAATTTATCGATCAAAAAAAGGAAGAGGTGCACAGGCGAAGGAGATATGCACTCAATCAAACCCTAAAAACCGTCAACCAGAAAATAGCACAGCATGGTAATCGCTCCTTTCCTGGTTTTGATTTCCCTGTGCAAATGATATATTATCATCAAATAATCATTAGTCAAATATTAATTAGTTTAATATACTTGATTAATATTCTTTCCTCAAACGTTAATTTCCATTCGTTGTATTTTCCTCGCCCTCGAGGTTCTTTTGTATTTTTATTTTAAACGGCCTTCCTTACCCCTGTGCCCCCCCCCATTACAAATGTGGTTTATTTATAGGTACCCACCCTCATATAGATCCTGCTAGGGAGAAGGGGGTGCAACTGCACCAAGACATTTGGCTGAACTAATTTAGAATAAAACATTGCTTTTTGTTGTCTGTGATCCCGATGGAAGTTTAGAGACATTTATATTGTTCTTTTTTTTAATTTTGATGATTCCAGTTAAAATATTACTAAATAGTTATAATAGAAATGTGCATACTATGCTTTACAATGGAAGGAAACTGGCGTATTTATGGAGTCTAATGTTTCTGTTAGAAATGTTGTAAATAACTTTATTAAATCATTTTAACTGTTCTTTGTGTTGGAAATCATCAAATTTTTATTTTTTAGATCTTAATTTTATACAGTTTCAGTAATTCCGTTATTTAGGCAAGAGTTCATATTAATAATAAACAAAGAAACTATCATTCTTATAAATCATTAATAAAGTTTCTTCTGAACGTTGTTTATTCTGACGCTTACTTCCAAATGCGTAAGCTTTCAATATCGATTGCGCTAAAAAAAAAATTTTTTGATTGTACCACTGAATTTGAGAGCAAATTGATGCATGGACAAAAATCACAAGGGACATATGATATCCTTGAATATACACCAGTCATACACCCTTGTGAGGTCCCCTCTTATTTCTATTCAACGCCCACCCTCAGAGGCCGTATCGCCCACTTTGAAAAACATTGATCTAGTGCTGTAAGTAAAAATTAAGCTTGCATCGTTTAGGCGATACTTAGTTGGTCGATCACACCGGATACTGGTTTGTTTAAGCTGGAATTTGAAGACAAAATTGCGGATTACTGTTTCATTTGTTCTGTATTTAATTGTTTCTAATGTGTAATGGTGATATGAAGGTTATTCCCATAGATGTTATCTGTATCTATATTTATTCATTTGTTTGTCGGACAGTTTTAACCAAGTGAAACGCACCCGTCATCCCAAATAATTTCCTTTATTTTTCCTACATCCTATATTTTCAGTTGAGAGCAAGGTTAAAAAAAAAAAGGAAAGAAAAAAGAAAAAAAAAAAGTTTTGACCAAGTAGATCATACATCTTATATCACTTCTCCTTTCGTCTTCGTTTCAATTGGCAATTAATTGCATTGGTTATTTTCGTTTCTTATATATTGAAACCTACCTCTCTTTTTACCATTTCTTTTTCTACTTTATTGATCAATTGACCTTAACTAATTTGGCAGGCCCGTCATGAGATCTTTAATTCAAATTGTTTTTATTTCTTCGACATAGGAAATTATCCCGATTGAATCGCCCGATCTCAAGGCTAATGTTGTAGTTATTAATAAATTTAGAAACTGGGAATTGTGAAATATATGTATATAAATAAAATGGTTATAACAAATAATTATAATTATATATAGTGCTGACAAAAAGTATATAAAAATATTCAATTCCTTTTGAACAAGGATAGTTACTACTAATTACAAAAAAAAACATGAAATTTGAGCTAAATTTCTTTTAATGGATCCATAATAAAAAAACAATATCAATATCACCCAATCGATGATCTCCGTATAATCCAATCAACATTACTGTCTGATGTTGGTTCTTCTCCTCTTTTTTTATATGGTACCGCCAGTTCGGGAGCTTGCTAAGAGTCCGCTTTTCTAGGCGGCTGGGCTAAGACTGACCCTTCATCTCATCCCCACTCCTAAGAGCATAAGGGAAGATGCTGACCAGATGGGAGGGTTGCTGGTCATGATATTCTCAAATATCATGAATGTTACAATATATATATATATATATTATTTTATCTTTGTTTTTGCAGTTAATTAGTCGTTGAATTAATTGCTTCAATGTTTCTATTTTCTGCTTGGTGATTTTTCAGTTGGATCAGCGTGTAATAATGTAGGTCGATCGTTTAGATATAAGTATAACTGTAGAGCAGAACAGTATGTTAGTGGAAAAATAAAAAAAATTAAAGGGCGAACATTTTTTTTGAATAAATATGAATCTTAAAAAACTTATTAATGTCACTTAGAATTTCGAAAGTGTCAATGTGCAGCACGCATTCACTATATGCACGACACTCTCATAATATATTCCACAACTAAAAGTACTGAACAAGTGTTACATGGCAGCGTTCTTTTCCTACCCATTTGATATATACTGATAAGATAAGCTAGTTTTGACTATTGTAATCTGTGCAAGGTATACGGCGATAGTTTATACTTCAATTACCTTTAAAAATACTTGAACGCTAAATGCTCAATTGACCAAGTTAGTATGTTCTAGAGTTAAATGGATGACCAGATGAGCAAAATGTGAGATGCTATGCACTATAGTTACCTTCTTATCTTTTACGGTGATTTTGAAACTCTTTGAGTTCTGGGCTAATATTATAAGCTTAGCATTATATCAACAGAGGTGTTGGTGTCTCATTGTAAAGTTTTTGTTCTGTTCTACCCTGTCTACGAGAAAAGGGGATGGATCCCAAAGGGATAGAAACTATTTTACAAATGAGTGTGTAATAATATCTTTTCTTGGCGTCTTTTATTTAGAGAATCCCTATTTCATGTTGGCCATAGTTTGAACGAAAGAATTTTCTTTTTAGAATAAATAAAATAAGATCTGCTACTAAAACCCAAAAATTGGAGAAAAAAAATTGAAAGACTCATTTTCATTGTGTTAAGCAGTTCGTTGGTTTTAGGAACCAAAGCAAATAATACTATGAGAACCTCTAACTGTAAGAAATATAATTTTGTTGACCAGTAACCTTTCGTTAATGCCATTGCCTCCGGTGATAAGGTACCAGGTTTACCCCTGAAATGGAATTAAAAAAATTTATATTCTCTTAGTTTGGCTGTAGATGGAATAAATATATTTCGTGTCGATTTCAGTGGCGAAACTGCTTGTTGAGCAGGATAATGAAAACATACTTGAAGAGATGTGAAATGTTACTCTGCCCCTTCAAGCACATCTTGAAGTAGGTTCGCCCGTTATTCGGCAGGTAGTGATCCCCCCTCAAATGGAACCTGCTCCTATAAAAAACTAAGACTTGTTCGCCTTTGAGCAGTGTGCGGGCGACCTAGCTAGCTCGTGAGTCACCAGCGGGCTCACCGTTGGTCTCTCCCTGCTGACTCAGACCGCTGGTAAATTGGTACTCGCCCCGCCGGAATTCCTACCAGTTGAGGCAATAGCAACCTGTTGTACTTCATATGGCCTCATAATTGTAAAGAACGCACGAACAATAACAGATCCAAAGATAAGTTACCTTATTTTCCTTTTGACAGCCACGAAGAGAGAGGCTCTCCTGTCCTTTTGTTTGTCTGTGTGTATGTACTAGCATAGTGGTAGTAATGATGAATCAGTCTATCCAAACATTTAAAGGTATATTCCACAACATCTTGAAATATATATATGGAATGAGATTAAAGTGGAAGAGATATTATAGCTTTTTAATGGTACCAATGGTCATTTCTTTTCAAATGCTCTTTCTTTAATTGCTGCAAGAGCTTTTACTAGCCCACATCTGTCATTCTCAGGCGCCGCACAGCAATCAGTCCACCACAAGCATGGCAGAACGTTAAGAAGAAAAACACCATTAGTGTTATTTATAACATAAATTATACCATCCCTACCAAAATCTAACACTTCATTTTACATCCATATGGCTAATCAAGCCACACGTAAACAAAAATCGTTAAAAAATGTTTCTATGATTTGACGAGGTTTTTCCCCTTGGTTAAAGACAGTTAAACAAACGAATTTCAAAGATATTCCGAAAACTAATGGTTTGTTTCAACAATAGAAATATATTTAATTAGTTTCGAACCGGATTATTATTATTATTTTAGCTTTTTAAAGTTGTATTTATTTTTTAAAGAGGCGGTGACCAAAAGGGCTTGACCGGTAATATATACATACATATAAAAAATAAGATGAATCTTGTGAAAAAACCATGACTAAACTATGAGATGACGGGTTCAATGGTATTTAATTCATTACACAAATATTTGCCACTTAGTTTATTTAAAGAGTCACTCGCAGTAATTTTTTTTCAGGTCGGTAGTCAGGCCTGGGCACAATGGGCAGCAAACTCTTACGAGATTACTAACTTTCATTATTCATTGTCGTTGCGGGTAAACACGTCAACGTTGATATATTGGCTCGTCGGTAATCGTTGTGTAAGTTTTCTTGTAAATAATGTATGTCGTGTTGGAATTGTAATATGATGCTTTTACAACAGCTTCATCTATCACCAACGAAACGATTTTAAGATTCTACCTAACCGTTCCAGACGTTTATAAAAATTTTAGGGACCATTCTCTTCAGTGATGTAAATAAAAAAGATTATTATGTTTTGAAAAAAAATATGCAACCTACCTAGTGGGATCTGAATGAGATCAGGGGTTTCGTATTTAAAACATTATCATAGGTTTTCGCCACGACTCTTCAGTTTCGAATTTCTCTCTATCCCGCGAGGAGGGATGTACTAGAGATAATTCAAGGAATTTTAAGATATCTAAAAAAAAAAATTCAAAAATTTTTATTGTGATAAAATTACAATCTGCCTTAATTGGTAAATACGTAATTGCTATCAATGCTCTCATTTATCATATTTACAATTGTTCATTCATACAGAATTCACAAACAGCCCAGAGACCTCCCAAAGCCACACGGTTGTCACCTCCCTCGCATGCGAAAGAGGGAACGGAGTCTTGGGTAGTCTCCCACGCTCCACTATCAGCCACGTCATCGGATACGAGCCGGTGGAGACTGGACAAGAGCGTGAGAGCCACAGACGCTCAGGGCATGATGAGAGAAACTGGCCATTGTCAGGACTTCCATTGTTACGTATTTATCGTAGGGCACGAGACCACTGCCGCATTAGTTTTATATTATCAATGAGATATTTCTGAAACATTACGGATATGCTTTAGAATAACCCAATAGCACTCTCGAATGCAACCAACTTCTAAGCCTCACATTCTGTATTCCTTGCTTGATCCCTAAAAGAAATCACATGCATGTAAAATGACAAACCATCAATCAAGAATGAATGCTTGTTGACACATGCCAAACAGAACTGGGTCATTACAGGTTGCCTGCATGTTTATCGGCGTCGTGGGAAGCACATGGTTTTCCTATTAACCAAAGCCGCGTTACCTCTTCTGATCTAGCTGGCTTGATCAGCCAATGGGCATAACCTTGTCGGGAAGGTGACTCACGCAGCCGAGGTCTCATTTACCGAAGGCGTTGCCATCTCGGGCTGCATTTGCATATATTCACTCCGACCTCTAAGAGTCCTTGAATTATCTCTAGCATATTTCTGCATGTGTTGTTTCATATTAGATAGAGTGCAACGCACCTTGTTTTTTTTTTCTCTTTTATTTTTCTCAGTGCATATCGAGGTCGTTTCCCACGAAGGGACGCGTGACAATTTTAGGATAAAAAAAATATGCAAAGCTATGGTCAGAGTAGCATTGGTTTTATTATTATTTAAACGGTTTTTTTTTTATTTATAGTATTTTTTTACATCTATTGTGTATTGTATTTGATAAATATACACATACAAAACAAAAGATATAAACTTTAGATGTCTTTAAAAATTTATTACATTTATAGGACGAGTATTGGGAGGAAAGCATTTCATGAGTCACATGAGGAGTCCCCCGGGAATGAGCATACGCTTTTCGTTGAAAAGGAGACAAGTGTCCCTCCCGCTCTTGTGGGTTTCGATAGTCGGTAGGCATTGAGTAGGTGTGTTTTGTACATTAATTGATATGGTCTCAGAGTATTAATTAAAAAATCAATGTTATATTATTTCCTTACTTTGCGATAACCTTTCAATTACAGAGCATATAACTTTTTTTTTGTCTTTATAAATTGAATCACTAACAGCGAATGTGAACAGCATAATAGGAATGACATCCAGTGAAACCTCCCTATAATTTAACGCATTTAACAAGCAGCATTTATGCAGTCGTTTGGGCAGTTTGACTTTAATGTCTCCTTGATCTTGAGGGAAACAAAAACTAAAAAAAAAAAGCTAATGAAATTGCCCCAAACGAAGTTAAATCCGAGGCTTATATGCCTGACATCTGTCACCCAAAACTTAAAAAAATAATATTTTTTTTAGTCCAACTTAATAAAATTAATAGTAGTATTTAATTCGATTGGATCATTTTAAATCCTCCTATATGTTCCTCCCAGAGTTTCTGTGCAAGTGGGTTGATGCGAAACGGCTGAAGATGCCAAGCATAGCCTGTTAAATGCCATTGTTTTTTTTTTCAATCATGGAATAATATCCCAGAGTTATTCTTTTTGTTTGAGTTGGGCCTGGTCATTCTTGAAAATTGTTTTTATGAAATGTTTATATTTCTGACAAAAAAAAATTGGTATTTTTTATGGGGTTGTATGGAGCTGTAGCTTGCTCGTATGCATATATATCCATCCAAACAAATCACTGCTACTATGAAACTAAAAAAAATACAGAGGTCGCATACAAAATATTGTCGTATTTGATGGTCCTCTTCACCCCACCCACCCGCTTGTCTGCCTTAGTCGGCTAGCAGATTGTTAGAAAGCGACACCACTCTTGTATTACCATAAACACTATCGTAGATCTTTTAAAGTGCATTACAATTTTCTAATTTTGCATTTTGTGACATCTGAATCACATGTATAGCCTCTTACTCAAAGAAAGACTCATTTCTATGGCAAGGTTCTATTGATAATTATATATTATTAAAATTTCTTTTTCTCGATGAATAAAATGGAGATGAGATCCACTCCAATGAAGTTGTTTGCATGGCAAATAATAATGCAAATGATGCCGAGGGGTTGTATTGACTACTTCGTAGGAAGCTGCATAATTGTAAGTTATAAATCCACGGAGATGATAATGGGTGATTTAAATGGCAGAGTGGTGTCTAACAAGCATAGATGCTGCTGGTGTGGTCTATGGGAGGAAGTGAGTTTCTGTATCGAAAACATAATGCAATTTTAACATTTGAAGTGGAATATAGATCATGTTATGATTTAACACCACTTCTCCCTGGGATGATGATGTGTCTGCCTTCACGTAGGGAATAATACAATTGGGTTTACATCTTTGATGAAATGGTGAACTTTGCCTTCACATAGGTAAATTAAACGGTAGGATTCCTTACCTTTCAGCTTGTAATTGTAACCAATTCAAAAAGTTTTCGCCGACAATCACAAGTTGTACATGAACAAATTTTTGACAATCTAAATTCATTAAAATATTACAAATTTTATTACTTTTGATTGTTTAATTTAAAACAGAATGAATAATAGAAAACACTGCATAAAAAATATGTGTAGCCTTACATCTATAAATGTAATTTTATGAGGGCGTGGAACCTGAAGTTGATAAAAACAAGTCATTACTCTCATATCTCTTTGCTATTAGAGTTATCTAAATTAACATTTAAGATAAAAATTACTGCATATCTATAAATGAGATAAACATCACATTATAAAATAGTTTTCTCTGTATTTAAAATTGCATTAAGTCTTTATTAAATCTGTATCATTACAAAGGTCGTGTGATAAACAGGATATGCGTATTCACTATTATCTCGCTCATTTTGATTATAAATCTATTTACAATCTTGTTTCGCATCACAGACAATTTTTCAACCTATCCATAAGTTTTGTTTAATATCTCATTTTAGGTAGAAAAAAGGATGTCAGAGATAACATAATGGTTAGTAGATAAACGAGATGTCCCATCAAATATTCTAGTTAAAAAGAAAATTCGTTGTGGTTGGATGGTTGAGGACCGATCCAACACCGCGCTCTCTGAATACTAACTTCTTCACTAACTGGGGCGGGCATGTCTCAAAGTTGCTAACATTCTTATCTCTCTCCATACTAGCTTCTCTTCGCTCACCATCACACTCTCTCTCTCAAATTTGTGAAATTCGTCTTTTGTTATTTATAAAAATGTTGCGCTTTATCCATTGGCTAGTAAATTTAGAAACAAGTGAGTTTGCAAATTTTTTTTTCTGTTTGTATCAGATTATTTTTTTTTTTGTAATTTCCATGAACTAATAAACGGAAAATACATCTTATTTTATTCCATTGATGTATTCTTTTATTTTGTATACTTTTTGGTCTTCAATTTTGTACAATGGTTTGCTTCTTAACCACAATATTTAATGTTAAACAGCTTTATTGTTAAAAAAGCTTAAAATCCATGAAAACGTGCCGCATCTCTTTTGCCTTGTTATTTTTTATTAACCTAATTCTCCGCGGTGATTGTAGATCAGTTCCCTGCGGATAACCAAGAAACACGGATAATAGAATTTCACAACGACAATACGAAAAAACTTTGAAAAGCGATTCTTTACTAGTTTATTTATAACAAATTTAAATGAATAAAAAATTCATTTTTATATATTTTGCTATGAGTTGTAGGAATTGACAAATTTTGAAAATTGAGCATATTTCATACACTCATGAATTTTCATTTGTTTGACAACAGCAGATAATCTGACCGTGGATGAATGGGACTCCGCTTTATGATGAAAATTATGGGACGTATGACTGACGAACATGCAGGACAGAGTAACATTTTCTAACATATTCAAACTTGTTAAATTATATATATATTTTTTTAAATTAATATTGCCAAGTATCCTATAATCCTCCTCGGAGACTAAAACGGCAGTGGCCTCGTGGCCTGCTATAAATGCGAATTGTGGGAGTCCTGGCAGTAGCCAGTTTCTCCTATCATGGCCTGAGCGTATGTGGCTCTCGCGCTCTTTGTCAGCCTCCACTGGCTCGTATCCGGTGACACGGCTGATGGAGGAGCGTAGGGGACTTCCAAAGACTCCGCTTCCTCTATCGCATGCGAGGGAGGTGAAAGCCACTTGGATTTTGTATGTCTCTGGGCTGTTTGCAAATACTGTATGAATGAGCGAGTGAATGAAAATTGTAAATATGGTATGAATGAAAATATTTATCGCAATTGCTTATTGCTAAATGATGCAGATTGTAATTTTATCATAATAATAATTACCAAGTACGAAGGAGCTTTACTTTAGCTTAGTAACGGGTACATACATGTGTTTTTTTGTGATGTTTGTACGTGAACATCGTATTTTGAAAATCACGTCGGATATCAGAAGCTGCTACTGGCTTTATAAATATCACTCCCCGTTTTTTTTTTGCTCCCCTGGGCTGTCTAGCTATTTGTCTGCCTGTCCGTCTGACTTAAGACCGGAGTTACATGTTATTACCGCTGTACGGATTTGGCAAACATCAGTGGCTCTTTGACACAACATCTGTCGGCTAAATCGCCAGTGTAAATAAACCTCGAGTGGTCTTGATTTATTTTCGAAGATCCTATGTCTTGTAAAAACAGTTGTTGTTTTTCCCGGTTCTGTCCGACATGTGCACATCATCATTACACGAGTGGCTTGAGAAAACAAGTGTTAGAGATTGCGGTGTTCTGCAGTCTCTCGCCCATTCACTGTCTGGCTGGGATTGTGTCTAATTTTAGCTGATATAACGGGCCCCTCCCTTCTCATATTTGTGAACGTGGACTGAATGTGGAAAGCATTATTAAGCCCCCAACCGTTTTCTCTTCCGCTACAATAAATACACCGTGTACACATGTTGTTTACAGGCTTAGGTCCCAACATTTAGATTTGTATTAGATTATATAAGTAAACTGTATTTAAATACACTTATTATACAATTTGACTTTTCAAATTTCAACTTTGGGTAGTTGCAGTATTTTGCCCATTTTGTTGCAGCTAGTTAGCTCATTTGGTTATAAACTGTAACACTTCCCTTTTTATACAAAATCGTTTCCTCCTCAACTAGTTGACCTGAACAAATTAACTAGCTGATTCAACCATCAATTACAATTTTTTTTAAATCTCTACAGGCTGAACTAAAGTTACATCCATTACAAACCAATCTAATACTTTGAAATATGTGAAAACCGATAAAACGAGTAAAAAATGAAAGAAGAGATCGAGAAATGCGGACGGGTTGGAAATGTTTTTAAAATATTTATTAATTGAATATGAAAAATGACTAGTTATTATTGAACAGAAATACTTGATTCTATGGTATAAGTTTATTGTTTTCTTGTTGAGTATATAAATAAGTTCAAGATTTTGTTAAGAAATCGGTTCGGGTTGATGATAAACAGTTGTTAGGTTGTCATAAAGTTTATTAATTCATAACATTTCGACATGCTACGTATGTCTGTATCATGCCCGTTTGAGGAAGGATAAGGTTGATGTTGACTGTATAAAACGTACAACAAAAAGCTTTATTTTAAAATTGCGTTTAAAAAAAAAAAAATGTGACTAATGTTGTAAAAGTAAATCAGTTTGTACTTTTTATTATTATTTTTTTGCCCTTAACCATCGGGAAACAATGAGAACCCGCTATTATATTATATGTAATTCTCAATTTGCTAATACGAGGTGTTGTAGAATATAACATTTTCAAATCGATCGAATCATATTAGCACCATTGACACTCATTGATCAACGGTTGGCTAGTAGTACCTATCGCAGTCACTATTATGTATTTACATTCGAGGCAAAGTAATGGGCCTTCTCTTTGAGCTCGTCAGTGACAAAGGTGAGAGTGACCAAGTGGAGGTTTCTCGGAATCGAAAATTACTATCGATTTTCAGTTCAAGGAATAGGACATCGTGTTCCTTTCGATCTCTCCTGAAATCTACTTGTGAAATTAAGAAGTGAGGTTGTATTTGAATAGAAACGCTATTTTAAATAAATAAATGCGATGCGTGAACTATTAGTATTTGGCGACTAATGCTTTCAAGAGTATAATTATCATCGTCGGAGCCACCTGACGGTTAGAAATAGCACATCCAAAAGCAGAAATTGCCACTAATTAAAAATTATTTCTGAATATATCATTAACGAAAATATGCGTGAGCAAACTGAAAATGAGATGCTATAAAAATAAATATGTACACGATAATATTTAAATTAAATATTAGTTAAGTTAGTTTCAGAAATTTTAACATATAGCTGTAAAATAACAAATATTGTTAGTTATGGAGATCAACAAAATTTAAGGAATCTCAACAACCCTCCTCAACAAATTGGAGATTCTACGTTTCCCCGCTATCAATATTTGGCTGAGTAAAGCATTGTAAATATTTACATATTCAATATTATTTTATAATTCTCAAATTTGGGAAACCGCTTATTTTTATTTTTTTTCCTGTGAGGTCATGCTGTAAAAAAAAATGGTTGCTATGAACAAGTTTTCTTTTTTTTAAGTATTAATAGTAGTATTGGCTCATTTATGTAAATATTGTTGTCCTTTATTTAAATTTAATATGGCGACTGAATCTTTTGACTTTAGAAAAATAATGATTTTTAACCCTTCTAATGCCGTTATAAAGGATAATTAAAATCTAATCATTTAAATTTTCTTAAAATACTACAGCCAATTTCTTTGATGTTTTAACCAATACTTTAGAACTATGACCATATCATCTGTGAATTCGATATCATCGGTCTAATGTCATCTGAAAATGATTAATATGCATTTAAAATCTACAGCCGGAAAATAATGATTTGATTTTCACTGATTTTTAAATGTTTAATATTAGATAATGATAGTGTATTTTGAAATTTAACTCGCATCTCTGCAAATATAGTTAAATAATTCCACACACATATAGCATATGACCTATTTTTATTTTTAGTGTAATTTTATTATGTTTGTATTCGTTTTCTAGAATGCTTGTAAATATTTTTCTCAATTAAGGTATTCATTTATTATATTTTGTTTTTTCGTTTCTTTTTGTAACTTTTTTCCTTTGGTAACGTATTATTTGTTTTTCGTTACCCATAAATTTATTTATTTATTGGTCCCTGATTATTATTCATAGGGAACGTATTTTCTAGAAAATATTTAAGCGTTCGCTAAACTACCTGTTATAAAAGTGAAATGCTTTATTCCACGCAATGCTTTTCTCCAAAACTTGTTTTTTTTACCTCGCTTAGTATTTCGTAATCTCCTTCGTGGTATTATCTACTTTTGGTCCGATGCACTTTTTTTCTCACTTTATCTATATCATATGCATGTACATTAATTAGCGAGAATGTATATGAATCTATAATGTAATGCTTCTGGTAATCTCTTCTGTGGTGTTATTAGACGCAAATGTACGAACAGCTTCTGTTGTTTTTAAACATTCCATCATCCAATAAAAAAGCAAAAAAAACAAAACAACACTCTTCTGGTCCGACATTTGTTGATTCGAAGTTTAAAAATAGCGACCGGTAAACTTTTCTCATTGGCAAAGGGGGGGGGGGCTCAGTTGCTTAATCGTTCGAGTTTGCTCCGTAAAAAACATAGCAGACAGCACTTTAAACGTAATTGTAAAAAATGCTGAAATGTTGATCATACTAAATTTTTCAACAGACAACTCCAGTTTGTAGAATAACTTAAAATTTTCATTCATAAAATAAAACAACTAGATTACCCTGAGGTGAATGCATTATACGTTTTTTTTCCCCCGAATAAATATATCATTCCGTATCTTGAAGCGTTAGTGCAAACACTGTGTTTAAAAAATAAAAACTATTCTCTACCTAATTGTTTTTTAACGCTAATGTATAGTTTTATTGGATACCCGTAGCTAATTTAAAAATCCTTAATTCCTAAAAAGAAATAAAAGGTAGTCTTTCCTCTTTTATGTTTGCTCAAAAGGTTATTCCAGGAGCTCCCCTTATTTATTCCAACTGGCATCTGTTCTATAATAAATATTTTCCTTTTTATAAAAAGTTACTTTAGAGGAAAATAGGATTGCCACTGTCAATTATATTTGCGTATTTTTATTTTTGATTAAGTTCTGGCAAACGAGAAAAAAAAAATGTAAGACTGGAATATTTGCATTAGGTCCACTCAGATATAGTATTTGTTGATTTGATTTATTGAACAGGTGCAAATAAACAGTTGATCAAGTCATTTAATTAGTTTTTGGCGTTAGTGGATTGGGTCCAGTTATGTAATTAAATTTAAACTTTGAAAAAAAAATCCAAACAAATACTGGAAATAACTTTTTTTTCCTTCTTATTCCCATGTTATTATAAATTATGGAAATCAGTATAGACTACCTAAATGGATCTATTTACAATAGATCATTATATGTTCTGTAGCTTGGCTACATTGGATACAACTTTTAATAATTTTACATTGCGATTTGTGATTGTTTCAAAAGTATAATGAACCTTATACATTGATTGTCTAAGCATGATAAAAGTTATGGGGCTCATCTTACGAATCATAGACTTAAAAGTTTACATCTAACAACAAAATCTTAACTTAATTTTCCCCGACAGTCTGTTGCCATCGATACGGAAAGGTGTTGAGGTAAAGTGTTAAACTCTGGGTTTGTTTAGGTCCTGCAACGAGTCAAAAAACTTGATGTCTCTCATGTGGATAACTCACCCACCGACGGCACACAAAGCAACGGGTGGAAGTCGGCGTTCTTAGATAGGCGGTAGACAAAGAAAATAACTTATCTGTACGTCATGTCCTTTCAAAAGACAGGAATTATTTATAATTGCCGGGTAATTAGTTATTGAATGGCATCTTGACACATTTTATACAGTAGCTATTATTTTATGCTTTTACTGAGATAAAGTTTTAACGACGATTCGTGAGTAGTTTGTACTGAAGTCCCAACATGATATAAACATACTCAATGCTAATGTTTATTTTTAGCACAACACTACTTGAATCAGTTACGAAAAAGTCGCTAACCCAAAACTAATGTCAGTTTTAATGACTTTTCTTATTATAACCTGCTTAAGACCAACATATTCTCAAATGGATCGATTCGATGCCAGACTCGGGAGGATAGTAATGCTTTTACCGTGTAATTAATTATATGGTTTTTTAAAGTACTTCGCATGCGGTGGGGGTCATCACATAGAATCTGCTGTAAAAGTTTATGTCAATATTTGAATGGATGCATTTGTTTAAAATCAGTTAATATTAAAAAATATTTGACTTGCATGGCTGGCAAACCTCATTCACACATTATCCGTCTTTACGAATAAACAAATGTGTTCGTGCTTTAGTTTTGTGTGTGTATTTTTTTTTATACTCATCAAAGAATTTTTCTTTTTTTACCTTTTATCATATAACATGTAGCATTCCCGCTATAGAATTGGTCACTTTTTTCATTTAACAAGGTGGGTAAACTTCTCCGCTTGTGTTAGATTTAGCGGTTCCGCTTAAATCACAGCTAAGAAATATTGGTCCCGCGGCAAACCATTATGTATAAAGTTTGAGCATAGCCGGGCTGTTTCTTCGGCTAAACTGCTGTTACCTGCAGTTGGTTACAGGACTTTTTTGCTACCCCCTCCCGACCTTATCGCCATAATTATTCAACAAAATATATTAGTCAATTATTTTTTAAACTATAAAATTAGATTTAAGAGGGTCTATTGATTGGGTCGTCGTTTTTAGGTTGATAAAAGGAAGATGTTGGATTTTTAATTAATTGTTCGATTATGTTGATGAAAAATGTATTTTATCAAGTTTATATGTGGACAACGTTTCGACTCGCTATGTAATACTTCTTCCGGTTCTAGAGAAAGAGAATGATGTGGACTGGACCACCAATAAACTTAATGGAAACTTTACATCACTCTTTCATCAACCCACCCCGATCTCCAAACAAACTCTACTCATTTATGTTAGATTTTTCTCAAATTTATTTATTGGCGACGTTTCGACATGTTTTGTACGTCTGCAGCAATTTCTGATAACTAGAAAAGAAAGGGAGATGTTAAATATAGCTCATGAGTGTTATCCACAAAAAAGTGCACCTGTAAGCATGCATCGAGGTCGTGTTTTTCCGGTTCATTTCAATGGCCCAACTATTCTGAAAATATTTAAATAGAAACGTATTTATTGTGATAAAATTATACATGGTTGTCACCTCCCTCGCATGCGAAAGAGGAAGCGTTGGAAATTTCTTCACGCTCCTCCGTGAGGCGAGTCACTGGATACGAACCAGGCTGACCAAAAGCGTGAGAGCTACATACGCTCAGGACATGATTGGAGAAAGTAGTCATTGCCAGGACTCCCACTGTCACGTATTTATAGCAGGTCATGAGGCCACTGCCGCTTTAGTCTCCGAGGAGGATTATAGGGATGAGTGTCGCAGTGTAATGACTGTGCTAGGGGATTAGGGTGGTTGAATAGGTTGTCCTCAAAATATAAACATATTTTTATCTTTATGTAATCATCACTTCCATTGCATTATGAATGGTGCTACAAACAAAATGTTTATATATGTGATAAACAGTATATTATCATTTGCATTTAGTCCTTATTTTATCGCGGGCTTATGCTTCATTGAAGTTGAATACACTGTTATATTGAATGATGCGCAAATAGTGAGATTGGGAATTTCAGCTTAAGCCACCTAAGCGAACGTAGAACTATAATATGAATTATTCTTTAATCTATACTATCGCATAAAAACTCGTACGGAGTTAGATCTAATGCTAGAAAACATTTATCATTTACTTAAGGTTTGTCAATGCTATTTATTCACTCTTATTGTTTCGAAAAGTCACATTTGCTGTTTAGTACAATATATCTTTCTTAACTAAAAAAGAACGTCTCTATTTATGAGAAACTGCTTATACTTCTTAAACCAGATTACGAAATAGTTGTCTACCCATAGTTATTAGCATTCGTTCCTACTGAAAGAAAACTATATTAATACCATTTGAATAGAAGAACTACAATTTATTCGGGCGAGGTGAGAATATGGGTTTCCGGGCGAAATAATTTTCCACTGCGTTGACCGATGTGCTTGAACAAGGTTAAATTTAGACAAATATTAAAATGTATCACAGATGTGGGAATTTAATTACCGTTCCCGAGTTACAAATGTGTTGCGGATAAAAAGGTTGGGTTTCTGAGAAGAAAAAAAATTCATTTCGACAAAGGTCTGTCGAATAAATTCAAATAAAAGATGATTAAAGGTGTATGAAATTTATTGTTCTCTGCTAATGAATTGTCATTGTGTAACTTGGGATTGTGTGTCCTTTTAAAGGCCCGGGTTTTAATTGTAAAACCGGTGTTCGTTTTTACTTCTTTTTCAAGTTTTATAGCTTAAAACTGAAAAATGGTTCATACAAATCCGAAATATGTAACAGATTTTTTTTTGTAGGAATTCGGTAAGTTTCTTATAAACGACAATCGAATAAAAAAACTCAATTGTTACGATAACACCTCATAATTCGAAAATCTTTCAAGCTTCAAAATATGAATTATATTTTCAAAAAATGCTGCTCCGCTCTGCGGATAGGACCCGCCTATTTAATGAGTGTCCAAATTGAGAATTTAACACTTTTGGCCATCGAATAGATCAAAAGGCCAAACCACAAATTGAGGGTATTGTAAATATATATATATATATATATATATGTATATACATTTTTAACGAAATTGTCACAGATATGAATATTGTTATTTATTTTCTAAATAAAAACAACAAGTAAATGTTGAGCATAAACGGTAATGCATAACGAGAAACAATGAAAGTATGTTAAATATTGTGGAGTTTGTACAAAAACCTCTGTCCATTGTTAGAAAACAATGGTATCACATCCACCGTGGGCATTGGACATCATAAGTTCAAAAATAAAGATGTGATAGTGTCCACAATGCAGATAGTTACTGCAACAAGAACAATCGCCTCGCTACCGTATTCGCGCCTATGTTAACACGTTTTATTTCACGATATTTTTATTTTATCTAGTTATGAATTTTAGCCTTTATTACACAGTTTCGATATATTTCACCAATTCGTTATGTTGTCTGAGATATCCTGACTGAATGCCTAGAAAGATATTTTTGTTAGGCTGGTAGTTCATCAGCCTGTTTTTTGCATAGGACCTTAATCGGATTCCCCCACTCTAGGGCTTCTATTACATGTAGTCTGCTAAATTAGATTTTCGATAGCGAAGGCTGCTCACCATACAATATACATAAATATTCCAGAAGGTTTATATTTTGTTTGTTCTCAAGCGTTATTATTGGTCTGGAATTTTTAATATGTTTTAAGAAGATATTAGTTTATCTGAAGATAAATTTCCTTAAAATTCTTTTTCATTACTTAATCATTGCTTAGTTTTTTACTACCGAAATTGCATGTATTGTACTTTTCTCATATTTTGGGACAATTGTATGAATAAAATTAGGGGCACAAGATAAAGGAACACAATGGAAAAATGTCAGAGTTCGATTGTGAAAAAAATGCTTATTTTTAATTTTTTTTTTACCTCAAATGGCTCATATTATTTGCTACCATTTTATTAGTTAAAATATTCACTCATGCAAACTAGCCTGAACTTTTCAAGTTAAGTGTTTTGCTGCCATTGCCTGTTGTTTTGTTTTAAGAAAAAATTATTCAGCATGTTTCGTGTTGTCGCTAAATATATCTATACAGTTTGAGATCTCATGTATTTTTTTTCGGCCGCTGTCGTGGAATAAACACGTACACGCAAAAAAACGAAACACTAGGTCCGGGTTACGCAGAGATCCGGGTTTTATTTCTGGCAGTGATGGCCAATTTTCTACGGTATAGTGGTTAAGGTTTTCTTTATGACATAGAGGTCTTAAGCTCAAACCTTATATTGGCAAAGAATCTAATTTTAATTTTTATCCATACTTATAATATTTAGTGGTATATGAGGGTGATATTAAACCACAACTAAGAACAAAACAAAAAAAAAATTAACGGTTATTTCATCAGTTTTTAATTAGTTCATAATTACTTTGTGAAAGTGACTCCATGAAGTCGTTATATGACACAGTATATCATACATTAACCCGATACTTGATATGGGATTTTACATGAATATAAATGAGTTGGTTAATATTCAGCAGAAGAGTCTGGTAGGCTTGCTGAATAAATGGCAATATTGAGAACAAACTTTAAAATTCGCCCACGTTCGAGAGCAGAGCATGATTACAGTAATCATTTCTAAAGACTTGGACCGGCCAGCTGCCAGGACGAGCAGGCAAACTTCGTCGGCCTTTTCATATTCTGTCTACAACAGGTAAGGGGAGCTCTACGGTAATTGCTTTCCTCTAACTAAAGCCTGTTGGTGCGGAAATAAGTATTAACTCGGCATAATGATCTCTCATGTTTCATAAATATAATTTTATTTTAAGTTTATAATTTGCTTGTCCACCGAGTCAGATTAGCTTATAATGTATTAAAAAAAAAAAAAAAACTTGTGGAGGAAGTCAGAAACGAAAAGTCACTAAGAAACGAAAAATGCGTTGGCGAGTAATTTAAAAATTTCAAGTACTTCACGTCTTTCCCCCGTAAATTTTCATAAATGTACAACAGACCTCCACAAAAATCCTAAAAAAAAAAATAAACACTGCCTAACAAAGAAGTAAGTCCAACCGAGGTTGTTACCATACTTTGTTGTCAGTGGTCATAAATAAGGTGGTAGCTTGGTAGGCTTTTTAAACAGGATTCGCAAAAGACTTCACTAAAGTAACTACTTGCCCTCACGATGCTGAACGGGCTTTAGACAGATCCATCCCCCAAAGAAATGCTACTTACAAAACAATTACCCAAGAAAATACTCAAGTCCTGGGTGTTGCATAAACAGCCACTTGGGGATGGCCGTTACTTTGCCTTTGTAAAGTCTTCGTTTGCTTATATGTCAGTGATTTGAAAAAAATTAAGAATTAATCTGAGGACCACAGTAACCTCACCATGTTTTTATTATTGAAAATTATTTTTACCGATTAATGAAATAAATTATATTCTTTATTTACCCAATAACTAAAAAGGCCGTTGAGAAGTATGAGAACAATTTTGTCATTCCGTTTTTAAGGTTTCGTTGATTTTTTTATAGATTAGATGAACCCATTGTAAAACATGAGTAAGTGACATTAATTAATTAATTAGTTTGTATTAAAAAAAAATTTTGTCTGTAATTTTGAGCAGTGCATCAAATAAAAGCTATCGACGTCGTGATTAAAATCGTTTTCGTAACCGTAACGAAACCCTTAATTGTTAAATGCCAAACACGTGACTTTTTTCCTTACACGTAATCAACATAATTTGAAGTGTTGTAGATTATACTTTCGTCATTTTTACGACCACAATCGTATAACATACATACAGACATACTAATAACGTCTACTATGATCGGTGACATCATTGGAAAGACGACGTGTTATCGAACATTTCACTTTTATTTTAATAGTGTAATTAATTTGCTATATCACTGTTACTTCGGGATTTTAAAGTAGGATTGTGGTGCCTGCTTCAGGAGAGGGTGAAAGTGAGAGGGATGTTGCGAATGTATACATAATGATTGAAATTACTCGAAATGTTTACTCTTTTAAAATCATTTCTTTGAAAATTTGTGTTGTTCGTTACATAGGTATGCAGATTGTCACTGTACAATAACTTTTTAATGTTGGATAATTAAAAAAAAATATATATATATATATATATATATATATATATATATATATATAGTTATATAGAACTATTTTACACAAGCCGAGCAGTATTTTCTTATATTTTTCGCTCATCAAATGGAATCTCCTGGTACACTAGATCAAACAGACAACTTCGATCCTCGGAATTGGCAAACAGAGCTTCAGGTTTTGAATAAAAATTAATGAAGCCTGAAAAATTAAGCTCTGGCGTTCAAAGGGTGCAGATAAAAATCATTTGGTTTTTTTCTTCTTTGCAATAAATTCTATTCGACAAAGCACCATGTTTCTCCTAATGGTTCAATATAGTCTAAATCGGTTAAATTGATTTGTTATAAAAGTTGAAGCATTATGGGATTATCAAGTTGGACGTCGTGCGCCATTTAGGCTAAGTAGTAAGTAAGGCTGAGCTCTAGCAGATTGATGGCTAAAGTATTTATTATTGATGTAGCAGCTAAGTTTCCCTTCTCTGTTGGCAGGTGTTAGCTCCGATGGCATGATCACGCGAACGTCTGTAGCGCCCAAACGCCCTGCCTAACTCAGTGGATCGACTTTCTTTGCAGTCAGCCATGGTGAGTCATCATTGTAGATCATTAGTGTGTGGTGTTCACAGTACTGCATTTTGTATGCGAGGCACTGCCAAACGTTAGGATCTTAAAGGGAATTTTTCACCGATCGCGAATAGAAGATGTCAAAAAAGCGTTTTTGGAAGATTTTTCTTGTTTCAGATCATGTTCGGATACGACCTAAATCAAACCAAAAACCCTAATTGGTAGTTTTCAAATAGAGTGTTTGAAATAAGCTCAACAAAGCTAAAAAAAAAAAAATTCAATGGTTTTATGAGTAAACTAATAAATTTGTTTCGAATAATACTTGATTGGGAAATATATGAGTTCTAAATGGTTTATACTTATAGATTAACCAACACAAATCTTTTTTTTACATAACTTATGAACTTTTTTTTTAATAAATGAATAAAATGTAACATTATTGAGAGATAGAGAGTTACTTCAATGAGATCCGGATACTAAGACATATAATTTTGAAGAAACTACTGGGTATTTTTTCATTTTAATTTTTAAACCATCTTGTCCATTGAAACTGTCTTTTCTAAAAATTATATGAAATTATTGCTGAAACATTAACAAATACAAGTATTAAATTATTGAAAGCGGCTGGAACAGCATTAATTACGTGATTTCTATTGTTTGGTTCTCAAACTTCAATTTTTGTAATATTTTTGAAATTATCTGTTTATTACAGTCAATAATAATGATAATGATAATAATTCAACAGCACAGATCATTTTTCTCTTTTAATGTTATATTTTATTTACATTATTGTTAGCTATTGTTATGAGATTCCAAAAAACTTAGTGTGACGATCACCGAGACATTGCTCCTTCTGACTAACCCCAATTCTTAGCAAACCTACTGTCGTGAGAAATGCGGTATTTATATTCAAATACACGCGGGGATTTATGTGTCTCACCAGAGTGTGCAATGCCAGTCTAGCAGTGACATCACCAATTGCTTATACAACCTACAGTTCTGTGTAATTACACACGACATATTCCTGGTATGTCTTGGTCCGAGACTGTTTTAAAGAAGTCGTTCTTGAATGTTAAGTTAGTTATCTTGGCGGCGTGATAGCGTCTTCAACGTTAATGTTGCGGTAAATACAGCGCGTTCAATTTTAACTTTTTAATAAAATTAACCTCCTTACGGTTAGTGTAAGTTTTAATTATATTAATGACTAACAGTTCCGGTAAATAATATAGAAGTTCCATATTGCATATTCGTCAGGGCTGGCTCATAGTCGGAAACTTTAAGTTGATATTATTACAGGCATCATTAGACTGTACTTTATAATATTTTTCTTAAGGTTTTTACTTCTTGTCAAAACTGTATATATTTGTATTTTTTAACCCAAAAATATTTTTTTTGTATGTATGTTAGGTATGAATTTGTGTAGAAGCCAACAGAAAAAACTGCATTAAAAAAAAAAAAAAATATTTGTAACCGCTGTGGGAATTATTCCAGCTGCCTTAAAAAAAAAAACTGCCTTAATGACTCGAATCATTTTAGAAATATTTTTCCTAGTTTCTAAACAGTCAACTAACGTGTCACATTAATATTTATCTCTTACTGATAGCTATTCAAGATCTCACACATTACAATAAAAAAACGTTAATTGACTTCAATGCCTTTTAGATTTTAATTAGCTGTATGTAATTTCATTGGGTAATGCGGTTAAATGTACTTGCAGATACTCCCAACCTCTTACCAGAACCTAATAAAGGTTACTAGTTAATCCAAAAATCAGAGGCTATTTTTTTTTTTTTTTTCACAATACCAAATATTTATTTGTACCGACTAAAATTCTGTTCCAGCTATTAAAAACTACATTATGTCTATAAATTACTTTGATATAAATAATTTCTAAAATCCCTTAGAGGTGTAACAATACAAATAAATAAATATAAACAAACTTTGAGTAAGAAGGAAATAAATATATGCACGGGACGTAAGAGTTACATAAACACTTGATATAATATTGCGAAAAAACCACTAGGTTTTTACATAATTAGGTTTTTTAAATTAATTATTCTTTGATTTTAATTAAATCATCTTGGTTAGAGAAAATCCCATTTTAAAAAAAAAAGTAAATTAAATTTTAAATGGATTATATTGTTTACGGTTGCTATCGTATAACAGACAGGCAGACAGACAGATGAAGAACGAGATATATTTAGAAGTAGAGACTCTCCCATCGGGCTCAGTGATTGATATCTTTTTGTCTTATACTGGTGTATATGTTTCCTTTCATCTTGTTAGTCAAGGTACGCAAGGTCCATTTTTGAGTGTATTCATTTCCTCTTCTTTGAAACCATTATACACAATGATGTGAAATATAAATTTGATATTAATAACTCAATCAATATCGAAATTATTTGTACTTACGTATCCGGAGTGACAATCCTGTCTGGACCTCCAAACGTCTTTTTCTGCAGGCACGGTTTGTTGCCGCAGCTGGCCAGTCTTGGATGCCGAATACATCCAGTCCGCAGTCCCTCTTATTCTTCTTGTCCCATGCAACTTCTTGTACATATCTTTCTTTGGGCCTCACTGCTGCCCATTGGAGTCTATCCAGCTTTATGGACAAGTACACGCCAGTGTAGAAATGGCGCGGCTTCTTTCATCTTCTCCATATGTCTTCTCTGAGAGGCCATGCGTCCTTCGCGGAATTGTTCCCTCCATTACGAGGAGCTTTTTCTTATAAGCTTAAGTGATGGAAACTTGCTTCTAAAATAATTTTTTTTTTTTTAATTTCAAAACCTCTTTTATTGATAAGTAATACAATGAACAAAAAATTTATATAATTTGCTACTCGAATGCGCTGATGCATTCGAAGGAGGGCATAAATAAAATACATTTTCAGATTGAAGTTAAAAGTCAAAAACACATCTACAACACTAGGTGATGAGGCTCACCTTCAGCTTATTACCGTGAAAACACTAAACACTAAAAAACTAAAACCTATACCTAGAACCTAAGACTAAAGCGTTCCAGCCGCGACAGCGTCCTGCCATCGATGGGGGAACGGAGCGGGGGTTATCGTGTTAAACACCGGGTTTGTTAAGTATTGCAAGGAGTCGAAAAATTTGATATGTCTACGTTGGATGAATTCATCCACCGTCCATATCATTCATCCAGCTCAAATATCTCATGCAGCTCTCTGTTAAAATAATTATTCAGGGCGATTTATTATCTACTGGCAGTTGTTATTGCAGGTGAACTAATGTGAAAGGTCTATTGTAGCGACCGCTAACTACATAAGTTAAATCACCCTATACTCTATTGTATATATATTGTAAATTAATTTAAACAAATGTAAATAACATTACCAAAATATAAATCATTGCAAATGTGGTAAACAATAAACATGCAGCTGCGAGCCAATTAGTTAGGGCACACGCTGCCAGTAGCAGGTACTAAGCAACCCAAACCGCCGACAAGCCCGAAGACCTTACCTACCTTACCCGGTTTAGGTATCGGTGACATATATCTTTGTCAGAGAACAAAGAAAACCACATACTCAACTGCCATTGGGTACAATAAAACCAAAGCTGCTTGGCTACTGACGAAGCCAGCTGGGTATTTAAGACCCGCCGTTTGGGCCTGTATATCATTCTCCTGACAACTGGCTTGCTGGTTTGTGGCTGCTCTAATGTTCAAGAACTTGGCTTCCTCATTTATGAAACCCTCTGCATCTCTCTCTACTCACCTCGCTACGGTTTAGTCCGGCGTTGTCAGACCTCACACCTTCCTAGTGGGATTCTCTGCCTTCGTCTCGCTAAATCTAGCACCTCCTTAGGAGAGACCTCTCCCTAGTGGACAACGGTTGTCGTGGCCCTGCAAATTTACCAAGCAGTGTTCCCCACGGCGTTTCAGTCTGCCTCTCTCCGGTTCACACTCGCCTTTGGAATCCGGACGGATTTCGCCTACCCTCAGATACCGAGTGTGAATTCGTGGTCATTCCCAGACCACACAATCTACCTACCCTATACCTCTTCTCCTGAACACAGTGCATTGTCGGGGCACATACCTATCAAAAAATGGAGTCAGTTAGTAAGGCCGTCATGAAACGATTGTCCAGGTCATAAACTTAATCAACCCTCACTTCGTCACCAGGACTACTAGGGTAACTAGGCACCCCCCTCGTGACGACCCGACATCTATAGTTGCAATTATTGTTGTGGAAAATAGTAATTTTTAGTTCAATGACCGGGAGGAGCCACTAATGTTTTTGTAGCATACACAAGATGAATTTAGTGTGCTACTAAGGGAGCAAAAACTGGGCGAAAGAGAACACTGGTAGGCTCAACTTGTCTGAAGTTTCCTTCCTACCTCATACGGATTACTAAATGATTAGGACGTGAAACTTTCTCTCGAAGTTTTAATGGATGTTGTACTTTAAATGTGTAAAACTGAAAGTAGATACAAATAATTTGGAATGCTCAATATTTAGTTGACTGATTTCCTACTAATATTTGTATTATTTTATTTTAAAGTAGACATCACGTATACTTCCTTTCCTAGTATGCTCTTTGCTGCTGGGAGTTAAAATGTAGCTCAATTTTTGAGTTTTTTATCTTTCATTCAAAGAGGAAGACAGGAAGGAGAGCTAGCAGCTACTACTAAAAGGAATAACAATTTAAATTAAAAAAAAACTATGTCTTTTTATGATATTCTATATTATAGATTTTATTTGTGTCTGCTAAAGGCATAATTATACATGATAAAAGTATTCTTTATCTTTCTGTCGCTAAAACAACACAATAATTTGTATTGTCAAATGTTTTAATAACACAGTTCCAATTAATTTTGATGCACCCTTTAGGAATTATTGCAGTTCTCAGCAGTTTTAAAATTTTAAGTAGGGTTTATTTTTATTTATTGTTGCTTTTAATGATTGATTTCATTTGGATCAGTATGCACATACGATGTTTTTATTATATAACTTTTCGTTTTAGCAATTGAAGATGAAAAAAAGCTGTCTAAAACGTTATTGGTAAATGAACTACATTGTGGAGGTACAGAAGACATAATGTTTTGTTATTTAATACAATAATTATTTAATGCTTTAATGACTTTTATTTACAAATTATCATTGCTATAATTTCGTTGGCGTTAAAACGTGAATTAGGAATGTACCTTTCAATCTAGATTTAGTTCATATTTAAGATCACGGTTACTAGATTTTATTTTTGGTTTTAGAAAAGTACGTCCGATGTTTTAAAAATTGGAAAACTCAGATATTTTAGGCGGTAAGGGATCGATGTTATTCTGTTCGATACTTGGCCTCCGATTAAGACATTTTTATTTAAATGAAGACATTCCACAAGTAAAGGAACTGACGTCTGTTTCGTGGTATATTCTTGTCCACCACCCACTCGATCATTGATGGAACTCCACAACTCACGTCTCTTGGACTGTTGCCATTTCCCTGCCCCGCTTATCACCTCATCGTTACTAGGAAGTACTCCATGTTCATTGAAATTTTATTCGTTATTAAAAAAAAAACTTTTAGGGCAGCCATACAGTATTACATGGACAAGACCACGAATATATATTAACTGCAAGTGACATAGGGTTGAAAAATAATAATAGAAAAAAAAACCATGCCGATTTTTGAGGTGAAATTAATGTATTTCTTCATTTCTACGTTCAGAACATCAGCCCTATCTCTTTGATGCCTATTTTTATAGTTATAGTTCTTGTTATTTGACCTACGAGGCACGCTGTCAACTCGAGACATTTTTTACAATGCACTTATTTCTCCCTCGTGAACTTTGATGTTAGTCAAATAGATTTATCGACACCCCAAATGAAATGTTATTTAACATGTAAAGTTTTATTTTTCCTTCATGGTCAAGCGCTCATTAATGACGGTAACTAAAAAAAACAAAAGCTTTAGAACTCAACAATAGAAATATCATGTTTAATACATCCCAAGCCAATTTTAACATAGTTATTTATATTAATGTTTGAGTTAGTTACTGTTTTTTTTGCCACTTTCAGTGACTTAGCTGGTTTAGCTAATCGAAATTGCAGAGTAGCTTTACACAATCATTTAATAAGTTAAGAAAAAACCTCACTCCAAGTCCCGCTATGTGTTTTTTTTTTCACTTTCTACGTCCTTCATTCATTTAATATATTAAAAAAATTCAAGTTATTTCATAATTACTAAAAAAAAAAATTAATCTGTAAAAATTAAAATAATATTTTGAAGCAACCATTGGTTCTTTTTTTTCTACTTACACGTAATATGTAGTGTAACATCTAATATTTTACATAACGTATCTCTCTAACAAATTCCTATTGCATGTTTAAAATGATATAAAAAAAAATCATTTACTGGCAGTATTTTATTTAATTTTCCCTGGCATAGAAACATCTTTTTATAAAGAACATTTATGTGAAAGGTTAATCTTTTGTTATATATCCATCCATGGTCCCATTATCCAATGCGGACTGAATGGTCTAATCGGTTTCAATGGAGTCCTACCGACCGTTTTCAATGCTCCTTTCATCTGTTCTGCTACACTGAGTCAGAAAATAAAAATATATGTGTAAGGACCGTAGCTCTCTGCCCATCCCGATGGGAGTGGACTTATGGAATTGGATTTTCTTTCGACAGTATATAACTTTTTGAAGCCATTAGAGTTATTGCTTTAGTATCATTGCTAACTAAACCAGCGATAATTACTGTAGAATATTACCGGGAGAGATCACAGCAATGCGTGAATTAAAGCAATTCCATCCGCTCCTAAACAAAATTTTTATTAAAAGGCAGTAGAGAAAGCCGAGTCACTACTACGATCCGAACAAAATATAAAGGAGTTGGTTCGATTCTCGTGAGGCTACAGAACATTATCACTATAGAATAACAAATACAGCCTTGCAATAACTTACATTAAAAAAATGTACTTTTTATATTGTGTTGATTATCGGGACAGTCATTAATCGCAATCAAAGATCTCATTCGCACCGTTTTTACAATTCTATCTTTACTCTCATGCAGTTCATGCAGAGCCAATCCTGTAGAAAATTCGGCACTGATCGCGAATAAAAAATTAAACTACTGCTAGTTGGGTCGAATAGTTTTATGATTTTATATTCTTACAAAAACGGCTTGATTACCTTAGGTGCGATTTAAAGTCTGGTAATGGGCGTCTTCTGTCACCCGTATAGTTAAAATCGAAAGGAAACAGATAAAAGCAGTTTATAAATTGGTTTCTAGCCCTATCTAGTTGTAATTGATTTTATTTAGAGTAACATGTAATATACTTTAAAGAATTATTTGATGATTGTGTAATACCATTTATATTTATGTTGGTTTTCTGTTAAGTTATTTGGTGTCGAATTGTGTATTAAGACATAAAGACAGGCGGTGATTCTCTGTAGCCACTTCAGTCACTAAAAATCATCCGATGAAAGTAGTGGTTTTGGATAGGCATTCGCCGTGTCATCCAGTCGGTTGAACATGAGAGCAGCTTAGGCGCACATTAAGACATCGGCAGCACGACGCTGAGTTTGTGATTTATTGTTTAAAAGGTAACAACGCGAATTGGGGAGCGCAGTACTGTGTCAACTCCTGCTCCACTATAGTTGACTCAGTTTCGACCGTGAACTGCGTCTCTATGCGCTCCTAGCCTTAAACTTCTCAAGGTCGTGGGTTCGAACCCCACGTTCGTCCTATTTATTTTTGTACAATTCTAGACGCCTCCCATGTAGAAATATATAAATATAAAATTATGAGAGGGGCATTTAGAATTGTATTTTAATCAATAAATTGTTTTATAATAATTATTACATACATCCATACACATTTTTTTTCAAATGAGTCACTTTTGCAGGCCTGTTATTTTTTTTATAAACTTCAATTTTTATAGTGGATTAAAGTGATTGTTAATATTTACTAATTATTATTTTTTAACAAAAAATAGATTACTAGTGTATCCTTATTGATAAGATAGTGATGGCCTACCTTGTGAAGACTATCAATAACTCTGGTACTATATGGGAGAATTAAATCAAAGTAACTAACTATAAAATTAAAAAAAAAATGTTTTTCGCATTACTTTCTCTAATACTTTACAAAAAGTAAAGATAACGTTGTAGATCATTAAATTGTGTGTCAACTGACACCTATCGATAGAACCTCCTTTTAAGGTTCAAAGGATATGAAAAATCACTGCTTTTAAGAGCTGAGTTGGGGTTGTGTGAGTAAAACCAAGATTCTAGCACTTTCGGTAAAATAAATTCTGGGTAGCCAAGGGAGAGGCGTTTTATTATTAATATGAATGTCGCAACTAGTGTTCAATATAATTGTCATCAACCTATTTTTTTTTTTTTCCTTTTAAGGAATCTAGAGTTTATTTGTCCTCTTACTATGGGTATGTTTGTGATTTATGTGTAATACCCCTTGAGATCCCAAATTTAGGCAATTTTTTATTTAATGTTCCTTTACTGTACATTACATAATTAATTGGTACTTAATTAAACAATCACAAATTACACATGCTATGCATAGGAAATAAACAACAAGTACACAAGTAATTTAGTATGTATATTAATAAATCATTAAATTTTGTAGAAATTTATACATATATGTAAAATGATAGATAAAAGTAATAATAGAGGTTTACAAAAGACAATCACTAAACAAGATTGATTGAAACTAACTAGTGCTTAACATAAACCACAATAAAATAACAAAGCTTTTCTACTGTATCATTTCACAATTCGGCATTAATCTTTAAATAAACTACAATGTTTCAATGTGTACTAAAAATATATGTAGCATATATGCTAAAAAATAAAAAAAAATAAGATAATACATTGACTATATCATAGAGTGGATATCTATATTAATAATAAATACATATGACAGTAGATGTTTTGGTTAGTTTGTCTATTTAATTTCACACCATCATACTAGTTTATTTATACACCACACATTACCATTTACAAGCAGTATTGGGTACATTACCCAATAGTGGTGGATAGTGGGAGTGGGAGTAAGCAAGTATCAGGGAGTTCCTGATGGATATATTTTCTATTATTATTAATTATCAATTATTTAGTGACTGTTTGTTCATTTTACAGAATGGAAGGGGCAGGCCAGCCAGAAGAGACAGTGACTATTGGCCAGATAGTTGGTCAGAGTTCTAGACAAGATCCGTAAAGGAGAAAGACAAGAGGATGGAAAGGAAAAGGTTCTACTGTAGGGAGTGGGTCTTCGTCAAGTTGGTACACTTGGTAGAGCAGAAGAAAACTGGAGGAGCCCTCATTGTTGGTGGCCCTGGTTCTGGTTAGTATTTTTGTTATGTTAGTTATATATCATATATTTTGACTTGAATATTATTTAACTGATGACATTGCTTAAATAATAACATACCTATCAGAGGTTTTTGTTGAATCGAGTCTTACAAATTGAAAATAACTTCTCTCTATAATGAAAACCAACTTATCTCCAATTCTGAAACGCTGAAATGAGGTAGATGACTGAGAACCTTACTCCAATATTTTTCTCATATATTGCTTGGTTTTTAAACTACATTTTTATGTTAAGAAAATATGCAATATAGCAAATGAAATGGAATTATTCATACCAGATTAAAAAAAAAAAAAATAATAGTTCACTAATGGACATTAATAATAAACATACTTTAATAATGGTGTCCTATTTCGGGTATCCTGATGTTATTACGTAAAGAGGTGTTCTTCTTGTAAATGTTGGCATTGCTACAAAATGTTAATAGCAATAGAAATATTATTTATATATTAGAAAGTAATTAAATTAAATTAGATTTCTTTGTATCCTGTAATAACAATAAAAAGGAGAAAATAGTGAGATGATAATAGAAAGTTGTCAACTCATTGATGACAATTAAAATTTTTTTAATGATGATTGATTATTTAGAGTCTAAAATATATCAGAGTATGTGACACTTTGACGTGTTAAATGTGATAATATGTATCAAAAGTAATTACAGAGAGTTTATTAGTCTCTGAAAATCTCAGAAAATTAGTTTTCTAAACCCTAAATCAAGACTATTGGAACCAGTTATAGTTAATCCTCAGATCTCTACATAGTTGTTATAATGCCTCACTATTGCTGCTTACCAACAGGTAAGACGACCATCTGCAATGAGATAGTGAGGCCTACAGCTGGACACAGTGGGCGGCCACAGCGATGCCTGAACCGTCGACTCCTCGCCCACCACTCCTGCTTCATGGGAGACCGCCAGTCCCAGAGTGTACCAGAATTTATCCTCAGCATGGTTAAGCAGCTCACCACCAAGGACTCCCAGCACTTTGCCCAGCTGGCCACTCGTCTCACCTCTGATGAAGAGGTCATTTACTATTTTAATTTTCATATCTTTTTCTTATTTTAAAATTTTGACTCAGCAAACTGTTCTCTAAGCTAAACAGGCAGGGTGTTATAATAATAAAAACATTTATAACAACTATCTTTTCTATCTCTAGCTTTATATTATTAATTTAAACTATTATTCTACGTTCATCTTTCAGTTGACAAACTTTGTACCACTCGCACCTTTATCTTATCACCCCACCTTAACCCCTAACGTTCTGATGAAGTGTCACTCTATCATCAAAGTCCTGTTGCACAGATTCTGTTCTCTGTAGTTGTTAAGTATGTGTACTGTTGAGGTGGGCTCTACTAATGAGGGGTAGTGGTGAACCATGTGGGGGCTTTGGACTGAGCATTGGCTCTTTGACCTCTGATTGGTTTGATGTAATGTACGCTCAAGAAAATGTGATCCTAGGAGTGACAGGGAGTCCATCCATCTTATTTGAAAAAAAAAAATATATATATCAAATCTAAAATTTTAATTTTAATTTATTAGTATGAATGAATAAAATAATTTTACAAAAACCCTCTTATATATTTAACGAACCTCTTTAATATTTAATTTTTCACCAAATCAAGCAACATGAGATCTTGCCGATCTGACCTGTTCCCTATTTACCACAGAACTGAATCATTTCACCACTCATTCCTAGTCGCTGCTATAGACCTCTGGAATTCCATTCAATTGATATCTGACACTCTCCTGAAGTCTAAATTTTAAGGATACCTTTTTTTTTCATCTGTTTGTATGTAAACCTGTCTGTTCTGGTTTTTGTGACTCCCTTCTTGGAGATGGGGAAAGGAATTTTCATATGTAGGCCCCAATTTATTTTGGGAAAACTTGAAAAAAATAGCCACCTCTATGAAATATGAGTACCATTAATTACCTAATTAGTTGATATTAAAAAGACAGTTATTTTATCTAGGTATCAATTTGAAGTTATTTATGTCCATATTAATAATTTTTGCTTGCTTTTTTTCAAACAGAACTTCATTAAAACTATCATTAACATAATGCTAACAAATCATGCAAGTTGGTCTATGACGGTATCGAATTAAAAAGGTGAACTCACTGATTAGTAATATAATATAGTATTATGTATTGGGACTTTCTATAACTACAAAAATCGTTTTCAGAGCTTTGGTCATACCCTTAATTGTGTTATGCGCAAACTTCATTTGATATCTTTACTTGTTACATACATCAGTTATTTTTTTCATTAATTCTTCTTGAAACACTTTGTATACATTAGTACTTTATTTCCCTGCTCTCATTTCATTTGACACTCCAAGGTAGAGAATACTGTTTACTTAAAAAAAATTATCCCTATTTAGTTTTTAAAAAAAAAAAAAGGAATATAATATTACCATTGTCTGCTAATCAATTTGGAGTGATAATTTTTGTTATTATAAGGTTGCAATGGTCTAGAATAAAGTTATAATTTCATTCATTCAAAGTTTTTATAAATGAGATGGGCGTCATAACCATTTAGCCTATAGACTTTTTTTGTTCTTATGTTATAGTTTAGGTTTCTTACATAATTTATTCTATTTACATTCTTAATCACATTTTAAAACTTAACAAAATATTTATTCTGTTATTGTTTCTTATCAAAGATCCTGTCTGCTTTGACACCTGATGCTCTGCAGAATGACCCAGATGACAGCTTTCGTAGAGCTGTCCTCGTACCTCTGGGTCAGATCTCCCCTCCTCCTCCGCATACTTTCTTCATCCTGGTCGACTCTGTAGACGAGGGCTATGGAGTGCCTGCCAGCCCTGGTCGCGGGGGGATCATACCTAACCAACAGACCAAGACCATTGGTGACCTGCTTGTTGCCAACCACCATCTGCTCCCTCCTTGGCTTCTCCTCTTCATCACTGCTAGGAGGCAGAGCAAGCAGATAGCCAAAGCATTCTCAACCTATAAAAAAATTTGTATAGATGATTTAAGGAAGTCTCAGGTGAGGAGCTAATGTTACATAGAATTTGATTGTATTTATTTATTGGGAATCAGCTTAGGTTGATATAAGAAAAAAGTTATATTTTCATAATCTCTATTTATAGTTGACATTTCACATACTATGTTGATTGAACATGTGTTAAACGGATCAAACCTTTCACTTCCATTCACAAATTATCTCGAATAAGGACCTGATCCAGACATGGCATAATAATGAATGTTAAAAAGCCATCCATAAATAAATATAATATACAGTTTATTTTTCATCAGCCTCAGGAGATTCCCAACAAATATATCGGCTTAGACCTAATTTCATGACTAACTATGAACTCACATTTTTCTATACAATTCAGATGTTAAGTATACATACTCACTTGAAACAATAGGGCAGTTATCTTTTCTTTGAATACTTAGTTTGATGTCGATTACATAAAATGAATACCTGCTTCCAAGAAAAGAATAATTTTTTTTTTTATAATGATCTGTTATTATTGGTTCAAGAAAGAATAAACAGGGTGTCGGGCTCAGATATGTGAGTCCCCAAGGTGGGGCGGACGCCTGCCGCGGGCTAGGGTCTGACAACGCCGGACTAAAACATAGCGAGGTTAGGAGAGAGAGATGCAGAGGTAGTAAAATGAGAAGATCATGGTTTCAGTAGAGCAGCAAGCGCCAGTGCAGAGAGTGTTCCAAGTGACGATCCTGTTCGTTATGCTAATTCGGTCTAATCCCGCTGCTTAGATAGGCGGTCATCCGTGGTGGGGATGGGTCCCCACCTGCGGTTGTTTCCCCCCACTAGCTTCTCCCCCCACTCTCACTGACGTCATAACCTTTACTAACAACAAATGGAAACATGAATAGATATTTTCTGATCCGAGAAGAGGGGAACTTGTAATTATTCGTAGTTAAAAGGTGGCCACAACACAGGACCTTGTCAGCTTCATGATAAGATGGTTCTGTGTTCAAATCCCAAAATGTATGCTGATTTTTTTTTACTTTGTGAATTCGCTGTATGTAATAGTGTAAAACTTTTAAAAAATATCAAGAAAATATTTGGTTTATAATTATTGGTTGTATCTGGCTTTCATTAATTCAGTTTCTGTTGGTATGAAAGCCGAATTAAGTTACAATTTTTCTGTTCATTACAGGTTGTCCGAGATGTGCAACAGTACATTCTGTTACGGCTGGAAAGTGAGGAATGTCTACGAAGACAGATGTGCAGAGGGACTGCTGAAACTCTTAATCAGCTTCACATAAAATCAAACGGGTGTTTCTTATACTTGGAAAGGGTTTTGGACGGTGTGTCTGACGGCTGCATCGTCCTGAGAGAGGTTCGAGACATCCCGGGAACCCTCAACGGTCTCTATCTGTGGCTTTGCCAACGCCTCCTCACTACTAAACATTTTGCTAAGGTAGGATAAGAAGTGATTTTTATCTGAGTTTGAATTTTGCCTGATCATTTTTAATGAGAAAATCCTGCATTTATTACAGTCAATGTCTTTTAAAGTTATACTCTCATGAACTTCTCTATATGTACATAATCTGTGTACTATGTACGCTCTTCATTCATTATTACCTTTGTTATTCTTTTTGTATTTATTTATTTTTTATTTATTTCAAGCTGAAATTAATGTATTATGGTCTATAAATCTAGTTGAATACAAGAAAAAATATTTTTTGATCTATTTTTCTTCCTAATTCATACTATTTGCTAATAATTTAACCCTTAGATTAACAATGTAATTGTTTAAATAGAAAAATATACTGGGCTATTTTACATTTTCTAGGTAAGACCACTTCTGAACATTATTCTAGCTTCAGACCGAGGTTTGACTGAAGAGGAAGTATCCAACATTATGGTGTCATGTGAAAAGGACATGTCAAAGGACGACCTCCGACGAAGGATGCAAGTAGCAAAAAGGGTGCTGTTAATCAGTCCTGACCTTACCCTTAGGCCATTTCACAACTCCTTCGCTGAGTGGCTTATAGATGTTAAACATTGCACCCAGAAGTATCTTTGCTCGATTCACGCAGGACACTCCATGATCATCATGCACCTTTCGATGAGGTAGTATTTTATAAGAAATCATTTTTCTTGTGTGATAAAAATAAATTCTTTGAGTTTTTAATATCATATCATATAAGTTATCATGATACAACCAATGTGTTAGATAAGGGCTTCAATGTATTTATAGTGTGTATTACACATGGCTAACTAACCATTGGATACCCTTTGGACTTTAATTATCAGCAGGTAATTGACATATAATATCATTACCTGTCTATGTATAAATCTAGAGTTTTTTGCTATGGAAGTGTGGTGGGATGTGAGGTTGAAGTTCCTAATATCATGGATGGACTCACATACAGATACACATTCCTTGAAGCTGGAAAAGTACAGCCAAAATACGGGGTCAATTCTGGTGCCCAGGATCAGTAAATCTGACTTAATGATTATCTTCATCACGGATATTTAACATGAATAATAAACATAAATTATATTTACAATACCACTATTTGATTACTTTTGATTGTCTAATTACCTAGTGTTAACAAGGTTTCTCCTATTATCATTTCCCTTTGTCACCTACATTATTTTCCCAACATCTTAATACCACAAAAAAATTGATTCTTGTTTGGTTTTGGTTGCATAAACTACTTGTAAGAGTAAATAAGCAAAGAAAAATCATAAAAATCCGATACAATGCCACAAAAGTAATCTTAATGATATAATCTCATATTATTTTGGTTTTATTTCTTAAAGGTTTCTTCAACTAATTTATTTCTAAATTTCTTCTTCAGGGGGCCCACACTATCTCCACAGGATACAGAGCGTCTTGCTTATCACATCAGCTGCTTACCGCAGACTACCCTTGGGCCACTCGCCCCTCTTTGGTTGTTGGCCTCTGGTGCCCCTTTGGACTTATGTGATTCTAGTCATCCTGTAGCATCAGAGTACATAAGGGATATTGAAGCTGCATGCAATCAGGTTTGTAATGTTTATAGTCATACTAAACATGTTCGGGAAAATTAAGAAATAATATAAAGATATCTCGTCTTAGTAATTTTGCTTAGTTCTTTATGAAGAGTAAAAGGTCATTTATAAAAATTTCATAAAGAATATTAGTTTATTTTATAACACTTCATTTAATATGATTTCAGGGTTCTATATGGCACTAGGGCATACTTTTGAATCAACTGTGACTATAGAAATCCATATATATTTTAAATGATTGTTAACTAGTACAAGCAATGTTTTATAATAACACTTAGAGGGATGGGTGGCTTCTTCAGTCCTTATTAATTAATTAATGCTCGCTCCCTCTCACACTAGCTTCTAACTAAACCAAATCACCCTAGTCTGTCATCTGTGAATATCTAATAACAACTACTTGTTTTAGTCTCGCACAAACTGCTACCTGCCTCTGGCAACTATCCTTGGTTTTCCCATTTTAATTACCCATTGGTACTGGTTTTCATACTTATGAGATTCAAAACACTATTCCTAAGCACATTATTTAAACAGAAAAATCACTTTCTTAAAATTAGCTTAATTCTAATAAATAAAATATGTTTTATTTTGACCTTGATAATTATTAGTGACAGGGCCAGGCTAAGAACCTGTAGCCCTCCGATCTGGCCCTGTCTTCTTCTTTCTCTATCCCCATCATACTAGGAGAGGACCATCTCTATTCCATGTCTTCTTCTCCCACTGAGGTGCCAAATTCAGTCCCTATTCTTTCCTTATATCTGTCAGCCTGCCAAATATAGCTTTGAAAATGCAGATTGATTGAATCATTTGTACAATATGCATAATCGCTGCGGCAATTGCACTAATAAATGACTGTACCTAATTTAAAAGTAAGGCCTTCCCCTTCGGGTTGGACAAAAATTAAACTTATAGACAGCTTGTTTATTAAAAAGTATTAAGTTTGTCCTCCAAAAAATAACATATAAAACAGTACTATATAACATATTAACATTTTGTATGTTATATAGTATATTCTCCAATACATAATATATAATACATGCAAGTTTATGCTCCAAGGAAAATTCCACTCTTATTACATGCTGTAATATTTTTCTATTTATGTTATTAAAAATATTTTGTATTTTCACTCTTTTATCAATCATAATTTTCCATGGTTTTAACACCATAGTACGAAACAAAATTACTATACAACATAAGTATTATGATGTGATCCTTGGCATAGGGTGGCTGTGAAGAGAGACTGGCTGAAGAAGAGGTAGCCGCAGAAGTGATAATAGAAGAATCTCCAGCTGAGGTTAACCTCCATTGGCTGGCTGCTGAGGGCGACCCTGCCAAGTTGGAAACTGCACTTGGCCAAGACAAGTCCACTATAGAACTGGCAGACCGTCATGGCCAGACACCACTTAACCTCGCTGCAAGGTTAGGACTTGCAACAATCGTGAAGGTGCTTCTGGAGGCTGGTGCTGATGTGGACCATGCAGACTGTGATGGCTGGACAGCACTCAGGGCCGCAGCTTGGGGTGGTCACACTCAGGTACTGATTTTTAAATAATTAAAAAAAAGTCAATTTTAAGTTTGATGTATCACACAATGGAGAGGTTTTGCTGAATTTATGCTGTTTTTAATTAATAACATCTAATTATATTTTAAAAGATTATTAATATTTTTATCATTATTGTTACACGAATAGGAACTTAACAGGCTTTCTGTTACCTCTTTCAAATAGTGGTTTCGAACAAGACATTAATGACAGTCCATCGGCTTGCTTTGTCTTCCTCCGGAGATATGAACCATTGCAGTGCATTCCACTGGCATCCAGTGACTTGCTTTATCTCCCTACTAGAGATATAAACTGGTCTATCAGACTGTTGATACCCCGAGATATGTTGACTTATCAATTCGTTTACAGACAAAGGGGAGTCATCAATACTGAGGTGCTCTCTTTAGGGCTGTCTAGCATGGACTCACATCAAAAGAAGCTTGAGAGGACGTTTCTCCTCAAGTGTGAGAGTACAAGTCATGTTTTGACCACATACACAGATCACACACACACACACATAACTAAAACAGAAATGAAAATAATTATAAACATAAAGAAATGAGGTGTCAACAGCCATGTTACCGAGTAATGCTTTAATATTTAGTAGTATTGTACTGGTTGCTTTATTTTTATCATCATTGAGCCATTAAAAATTTCAAGCTTCTAAGGCAATCAGCTAATCTGCTATTAAGTTGACATTTTTAAAATATGATACACACACTACATTTCCCTGACATATTACATGTTATTGATTAGGATATCTTTACATGTACCCTATTCAACAGTATTGATAAATGATTTTTTTTTGTAGATAGATATAAACAAAAAAATTATTCTGGGCCCCTATATTATTAGGGTTCCCTATGATTTTTATGATTAGTATTTAAGTGCAAATAAAGAAAAATCAATTATGGTTAATAAAAAAGAAATATCACATGACAAAGTATAATAAAAGTGTATATTTCAATTTAAAAATAAAACTTTAAAGGCACTTTAGTAAATAATTTCATGCCTTTTATTACCAATTAATTAATTATTGGCAATATGTTTTTTCTTTGGGTTGCCATATAGAACCTCTATGTATAATTTCATGTCTCGACATCAACCAGAAAACTTAAAAATCCAACAAAACCCTAAAAATGAATTAACATTTCTGTAATCATTTTTTTTCCAGAACTTTTTTTGAGGCAAACATAATTATTTTGCAGGAGCTTTAGATTTATTAAAAAAAAATATTTTTGCAGGTAGTCGAGTTAGTGCTGGCTGCTGATGCATCTGTTGATAGCTGTGATAGGGACCAGAGAACTGCACTAAGAGCTGCTGCATGGGGAGGACATGCAGACATTGTCTCATTACTTCTTGAAGCCAAAGCTGATGTTAGTCGCCTACTAATTTCATTTTATCACAGTTCATGGATAATCTTGCTCTTGCCTCCTCAGGTTTTTTTATTTTCATAATGGGGGAGTGAATTCATCGTACTCTCTCTAAACTTATTTTTATATTATTATTACTTAGCCTTGGGCGGAAAACTTAGTAAATACTTGAATCTAATACAATAAACTTACAGGAGTTTTGAAGGAGTCGTTGTTAAATCATAAAAAACAAAGCTTTTTATAAAGGTATTAGCCTTTTTTTTTTTTTTTTTTTTTTCTAAGCAGACTATAAATACCAGATTTTTTCCAGTATGTATTTTTAATGAGAGCTTTTCATTTGAATAAGATATGACCACTTATTACTTAAGCCCTTCAAAGTGCCATAAGTGATATCAAGATAATTTAAAAAATAGTCTTGTAAAGAAATGTTTGAGGGTTCTTCAAATTTTTCTTAAATTGTCCAGGTAAATAGAACAGATTGTGAAGGTAGAACAGCTTTGATTGCGGCAGCCTACATGGGACATGCAGAGATAGTTGAGAAACTTTTGGACTACCACGCTGATATCAACCACCAAGACAGTGATGGCAGGACAGCCCTTAGTGTTGCTGCACTCTGTGTTCCCGCTAGTGAGGGGTACACCAAGGTTTGTGTTTTATTATTGTTGTGGCCACCTCTTAATTATGAATAACTAAGAAGTTCCCCTCTTCTCGGCCCAGAAAATATCTATCTGTGTTTTCATATTTTTGTAATAAAGCTTATGACGTCAGGCGGAGAGGGGAGAGAAGCTAGTGGGGGAAACAGCCACAGGCAGGGAGCCACAGCCACGGCTGGCCTGCCTATATAACTCGAGCGCCTTAGGGCGGAAAATAGAACTTACTGAACCGGCACCTAGAACACTTCTCTCTCTGTGCCCTGGCGTTTGCTGCTCTACTTAAACCATGGTCTTCTCATTCAACTACCTCTGCATCTCTCTCTCCTAACCTCGCTATGTTTTAGTACAGCGTTGTCAGACCCCTTCCTAATTGGAATCTCTGCCTTTGTCTCGCTAAAACTAGCACCTCTTTGGGAGAGACCTCTCCCTCACGGATGACGGTTGCTGTGGCCCTACAAACTTTACCTAGTAGCGTCTCCCACGGCAATCTAGTCTGCTTCTTTCCGGTTCACACTCGTCTTTGGGATCTGGACGGTTTTCGCCTACCCTTCGACACCGAGTGTAAATTCGTGGTCATTCCAAGACCACATAAACTACCTATAAACCTACCCTGTTCCTCTTCTCCTGAACATAGTGCTTTGTCGGGGCACACCTTCTAAGATCTTATGGAGTCAGATCAAAACGAATTAGGCTGCGGACTAGGCCGCCAGCCAGGATGAAAGACCACAGGTCCACCCGCCTTATCTCTTTCTTGGCGTTCGCCGGAAGGCAGCTAGAGGTTGTAGCAACCCTAGCCCGCGGCAGGCATCTCCTCCCCACTTTTGGGATATTTGACATCTAACCCGACAAATATATTGATCAATGGATCTATTTGCTTAGCTGAAACACTTAACTGCTCTATTGATAGGTCAATTGAGATGTTTCAGGCTATTGTTCTTATAACTCATACTTATTATTACTTATTGAATATAACTTTATATTCATTTGTATTTAATTTTATATTATTATTTTTGTTTTAAAAATGTTTGATTCAAATGTTTAGAAGTGTTACTTTTGCCTTAAGTGCCTTAAGTTACTTGCTTTTTTATTAGGTTGTGAACATTCTTCTGGAAAGGGGAGCCAATGTCGACCATGAAGACAAAGATGGCATGACACCTCTTCTTGTTGCTGCTTTTGAAGGGCACAGGTAATAATCAAACATGTTCATAAATAAATAATTTATTTAATTGAATTTTCATTTTGTCTTATTTGGCTAATACATATTATTATTACATGCTTATTATCTTCCTTTTTTAATAGCCATAGTAGTTTCTATTTTAAGCAGACATTTTATTCTAAATCCATCCAAGATATCAGTCAGGTCAAATATTGTTTTTTTATCCAAAATCTTTTTCTCACCTAGTCAGGATGGGAATTAGTTTACATGAACCAAATGTATTTTTCGGTATGATATTATATTGTATATAATGAATTCAAATATCTCGGTTTCTCATAAATAAGAGAATTTATGAAAATTGAGAAGGCTACATCACATTATTAAACATTTAAAAATAATAAAAATAAGCCGTTTGTATACAAATTTTATTTGCAAATATTGATTAAATAATAAATATTTTTCTGTTGTAGTGCATTTTACTTATTAATGAACAATCGGTGCAGGTTTTACTTAAATCTGTTCTGCAGTTTTTAAGTGATTGATATTTTAAGACTCATGAACCCTTAAATGTTTTATCTAAATATATAAAATGTGTGATAAAAATTTAGAATAAGCAATTTTGAACAAGATTTGTATCAAAAGCATTTGTATAATGTCAATGATTTCACAGGGATGTATGTGAACTTCTACTTGAGGCTGAAGCAGATGTAGACCATACAGACTCGGCAGGAAGGACAGGCTTGTGGGCCGCTGCTTCGATGGGTCATGCTCCTGTTGTATCTCTCTTCCTCTTCTGGGGTGCTTCGGTAGACGCCATAGACCCTGAAGGAAGGACTGTTCTCTTGGTAGCTGCAGCCCAAGGCAGCGAGGCTGTTGTCAACTTACTCATTGAGCGAGGTATCATCATCAACAATTGTTGTATCAGTACGAGCAGTATGATTACGATACACATAACTAATTTTCATATTATCAACAAATTGGTATGGAATGTCAAACTTATCATAATCCAAAGCAAATTCCTTGTCAACTTTAAAACTAGAAGTAACATTATATTTCTTTTCAAGATAGGTTTGCAAAGCAAGCATCGGTTACACTACCGTGCGTACAAGTCGCTGTAATTTGCCAAAACTTAAAATTACACATGAACATTTTAACAGGCTTTAATTTATATTTACAATATCTTAACAATAAAGTGTTTCATTCCTGTGAACCCTCAAAATAAGGAGGCCTACCAGGGACAGAATTAACAGGTGCCCGATAATCACCAAAACGGCTAACAAAATACATCATAGCATTGTGGTACCCAGTAGTAGAATCTTCATAAAACCAGATGAACCATACATCGAAAAGAATATGCATGTTTGTGAGTGTATAATTGTATAGGAGCATATGAAAGCCTCCTAAACTTACGTCGGTAATGATGAAATCTACGCCTCCGATAATGCATCGTCGCTATCAATATCTTCTTTGATGACAACGCTGGACTCCTCCGGTATAATATCGGGGAAATCCTGCAAATAACCAACGCATTCTATAACTATCACGCGATTTAAAAAATAATCTAACTTAGGAGGAATATAATTAGAAATAAATATAACAGGGACCGTACAACGTTCAAAACGCTCTAACAAATACTTTTGATTACAAGGAAAAGATGAACCCTCTAAAAATTTATTTAATATACACATATCATAATTGTTATAATTGAATTCATCAAACACAACTGCACGATATACATCAGAAAAAAAAAAACCCAAACGGATATTGAACCATAGGAAAATAAACTCGGTCGAATAAATCCCTTAATAAATAATTAACAGCTGTAGTTTTACCAACATTAGACAGTCCCCACAAATAAACATGACGTTTTTTGTGATAATGCTTAGTAGACACGAATATACTAAACCAATCATACAACTGCTTAAACCATTCACAATCATGCAATATCATAGGCCATAAATAAACAGAATAACTACTATATTTCATGTGGTACTTAGCCCATAACACATGCAAGAATTTATTACAATTGAATGTTGAACAACAAACCAATGTGAAGGATCCCAAACAACCATAGAATTTAAATTTTTAAAACAATGATAATTAACAGAAAAATTATTAGCATTAACGTTATAATAACAAGAAACAACGTCTTTAGTAATGTACTGCAAATACTTAGAAATACGATTAACGCTTTCAATTAAGTGGGGGCCACACCGGATGGTAAAGCAAACCGATGGGAACCTGCTTCCTTCGCAGTGGGACGCCCACGCTTAACCTTGGGTGTGACGTCACGTACAACTGGGGCCCGCTTGATAACACTGATAACATGCATTCAGGCTGAATTTGTAATAAAATGCGTTATATAACCTTAACAATCGAGTAGTTTGTCAATCTGGCATGCACAGTAATCTGAATCTAAGATTAATCTGAGTGATCTTTTCTGAGATAACATACAACATGCATACGGCACAAAATGGCTCCACACTCAGTATCAAGAAATCAAGTGGTACAAAAAACAAAACAGCCATTCACTTTATTGTGGCTCCCTTGGTCCTATCAGGCCATAACACCAATATAATTTTATCTACTGATAGCTGAAACAATAGCCTAACTCTTAAGTTAAGGAAGGGATGTATTTATTTGTAACAATCACTGTATCTCAAAAATAATATTTCTCCCTGCTCTAGATAGTGCTTATAAACCTCATATTCATTTGTGATCGATGGGATTTGATCGTTTATATGATCATGGTAACATTTTGTTTTTCCTTCAGAGATATATATTAAATTAAGAATGGTGAGAAATGGCATTGACACTGTTGACCATCCAAAACTATTTAATCAACAAATCTTATGTCCTGTAGTCACTAGTACAAATCAAGATCAAAAAAGTTCAGCTAAAAACCTCATCAGGGGAATTGAGTTGATCATTTACTAATAGGGAAATTTTCCCTGGTTTGCAATATGCTATCCCCATCCTGACTGGTACATTCTATTGTTATTTATAAGCCATTTTACTTAGACTTATAATTGAAATTCCAGATAGAAATAAGTGTAACTAACTATGATTCAGTAACATATTAATCCATGTACATCCATAAAAAACAATCTAACTAATACTAATAACAAACAATTGTACTTCTGAAGAATTTTCAAAAGATGTGATTAAAATGGTATTTTAAAGATGTGGATTGATTTTAATTTCTATTGATTTTAATATTTTAATATTATTAAATTTGAAATTGGTCTCAAACATGATAAGTAATAAAGGTAAATGTGAAGGTAAATATTCAATGAAACTATTCTATTGATGAACTGTTAATAAATTTTTGGAAGGTGAAATACATTTTTTTTTGTATTATGGAACATGAATATAAAAGGTAGTCCAAAACATCTGACATGTAACAAGAAAGAAATCCATTACGTATTAAGAAATATTTATTGGTCTATTTAAAAAAACAAAAACATTATTTATCTATTATTATTTTTACATGAAATCAGGGATGGATGAGCAGCACAGAGATAATTGCGGATGGTCAGCTTTGCACTACGCTGCTCTAGAAGGGCACTGCGGTGTGGTCCGAGCACTATGCCTAGCAGCAGCAAGGCCTACGTTAATAGACAATGAAGGGAGAGCACCTATCATGTTGGCAGCCCAGGAAGGTCATTGCCAGTTAGTCAGGGAACTGGTCGAGGAACATGGTGCTGATGTTGATCAAAGAGCCCATGACAAAACAACTGCTCTGAGGTACAGCATCATCATAAGTTTATTAATTTTGTAAAGAGGGTGACTAAGTAGGAGTGCTGTGTATGATCATTATCTTTGGGTCATGGTGAATCCAAATTTTCTTGGATTCTTTAATGCTATATATACCAGTAAAGAGGGAAGGTGCAAATAGAAAATGTAGTAGGTGAAGTCAGGTAGTTTCTTATTTATTGTTTTGGATTGCTTTGTATTGCAATAAAAACATAGATAAAATTTTACTAAATACAGTGGTCTACTAAGAGAAAAAAGGTATTGCTTTCCTAAGTGGGTTTTGCTGAGAAGAAGGTGAAAGAACTCATTTCTTGTTAATTTTCCAAGAGTTATTAAATCCACATTAATAATAAGACTTTATTTTCTGCAGACAAGGCAGTTTTAGCTGCTATAAATTCTAATCATTGTAAATATGTAAAAGTAAGTTAAGTTGTTTTGACACAAACAAAAATTCGCTTGAAAACAAAATGTACGTGCTTTTTACTATCTAACAACTTTTCTTCTTCTTGTCATGGAATTCAATAAAACTAGTTTTGGTGATACTTGGTAGAAGAACATTTTTTGTGTTTCTTGTAACTGGTTGAAAATTTAATTTTTTATTTGACCATTATATGGATAAAAATAACTTTTAGAGCCAAAGTTTCCTTTAATAATCAAAATAATATAGGCTTGGTTATATTTAATGTACGAAAAAACCTGAAAGATCGTCTCTTGTAAATTTTAACAAAAGTTAATTATATCTTGATGTGAAAATAATTTATGTCTAACCTCGAACTCATGAGGTGTAAACATGTATACGCACTAGGTAGCTGTAAACAACCCCAACTTGTTGCTACCTTCAACTAAAAGCCAAACAAAATTGAAATTCTATGCAATGTATCTTCATATACGACAGATGCAAGTTTTTCCTTATAATTTGCTTTGTTCTAACAGGCTAGCTTCATTGCAAGGGCATCAAAATGTAGTGAGGGCACTCCTGAGCTACGGTGCTGATGTGAATGCCCAAGACGCCGACGGTAGAAGCACACTGTATATCCTGGCCTTGGAGAACAGACTTCAAATGGCAGAGTTCCTCATTGACCCAGGAGGTGCTGACGTAGAAGTCAGAGACCTCGAGGGGAGAACTGCCCTTCATGTGAGTGCTTGGCAGGGCCATAGTGACATGGTTTCGCTACTACTCGGCCAAGGAAGGGCAGATCCTAATGCAGTCGACAATGAGAGGCGGACACCCCTCCATTCAGCTGCCTGGCAAGGTCATGCTGTTGTTGTAAGGCTACTTCTGGATGCAGGAGCAAGGGCCGATGATACATGTAATCAAGGAGCCACAGCATTAGGTAGCTTATTGTTTATCAATAGTTTGACTGCTTTAGTTATTCAAATGAACGAAAATATTCTGTGTTTATGTGCTTTGTGTGTACAAATTACACGAGGTCTGGAATTTTATTTAATTCTAAAAATGATAAAACTTAAATTATTAATTAGTAATTAATAGTTGTTGTATTGATTAAGATTTCTTACTACTAAAGAACTTGACTCTTCTTACACCAACTAATCATAAATGTTCTAGTGAACATTGCAAAATTACATTACATAATATTACGTTTTTTATCTTTATTGTTCATATTTTTTATTAATCTGAAGTTTTATAGAGGTTCTGTTAATATAAAAAAGAATTCTGGCAAAAGGAAAATTGTTTAATAACAAATTGATTCATGTGGTTAATATACATATAAATACGTACATGATAAAATTACAATGTTAAAAACTAAACTTAAAATGTACCTTACTATAATCGCGACTGACCAGTTTTACTAAGCTGCGTCCTTTGGCGAATTCTTCTTGTTTCTATGTTCGAAGAGAGAGGTTGCCATATCTCGTTGTCTTCTGTGTGCCACGAGGTCAGTCCATGTCCACTGCTAGCGTCTCTTCCAACCTTCCTCTCTCGTGCCCGGTTCCAATTGAAAGAGCGTGCTTACCGCCTCTCTTCGTTCTTGTCCTTTTCCGCTGCCTTCTTGAGTTTTTAACTTCTTATTCTCCAGTGCCAGTAGTCTCGGATATTATTAACTTTTCTTGTTTTAAAGTTAACAAATCCAATATTAAAATATTTATACTTAATTTTTGATATTATTTATTTGATAACTATTAATATTAGACATAACACAACCAATAATGTTCATCCATTACGAACCGTGATCCACGGGTCGTGTACTGTTCATTTATGCCCGCTAATTTTGTGTTTATATCAAAGGTAATATCACAAACTAACAACGTCTAAATATCACAACATTCGGGTCCGCTCCGATTTAAAAAAATTTTTGAGCTTGCCTATAAAAAATTTGTTGTTTCACTTCACTTTTGATTTTACTTTAACTTTTTCAGCACTTTAACAATTTGGATTTTCTTACAACTAAATTACAATATCAAAATGTGTCACCAAAATTTTACATGTTTCCAATTGTAATTGTACAATACAATATTTTAACATTCAATTATATTACAATAAATTTTTAATTTTCAAGTCTTTACATTGCTCGATTGACATTAGTTTTCAATAAGGTTTTCAATTGATTTTAATTTTCATGTTTTTAGATAGATTTTAGCATATTTTCAAATTTGATTGTACAAATAAACATTCCAACATTTTAATACGCTACAATAAACTTAAATTTTAAAGTTTTTACATGTGTCTGATTGATATTATTTTATAATAAGGTTTTTCAATTGATTTAATTTTCAAGTTTTTATATAGATCAAGTTTTACATGTCATCCGATTAGCATTATTTTCATAATAATAAAATATTATTTATTTTGTATAATTATATTCCATGGCATAAAAAAACATCCCTGAAATTATTTTCAAAGTCTTTCCATTTATTTATTTTCATGTTGTAAGGGTAATATCACAAACTCACAACATCTAAATATCACAATATATGGTAAATCATAATAAATAAAATAAGTAACTATAAAATGCTTATTACTTTTAATACCTCCAATTCTTGATACTGTTATGTATCTACTATTGTCATGTACTAGTAAAACTGTTATGTACTCAGTTAGAATTGTGCTGGATTCATGATTTTGAGGTGTATTTCTTATAGTTGATTAATTTTACGGTATATCAAAACCTTATTGTATAACTCTCTATTTACTTATAACTCTGTATAACTGTAATTCCATGTTTATTAATTTTGTAATTATTTATTTATAACAAATGCTCTGAGTTTTAGCTCCTGGTTGGAATACAAATAAAGATCAATCAGATTCTTTTAATCTTCAATTGTTTTCAATCTTTCATCAATAAGTGTTTTTTTTTATCAGGAGCAATATACCAAGGTGCCTGTTATAAAGGTTCATAAATAAAGCAGAAAACCTGAAAGTGGGTGATAGTATTGGCAGCTTTATGGTTAGAAATGGTGTGCATATATCATCGAGATTAAATGAATATTTCCGAAAGTATAAGGTTGATAGTACTTACGGCTTATTACTTTTAACTGGCATTGGAATTCTAAGTTTTTGTATGGAAGTTCTAAGATTAAAATAGTTATTTATTATTCTTACAACATCTATTGAATTGTGATATAGACAGACACTATGGTTTCGCTTTTTCTGGTCTGGTCAACCATTTATTAATCTTTATTTTTTAAAGGAATTGCTGCCCAAGAAGGGCATGAAGAGTGTGTTCGTGTGCTGCTGTCCGTTGGAGCTGATCCAAATCACTGTGACCAGTGCGGTCGGAACGCCCTAAGGGTTGCTGCCAAATCTGGCCACCAGGCAGTAGTAAGGCTTCTTGAACAAGCTACATCCAGTTTGAACCCTCCGTCTAGTTTACCGATCCCCAATGGTGAGTAACAAAAAAAAAAAATTTTTATATTCAACTTAAGTAATTTGTGTAGTGATTGGATACTGAGAGATATAATAAACTATTTGCATAATTCAATAAAAAATATGGAAATACCATTTAACATTAAGCTTTTATTCTATTCACCTAATATGAATTATAATTTATATTTAGAACATAAAATGCAGTAATTTATTTGTGACTGTTGTATGCCAGTATGGAGGTAATTGATGGTGTCAAAAAACAACAAAACAAAAGTAGTGTAATCGATTCTAATGAAGAAGGTCTATTGGACACACTTTGTCCCATTATAAACTACAAAGATAGTGTACCATTGTGTAGCTAGAACAACATACAATCGTAGTTCTATTAGTTCATTCATGTCCTGATAAAAATTCTTATTAAAAACATTGGAATCAAGTTTATTTTCGTGATAACTTCATTGTAATCATGTTGAAATATATTTTTATCTTGTTTTGATTAAATAAAAATTGTATGCCTTTTAATAAAGTCAGAACACTCTTATATTTTGAAGGTTTTAGCTATTTAAAATATTATACTTTTCCAGGTAATATCCTTTGCCCTAGTGCTCCATCTCTCCAGGACTCTCCTGAGCTGACGGGGAAAAGAAGATCTTTGGTTTCTAGTGATAGCAGCAATCTCACCAACAGTACTAGAAGCTCTCATAAAGACACACAGGTAAATTTTTTAACCATTAGCATCTAGTGCACGAACACTCTGACAAAAAAGGCATTCGTATATATTATTAAAATATTAATTAATCATATATTTTTTATATAATTTATTTATTTTTTATCTTTATATTTAACTTTTACTTTATCTTAAGGTTCTGTTAATAAAAATAGGATAGTTCTGGCAAAAAGGAATAATTGTTTATCACAAATTGATTTAAAATTAATATACAAATAAAATACGTACGTATATAAAATAATACTGTTAAAACTAAATTTAAAATTACCTTAATTATTAATCGCAATACTGGCCAGTGTTTCTTTGTGTTGTCGAGCGGTGCATTTTTCCTTTCTTGGTTCTTAGCGTGGTCCGGATCGTCTTCTTGAGCGTCCTTTATTCTCGTGCCGGGTGAAAGTCTGGGTTGCTACCTCGTGGTGATCATCTCCGTAGGGCCGTCCGTGTAAGAGTGACCTTCTGGCCTCATGCCGGGTCAAACACCAGTGACCTTTCGTTGCCATCTTGATCTCTTGACCTCTTTGGTTGTTCAATCCTCTTTGGCTCATATATGGTTATTTTTCTTGTTTGAAGTTATATAAATATTAATATTTATATTTAATTATTGATCTTATTTTTATTATAAATATTTATGGTAGATACATGCAACGAATAGTGTTTAAACACTCGTGAATCGTGGTACACGAGTCGTATTTTGTTCATCAACGCTCGCGTTTTTTGAGTTTATCTCAAAAACACCATAAAAAATCACAACATCAAATATCACAACAATATATTGTTGTGATATTTGATGTTTTGAACTCTATGATGTTGCTTTTGATTTGAAATTAGCGGGCGTAAAATGGCAGTAAACGGCCCGTGGATCATGGTTATGAATGTATGGACATTAATTGCTGCCATTGTATAATATTAATATTTGTCACAAATAATATCAATGATTAAAGTCTAATATTTTCTTATTGTATTTTTTAACTTTAAAATAAAAAAAGTTAAAATATATGAGACAACTGGCATTTGAAGAAAGAAGTAATTAAAAAATCAAGAAGGCAAGGCAAAAAACGAATATAAAAAGGATGAGAGAGCGGGAGGCAGGCCTTGTTCTTTTTGATCATCGCAGGAGACAAGCATATGGAAGAAGAATTTTTATAAAAGAAGAAGGATTGAGATGATAGCAGTGGATGTACTGATTGCGTGGAACAACAACGACAAACAAAGCAACAAAGGAAAAATTTGCGGAAGAACAAAGAAACCAGATGAAACAAACAGAAAAGGATGCACAATTTAGTAAATCTGGCCAGTCGCGAGTAATGTTAAGGTAAATTTAAAGTTTAGTTAATAAACCATTGTAATTTGTCACAGACGTACTTGAATATATAAATTAATGAATAGTTTTATAATTAAACAATTTTCCTTTAGCCAGAATTCTTTTTTATATTAACAGAACCTTTAAAACCTCTGATTAATTTAAATATAAACAATATAGATAAAAACATAACATTATATAATCCTATTCTAAGACTAAGAGAACAAATTCTATGACCATAGACTAACCTCAATCCCTCTTCACTGAGAATGATCTGAGTATGCAGATAAAGGAAATAATATTTTTCTGTTTTGGTTAGTTTTAGAAGAAAGAATGCGAATATGAGATATTTACAAAGGTTGATTAATGATGTAGAATTATGTTTGTGAAGTATTTCCAGGTTAGTATTGATCTCTGGGCACATTCCACTTACTAGTTTACTTGTTTCTTTTTATTATTACATTTTGTCAAATTGTCTACTGTTTGATAAGGGCCATAAAATGATCTAATCGATTACAGATTAAGCAAGCTATCTTTCTATGTTTTGGTTTAGATGTAGTAAATTTGAACTGTTTAATGGGTTAATGTAAGATATTTGTTTGAATTTCATTAAAAAAAGAATAAAATTGCAAGTATTTCTATAACTGCATTTATAAGGGTTATTGTATATGGTTTTAAATTTGAAAAATATGTGTCTTGTTATAATATTTTTATTTTTTGTGTAGGCCTGTATCTTTGTATATTGCTATTATCTATTTTCTCTTTGATTAAAAAAAAAAGTTCAGTATAATGAGGACAAAAGGCAACTTATCTTAATCAAATACCTTAATTTATTATTTATTAATAATCAATAAATAATTAGCCTGCTACAATAATTAGAATTATATATTCATAAGCAAACAATTGTTAATACTAAATAACTTTAAAATAGACAAACTATAGTAACATTTTATCCAATCAATTTTTAAAATAGGTCCAGTGGTCGTTAATTTACACTTGCATAAAAAAATTATTGCTAAAAGCAAAAAATATTTCGTAGTAGTCCTTCCAAAATTGACCAATGCAATTGTTTGTGCATTGTATTCAAAAACAGTCTAAACAAAGCTAAAAACTTCATCTTCTGAAAGGGAAGGTTATTCACACAGACACAATTGGAGATAAATTTGTTTACATGCATGAAAGGGAGTGATGGATGGAAAGGAACATTTCCAACTGGAATTCTCCTGGCTCAACATTCAATAACTCATGTCTGATCATCGAGTAATACAATTACATTATTTACTAATTGTTTAATTATTCAATTAGAGTTCATTTATTTAATAGAGTTTTTACTTGTTTTGATAGGGTCAGCTGACATTCACACAACAGTTGGAGCATTGCTCTAGGAGATCTAAAGCACTGAGCCCGCTGCAGTCACAACCGCCCAGTCCTATATATGCTTCACCTCCCACCAGCCCACAGAATCCATGCAGTTAGTTAAATATTGTTATCAACTTTTACATTAATTTTATTACAAAACATTAGAAATTATGTAATTGTACCGAATATATGAGCAATTTTTTTGTGGTATATGTCCCACTATTATTTATAATTATTATTAATTAACAGCCAGAGCATTAGATAAATAATATAGAGCATAATTAAATGGCAGGATTGAGACTTGAGCCAATATTTAGTCAGGAGCTCTACCAAATAATGAAGAACATCCATTTAAGCAGGCTAGCTCTGTTGTCCCAACTAGATATTGGTGAGGTCCCAGCTTCGAGTTCCGAACCTGCCTGCATATTTTTTCTTTGGCTGTTCATTAGAAATAACTATATGGGGTATACTTTTAACTTGAAAGTTTCTGAATAGCAAATAATATATTTAAATCATTTTCAACAATATTTGAGGAAAACTTAATCCTTTAACATTCTTTTTGAATTCTAAATTATACATCTGTAGGTTTTTGTCTTTAATTTCTGTTTTGTAAAAAAGTTTCAGAATTTATTAAATTTAGACTTCACTGGCTCCTAGGATGCTTAAAAATTATGAGAGTGGAGAGTATAAAAATATTTGTTTGTAAAATCAATTAAATACTGCACCTGACATTTCTATTGTTATTTCGAGATGTCTCATGGACATCTTTTTATAGTTTTTATGCTATAAATCTAAAAACTATAATAATATATATGAGTTAAGGGTTTGTTGGGAGAAGACTTGGGTTGATGAAGTCAAGAAGCCGATCTCCTTTCAAACACTTTAACTCATTTATGTACTCATCACATTAACAATGAACTCAGTATTGAAATATATATTTACTGAACTTAATATTTAGTAAAAGTATATGTTAGCCCTTCACTGAGGTGTCTTTACTGGTCTAACCCTGGTCGTGGAGTAGTGTATGACCTTGCCGACTGTCTGGCGACTGGCCTCATTACTGAGCTATCTGACTTCATGCCTAAGTAGGTAGGTCCTGACAGTGGAATATTTTCAGGAGAAGAGGCACGTGCTAGGTATTATGGGTAGTATACTTGGTTTTGGAATGGCCATGAGTTTCCATTTGGTATCTGAGGGTAGGTAAAAACTGTTTAGATCCCAAAGGTGAGTATGCACCAGAAAGAGGTGGATTGGACTGCTTAGGGAAACACTACTCTGTAAGTTAAGCCCCTTCCTAGGATATGCTAGTTTAGCAGGAAGAAGCCATAAATCTACACTTGGAAGGTAGTGGAGGCTCATAGCACCGATACTTGATCTAGTGAGTAAGAAAATAGAGAGGTTCAGAGGCGAGCCATAGAATGAGTGAGTCACCAGCTTAGAAACAGAGAGGGGGAGGGGTATATATAGCCAATGGTCAGACAGCGTGCCACCAATGGGGGCAAGTTTATTCTGACCAATCAGGTTCGTTTGCCTTACCATGGCTGACTCCATCAGTCTAGGCTGCCAATCCTAGGGGTAGCCTATAAACTAGTATGCAGCTTGCTGTTTATTTAATATACTTTATATTACTAGTACTGTGTATGGAGTACTGTGGTACTATTAATTTACAAAAACAGTATTTTTTAGATCAAAGGAAAGGATAACACCAACACCACTTACTATTTGTTAGTGTGGTATTCCACTTAGTGGCAGTGTGTGTGCAACAATATTTAAATGACCAATTTATACATTTTTTTTTTAGGATAATATATCTGTAAATTATCCTATGTATCAGAGTATAAGACCCATCTTTACTTACAAGCTAATTTTTCCCAGATAAAAATACTTCTATAAATATGTTACATTCATTAAATATTCCGTTTTATTTAATTATTTTTGATTACTTCTTTTTCTTAAAAAAAACTCTCATAATTTATGTACAGATGACCACTTTTCAAGAGATACACATATGAGAATAATTTTAGGCAACAGTAAAACATCACCCACCAGAGAAAGGTAATTTATCTTTTATTTAATTTTTTTATTTTTATAATTACATGTCATTAAAATGGTAATACTACAAGTTAACAGTTATTTTTTTAATACCGGTTTTGTTCTGTATGGTTAGGTCAGCAAAACAAAAAAGGAATGGGATAGTAACTAATCCAGCATTGAGGATAGTTCCTGCAATTAGAAATGGTCTAGAGTTTGCCGCTGGTCGATGGGGGAATAACAACTCCGCGACACCCTCAAACAGCTTTCAATGGAGAAAAGAAACTCCACTTTAGCGAAGGTAAATAGAGAAATATCAATGTATATTATAGGTCATACTGATGTAACTACAGCAAATTCTATAACATGAATTTAAAAGTTCACCATTTACTTATGAAAGTAATTGGAACCCTTGAATTAATGAATATACTGCATTGCTGAAAATCCAGCAGAGCTTGAGTTTTCAAATACATTTTTATTTTATGTGAAATATTATCTTGTGTTTTTTTTTATATAAAGAATAAGAAAAGGTCAGTTTTAGGTGTCTACCCACAAAGGGTATTTAACCCACCAGCATTTTCTGCAGCTTACACTGTCATTTTCAAGGAGGAACAGTCTATTGCAAGTAACGGCCTGCATCCTAAAGAATAACAGATATTAACATGGCTCATTATGAAATCACTATTCTTATGATGCCCAAATGACCATAATTTAACTTCTTTGTAGTCATTATACACCTATTCCAAGATGTAAACATAGTATTAGCTCAATATTTTAAACACAAACTAATTATTTATAAGAATAAAAGTATGATTATTGTGTGTCTCATATTATAAAAATATGAGATTCTACAAAAGTCTCGGTTATCATTAAGCTTATATTTTCTATTAAACTGATATTTTTCATCATGAACTAATCAATAAGAAAGTATCCTTATATTTCCTTTTGTTAATGTTAACCATTGTGAATTGAATGGATATGCTGTTGTCAGGGAGAAGAGCTTGACAGAGAGTGGTAACAGTGGGAGCGGCACTTGACAACGATTCACCCGAAGCCCGAGTACCTTCCTCTAATGGATGGTCCTACCCAGCAACCCTTTCCGTCGCACTGCTCTTACCTTGTTCGATACCCTCTCATCCGGGTCAATTCAGCTTTTTCTCAAGAGCAATTAGAAATTATTTGTAACTCAGGAATAATTGAGCTCATTCCAATTATTAACTTATCCAAAAAAAAAAAATATATAAGTTTATTAAAAGATTCCTAAATGTGAATATATATATTTTTTGTTCATATATATATATTGTTATTGTAGACACAGTGAATAAAATAGACATTTATAGTTATTTAAAAACATAATTTTAAGGAAATTTGAATATACATATATCTATTTTTAATTTTATTCTATTACTAGATCTCAAGTTATTTGGGCTTCAATGTTAGTCCATCTCAATAGCTAAAGTTATACTTAGCTTAGACAAGTTGTTAACAGAAGAATTGCCCCTCGGCTAAATATTAAATATGTACCAGTATTATGTAATCATACTTATGTGTTACCACGTTCTTTTAACATCATAACATTAATAGGTTGTAGGCATAATAAGTTTTGGCTGTGGATAACTCAGTAATTAGAAAGAGGAATGCCAGAGCAAATTATTCTAATACTATGTATCGAATAAATAGGATACATGCATACATATGTATTAAAACTTAGTGTATCAATAAGTAACTACTTAATAATGTAAATAGGCAGCTATTGATTCTATTAATATATGACTGTTTAATTGTTCATATCATCGCATTGCAGGCTACTGTTGACTAGAGATCCAAATCCAAAATCTCTTCATAAAATATTCTACTATAGTTTCAACAAATAATTTTGTTTTGAAATCTATTTCAGAACAAATGTCAGTTCTCACTTACTCCTCAGAAATATTAACTTAACTATAGAATATGATTTGTAACTATTAAATCAATTGAAGTTACTAATTATATAACAAGACAATAATGCTAAAGGTCTGTTAAAATATTTGAAAACACAATATTTTTTGTAATAATGTATTTGGATCTCAGACAAATTTTCCTTTCAAATATTCTCTTCTTTGATACAAGAACATCAATTTAAAGTCCATAAATGAAAGTGTTCCATGAATTCAAATGGTAGCATGAATGTACTTGAGATCAAATCTAAAGAATCTATCCCAAGTTATAGTTTAATTTTTTTAATAATCCTTGGTTGATATTTAGAGTATTTTCAAAGAATTATTCATTTTCTGACGATCATCAATATTTTGTTCTTTAAGAACTGTGGCAAATTCACATCAAGTGGATGTGTTTAATGTGTTCTTTGTTACTCTTGTTTTTATGATAATGTAAAAAAGGCGAATCTTGAAAGTATGATTTATGCTTCTAAAAACCCAAAGAAAAATTTGAAACACTAACAGTAAGCCTCTTCCCTACTACCTTTAAAAAGCCTAGCTTAATAACATAAAAATAAACCTTGTAATTTTAGCTTTCATTTATTCATGTTCGGAAATTTGTTACATTCTTCGTAGACCATGAAAAGCAGCTTCCCTTATTTACAATAAATGGAAGTTGAATTCAGTATTTGTCTTATCCCTATACAATTTAGTCATTGTATGAGTAATCTGTTGTAAAATAAAGTTTCATTATGCAATAATATCTATTAAATATGTAATAAAATAATACATAATCAAAGTTTAGTTTAGTAGCACAAAATTAAGTTACTGCTCAAGAGAGTTTAAATCGTTCAGCTTTTAACTACCTAGAGGAAATCACACTTGAGCACTAAAGAATTGTCATTAAGTCTAAAACCAAAAACACTAATTTTTTGGGGGATTGCTTTGTTTCCAATATTCCTTGAAACTCATTAGTTCATTAGACTTTATTCTTTGTTTATATTTTTTTTATCCAATTTTTCATATGAACATTTATTAAGTTAATTCTCTGTGGAACCATTGTAATGAAATGGTTAGTATTATGAATCTATAATTCTGATTTCTTTCAGTTGACATTTTGGTGAGGTTGAGGAATCATACTTATCACTTTTTTTTCCAAAAATGACCAGAGAAAGATTTCTAAAAACATAGACAAGTCATAAACACTCAACTATATTTCTATACATTAAAAAGAAAGTGTAATAAATTCTCTAATTTGTAAAACAACTTCTAAATAAGTGTTTTGATTTATTGTTACATAGTGGTATTATTTGAGACTCCTCGATAACTGATTTTGTTGCGGCTTCAATAATCCTGGTTTTCCCTGTTTGAAAGGTTTATTCCTCCATGAAATGTGAGGCCTTACTGTATGTGTAACCAGATTTAGGATTGCCCTACTTTCTCTATATCAACATGGATTTGTATTAAAAAATAGTTTTAAGTTAATTAAGCTAAGTTTACAGTTTAATTAGGTTTGTGATTCTCATAAAATGTTTTGTAATTAACAAAACCGTTCAACTTGATGACTAAATTTTAATGTCATGTTTGAAGGATGTTCTAGTATTGAATTAGAAGGTAATCATTTAATAGCCCCTGCATTATAAGAAATCTGTTGTAACATAAAGTTTCATTATGTAATAATATCTATTAAATATGTAATAAAATACTACATAATCAAAGTTTAGTTTAGTAGCACAAAATTAAGTTACTGCACAAGAGAGAGTAAATTGTTCAGCTTTTAACTACCTAGAGGAAATCACACTTAAGCACTAAAGCATTGTCATTTAGTCTAATACCAAAAATAACTAATTTTATTTTAAGTGGTAGTTGTCTCTATAAAATATTTTACTGAAGAGCAAAGCAGAAGGTGGGATATTTGGAACAGAGTGGACTTATACAATGTGAATGTTGTAAGAAGACTGGACAATAGAATTAGGGTAAATTTAGGGCTTAGGGACACAAATCGAGAAGACATTGTATATTTATTAAAATAGGGGTTTATCAAAATTAATTTCAATACAAGGGGGGTTATAACAACAGCAAAGAAAATCTTACTATTTCATAAGGTTAAGGTACTTGTCCAGTGCGTTATTCCTTTAGTTAATGAGCCAGGAGAACAAAATATTTATGATTAATTAATATTGATCTGACTGTAAATCTATAGAAACCACTGTGTTACCTCATCCTATGCGTTAGCCAGTCATTATATAAAAGGCTGGGCTTAATCCATGAATTGAATCAAAGCACGTTTATCTAATTGTATTAACTATCTACTTTCATATATTAATTGGTGTATTCAGTGTAGAATGAAAATGATCCAGGTGTGTCTTGACTGTCCTAAAATTAAAATTTTAATGAACAGAACGCTGTTGCATTATACTTAATAAGAGTGTTAATTTTTTAATCCTCTTTGCGAAAATGAAATAAATATATTTTTTCCGAACTGTGTGAAACCGCGTTCTGTGAGGGTAAATAAATGCGTATGTAATTTTAAGGATGTGTTTTACGTACACAAATTCGTCCAGTTGTTACAAGTTGTTGATATGTCAGATTTTTTGAACTGCACCATTCTCGGTCCCAATTTTTTTATTATTTATTTTCATTGTCTATTCATTTTTGTTTACTTAATAATTATTATTTATGACATAATTTTAGTTTATTTTCACTGCAATTGCGTTACCAAGAAGCATTGCTTAGTCATATAAAACTGCCAAATATTTAGCTTAAATTATTGAATTTGTATAGTTATTTTTATATTTTTATTCTTTTTAAGTTATGAAATCTTACATGTCTGATGTATAGTACATATATGTTAGTTTGTCTAATGATTAGTTTTTATTTCCTTTGTATTTATGTCCCTTCAATAAAATTCTGAATGAGTCTATGTGTATTTATATTTTATTATTGTTAAAGGTTTCTTTATGATGTGTTTTTTATATTTTAACTACTTGAATGACTTTAATAAATTTAAAAAAACCTTAGAACCTTAAAAAGGCTCAAATATAACATATGTTTCATCCTCCTGATTGCTTCAAATTTCTTCAATGCATTAACTTTACAATATTCGATTTTATGCATGATATGGTTTAATTATGTGAAAATCATATCATGGGTACAAGGATTTAAGAAATTTAGTGTAAAATCATTTCTAAATTTAAAAATTTTCTTTTTCAAAGTCATTTGTTTTATGTATTTTATCACCCCAGATGTGAAAACTCAAACATACTTCATGACTTCCATGGTACTTGTTCATTTTGTTTATAGGCGGAAAGTAATAAAATGTTTTGATGGAGAGGTAAAAGCTTCAGAATTTTCAGCCTTCAGCCATGGCAAGGAATAATATTATAGGAACCGTTTGTAGTTCCCAGGTTGTATTATTTGCATTATAATCTGTGGTATGGTTGAGTCCAGAAATGTCCTGGAGTGATGCGGGCTAACAGCAGTAGAGCTGTTCTGAAGATCAGAGATTACTATTGTCTTCCAGTGATAAAAGGAAGACTTAAATATGTTAATAATTACTGCCACTTTTGACAGAAAGGAAAATATATGAACAGCATTCGGAGCTTGCATTCCAAAAACATTCATTAAGAATAAATGAGTGAATTCTGGAAGTAAAGCAGGGAATATCTCATAGGTTTTAAATAAATATAATACACCTCTCTTTGGTCTACCCACAATTTACTTTATACTAACATCAGTGCTTTCGCGGCTCTACCACCAGCAGAGTAAACTGGCAGTTTATCTGTATTGCATCTAATATCATGATTCTGCTCAATTTGAGAAAATAGTAATTTCTAATCAACCCAGTCTCCTAACTCTTATCCAGCTATAAATTATGATGTCACATCCCTCCACAACTTTCATTTGATTGCCATTGTTCCACTTTGGTCAGCCACTTGTTATCTTTCATCTTGTTAAACTTCTTCAGAAAGACTTCTTGTGAAATACATGTCTTCATTCCTGTTCTAAGCTCTTTCTGTTTGATGCACAATACCACCTATATGCATGTATCTGCCATAGGCTCTCCATTGTATTAACTTGTTTTGTTTTTTTTTTTGTTCAACTTGTCAATTGTGAATTAGGTTTATGACCCAGAAAAGTCTAGGTACTCTGCACAAGCCTGGTAAATATACTTAGATCTCATTTTATAGTTTGCTACACCAGAATTAACACCTTTCTCACTTCCTCCACCATCCATTGTAGGCACAAGATTTCGTTTACTCTTTGAAATAGTTAGACTGGGTTTTTTTTAATATTAATTCTGGAGCCCCTCCATGAGTTTCTCTGACTGCTTCTTTATCACGTACTTGAGTAATGTAAGTTTATCTAACCTTTGGAGAAAAAAAATGTCTCATACTGGTGGGGCTAAAATTTCCTCAATAGAATCCTCTCTCAAGTAGCTAATATGTTAGGCAATAATGTAATTAAAAATAGTGAATGTATTTAAAAATGCTAAATAAAAAAATAAGTAAATGATAACTTGCCTAATTATATTAGGTGAATATATATAATATATTATTGAAAAGTGCACTAAGGAGCGAGGCCGATAGCCGATGGAAGGACAGGACGCTCGTTCTAATTGCGGCCACATTCCCGCCAGCTCAGTATCCCTTATTCAACGATAGTGTGGTCTTTTTTTCTTCTTTTCCGCGTCTATTTTCCTTTTTTCCCGGTTATTTTCTCCTTTTTATTTTCACGTCCGGCAGCTGTGGCCGTTCGCACAGTTTAATGACAGCTGGTGAAGTTTTTTACCCGCCGTCCACGAAGGATCAGATGGAAGGGGATCAGTGAAGATGGAAGATCCACAAACGGACAGGGCTACCAGGAGTACACGGTACAGGGTTTCGGGTTTCATCCGCGTTATAATTCCTGTTGTTGGAGGCCTGCTCCGTTGCCTAATCAGTCTTGTGGTCCGGCGGATTGTGTTACATCCCTCCCCGCTATGTTGTCAACACTGCCTGATACATCGATTCTGTATTCCCTCTTTCTCATCCGCGGCTAATACCATTCTTCTTTTTTGTTCTTAATAATTACACTTGACAAATAACAGCCAGCTTGTCTCGTTGTTAGCATTTGATTATCATTACATGGCTGAAGGTATTTGTGATTGATTTTTGGTAAGAAAAAAAAATGTTATGGCCGCGAACCGAACTCTCGAGGTTTTATTAACCCGGCAATAGCGTTGTTTGTTGAAGTTCATTCAAGGATCAGTAGCCTTGCCATTTTATTTTTAGCGATTAATTATAATTGCAGAAGTATACGTAAACGAAATAAAGGACATATAATCTGAAAAAAACGCTACTACACCTTAGTGTCCGAAGTACATACTGCATGATTGTAAAAACTATCCCATATTTTTGATTAAAAAAATCCACCATTTTATTTCTTAAATCACCTCCAACAAAAATTACATATTCTTTATCGGAATGGGAAATATCGTCTTTAGAGCATTTAATGGGGTTGAACAAATAATTTATGGGATTCTTGCTGGATTTTTTTCTATTATTTTTATGCGTTCATGAAAAATGTGATTTTCCCAGGTCTTTTTGACTTTAAGGTCGAGTATGAAGGGTGACGCTTTTTAATTCAAGAGCCCCAATGATTTTTTTAACTGTGTTTAATTTTAAACAGGCGTGAAATCGTCTTCCGAACAAAAAAGACCAGTTAATTATGAGGTGATAAGTTCGAGCTTCGGTTAAGTCAACTTGTGTTGCATACCAGACTGTGTCGAATGCAAAAGTCTCGGGTAGTGCACTGTCTACTTTCGAAACACTTGTAAACAAATTAAACCGCTCTATGTATCAATCAAGTTGTATGTTGATATATATCAGGAAGGAGTTGTTGAAATTGCTCTCCGGCCCATCGAGACTGTTTCTAATCAACCGAACTATTCAAGATGGTGTTTACACGGCCGGAGTTTAGCCCCCCTAAGAAAAAATGAAAAATAAATAAAAAATCTGTCGGAAATGGTGAGCTGCGCCGATAAAGGGCTGGTGCATAAGGCAGCATATACCTGAGCTAGGATGACAAGAGGTGGACGCCGAATGGGTAGCAGCCGAGCGATGTTAACACAGCTCCTCTCTAATTGGTGGCCTCGGGTTTCTACCGACGCTCTCCATATCGGCTTACATACCTCTATCCTGTCCCCGGCTCACTCCTCCCTGTCGTCATTATCAACGTATTAAAACTACACAAGGTACAAAGAGGTGATTTAAGAGTAAAACAACCAGTCGACCCAAGTCATAATGTTTTATTGTGATGAGGCTATAACTTATAATTTATAATATCAGAAGATAAAATTACTGACAAGATCGGGACTCGAACCCGAGTCCTAACCAGTATCTATCAACTGTGCAATCAGTTATTGACAGTAGTTTTTATTAGCTGTTAATAAAACTGTTAATAATTTTATTAGCTAATCCGAAAGGTTTAGTTGCTTCACTTTTTTTTTTGATTACATCAACAATGAGCTAAATTGTATTTTTTTGAAATATATAAAGGACCTAGAACGATAAAATGGGATAAAAACAATATCAAGATATACACACTTGTTGAACCATCTCAGTTGAAATCGACTCGAAACACGCAGTTTCTGTTATTGGTAATTTTTTAAAATATTACATGATTTCTTGGGAAAGAAATCTTTATTGAAACTTTTGAAAATGGGTATATTTTCCATCCCTTTTCGCTCCATGTTTCCTGAATTGGTACGGTGGAACACAACTAATTTAGCCAGGGGATGTGACTAAATCTTGAATTAATAGGGCTGGGATTTATGTGTAAATTAAAAAAAATATCTATTTAGTTTTTGTAGCCTGTTTAAAATCAACGATGTTCATTGGAGATAATTTGACTTCTATATTATCTGTAACTACCATTCGACAGTGGACTTCTGAAATTAGCTGTATGTTCTTCCATCCTGGGGTTTCGAAAAAAACACCTTTCAATTTAACAAAATCAATTCTTCAATTTAACTATTATTTCTTTCGGTGTCTGTTTCAGTTTTTCAAAGGCTCAGTCAATAGCGATGCGGATCAAGAATATGTTGTGACTAATTTTTTTAATGTCTGGGATAAGAAAATTGCGTTAAACGAAATGTGATTACGCGAGGTAGCTCATTCAATGGTTTGTATTTTTGACTGCCGTAGCGCAATCAAAATCAAGTTCTGACAGAATTTTCAAGAAGTTATTGCAGTAGTATTCAGCTGCCTCTAAGCATATGACCCATCTTGTAACTACTGGTTGAAGTGGCAAGCATAGGTCAAGATAGTGTTTCTTCAAATCAACCCTGTTTTCTACTTTATTAATTAGTCATAATAAGTCATTTATCAATTAATAATAATATTACTGGGGAATTTTAAACAATTTTTTAAGGATTGCATAGTATTAGGAAATGCTAGGCTACACGTACGAACAGGATCGTGATTTTGATCTTTGCACCCTAGGCCAAGGGGCTCACCAGTTCCGAATTCTTTATCATACGAGACGGATGTTACTAGTTTTTATCTACTTTTCTTTGTGAAATAAGTTTAATTTCGTGCCGATATATTATAACGTGTTATTAAATCATAGTTACAGCAATGTGTTTTTCATCTGTTAACAATCAACTTGGAATCATGATCGTTTATCGAGCAACTTCAGAACAGAGAGAAGTCTGTTCACGAAAAGCGATGAAAGGTTAGTGAATTTGTTTTATTAAGATCTCAATGTGGTTTTTATTAGCATGTTATAAAGTAAAAACTGTTTTTAAAACTATTTTGCAAGATTATCACAATAATATTGAAACCATACGTCTAAATATTCTACATTTTCATAAACATTTGGACCGCAGACACTAACAATTCCTTATAATTACTCATTATGCTGTTGATAAAGGTTCTTTTAAAATTTTATTTTAAAGACAATCGAAACTGGTTTATCACAGTACGAACAGCATAACAGTCTCGAATCACTATTAAATGTTTAGCCAGGAGATTCTCAAATGAACTTGGCACCTAGATCTTTCTTTTTTTTTAGCACTTCTGTAATTTTTCACCACCCGCATTTTCCCGTTTATTGTATAAAATCACAGCTTCAATTGAAGAGACAGATAAATAAAATTTATGAGTGTGAAGGGAAGAGATTCCGTAAATTTAGCAAATGGTTTTCAGTCCAGTTATCCAAGTATTTATTTTAAAAAACGTAACAACTTAAACAAAATTTCTACACTGGAAATATAAACATTAAAATGAGACTATTACTGTCTAAAGCAGCCAACGCCACAGTTTGATTTTTTTTTAATTGAAAATTCTCATTTCTCTTGAATTTATCAGTAATTACGAGCATTAAAAAATAAGACTCCTATATTACACATGAGCCATTTTGAATATAGCGCGATGATGTGTAAATGATGGCACCAAATTAACACCATCCGGTATTAGAGCTCATCCCGGAAATGGGCGTTCGCAATAGAGGCTTGCATACTAAATTAGTTAAGCCTCTCTTAAATATGGATTGGTTATAATTAAAACAAGGTATTTTGAGTCAAGTATTGTTTTGTTATTTTCAAGAAATTTTCTCAAAATTATGATTTTAAAATCCGTTTCACTAACACAGAAATTTTTATTATTCCAGAACTTAAACCATATTTATGAAAAAAAAATCTTGACTTAAAAGTGTTCAATTTATAAGTTGTTCACTCTGGCAATCAAACCGGTCTACTACTTGTTAACATGATCTTCTTGGTCTTGGTTTTTTCTATGAAATCGGTTAGTGCGATATTTATAATATTCCTGCACCTTAGTCTACCTTTAAAATTAAATTTTATAACAAATCTATTCTATCAATTTTTCCCACTTTTGACCCGCTAGATTGTTATTAGACAGCCTACTGTGCGACGTTAGCCTCGATGGTTAGTAGCTTTCAATTGCCAACAATGCTAATTGTCTTCCTTGGACGTCAAACCAACAGAAAAAAAGAGCTGTCATTCCGCTTTTTCGGCCCATATATATAAAAGATACGCGGGGAGTAGAGTATAAGGAAGTGGTCTTACCCCAGAGGCAAGATAGAGTGTGACCTTGCGATGCGCCAACTGATAAACCGATAATGGGCATAAGTCAGCAGAGAACGGTGCGACGGAGAAAGGTCGCGAGGATTACATCTGTAGGAAAGGTTAGCCACTCCATTTTGTGCCGGTCGGGTCTTCTGCAATATGTGTCCTTTTGTCTATAATTGTACCTGAACGCGGTTGAGTAATTGTCGGCCACAATCGCTTTGGTCCTGAGCACAGTAACGGCCAAGGTATCTATTCTGTGTGATCCTGAGTGGATTTCAGCTTCATGGCATCGCTTTGTATTCCGAATCCGGAAGAGTCCTTGGGAAAAATCGTTTATGATATTCGTATCATCAGTTTCATTGGGTTATGCTGATGACATCATGATGTTCATATCATCTAGACGACAAAATTCTGGACCATATGTCCATTTCAGAAGGTCCATTTCAACTTCATTTATTTTTACTCATGTGAAGTGCTTGGAAATTCATAAAATAATTCATGAATGTTTTATATTGCATTCCTCATGAAACCGGAGTAGCTCAAGATCATTGCAGATAAAACCTGTAAATTTAAATACAAAAACATTAATATAAATAGTAGGTTTAAATCTGGTAATCTTCTAAGAAAATTAGCCAGGAGTCAATCCATTTTGAACAATTCGATTTTTCAAATCAAATTTGAAAAATTCGGGTGCCTTTATCCATTGCTCCACCCTCATGAAATGTTTATTGGGCGAAGTAATGTCAATATTGTAGTTTATAATTATTAATTTTTATTGCTGTTGAACTTTTGTGAAAATAATATTACAATTTTATCAACCATAACATTAAAACAAGCACACGCACTACGGTTGAGTTCGACACTTTAAACGCCTTTAAGCCAACTGTAATCCCCCCAAGTGGTTTAATTGTTTAAAAGTTGACGTAGTAACGCTAAAGGCCCATACCTTCCATATGCTTTAGGTTAGCGCCAAGATCTTAAGACTATTTTAGGTGAAGTAATGACCCGAATCGTTTGGAAACCCCCTTTCAATAGGATTTTCCTATTTAAAATTGATCAACAAATGTTTTATTACAATTTCTAAAACTTGATAAATACATGGAAAGGGGAAAATTATAAGAGGTGTGGTCATATATATTATCTTCCGTAACTTAAATGCAGACATAATTTAAGTTCTATGTATTATCTATGGCCTCTTCTTATGCGGAATAAAAGACCCAAACAAATTCTGAGCATTATGCCGATAACCTTAGATAGCTGCTCAATAATCAGAAAGTTAATGTTTTTAGAACCTTCAATTTATATAGAAACAAAGCCTAGCAGAAATCATAGCAGCATGATGTCAATTTAACTTCCGGAAACAGTAAAAGTGACCATTTTTACTACAAAAAATGTTTTAATACATAATAAACTCAAATTTAGTCATTGAAGCTGATGTCCCAATTAAACCTAGCTACAATAAACAAATTTGTTCAGCCCTATATAGCTCGCAGACAGCGTGAAGTCAGCCCGGAACACCAAAAGGACCTTTTTCGTGGAATGAACCACATATGTAATTTATATGGGCAGAAACCTGTTTTCTTTTTCACATTTTGCATGGAACCAATTTTCACTATTTAAAAAGACATCAACTCTCTCAATGATTTTTGGAACTCGACAAGATATGGTCTGTGTCTTAGTTATATAAGGCTTTTGGTTTTCCAAACCAGAAACTCAGGTGTCCGACACCCAGGCATAAAACTTTACATTATGACTCGAAAATACTGCCGAGAATTAAGGGTCAACAACATAGTGATTACTTGATAGTAAAAATTAGGCTGTTACTACAAGGAATAGGTCATTAAATTAAACGTATTGGCCCCCCAGTTTAAAAATATCTAATAGTTGGAGCTTTAGACTATTCTAATTAAAAAAAAAAATGTTTGAACTCTCAATAGTGGTCGCAGTGTTTTCCAACCACATTTCGGCATACTTTGATAAAATTTTAAGTGAAATTTCTATTTGAATACAGGAAAAATACATTAATCAAGGCCAATGAGGCGATAAAGAAAGTAATTTATCCGACAGCGATGAATAGGCACTCTTATTGAGAACATATTTTTATTAGTGCTTAAATCATTATATATTAGTTAAAAATTGATATCGTCAACATCAGTTTTGAGCGTTTTCACAGTTTTGTGTGCTCCTTATTGACCTAAAACAGAAAAATGTAGATATAATTAAATTTAGTTTGAGATAAAAAACAGGAGATTTTCCTTGATACTACCCACTAATTTGTTGTTTATCCAGTACTTGTTTGCTTTTATAAAGAGATGTTAATCTTAACATCATACCTTGTGATAAGTAAGTAGTTTCACCTTGTATCTTAGTTAACATCTATGTAAACGATATGATTGTTGCAAAGATCACGTAGTTATATGACATAATTGTTGCACTCTGACTCAGAATATCAGCAATCAGTAGCCTACATCTTGCTAAGAAGCGTGGTGACTCTGGCTGCTAGATGGCCCATCCAGATTTCAGCAACACAGATTATTGTTGTAGGAATGTCGAGCGTAATCATAATCACTCATTTCTCGGATTTCTACTAGGCTTTGTTTCTATATAAATTGAAGGTTCTAAAAGCATTAACTTTCTGATTATTGAGTAGCTATTTAAGGTTATCGGCATAATGCTCAGAATTTGTTTAGGCCTTTTATTCCGCATAAGAAGAGGCCATAGATAAGACATAGAACTTCAATTATGTCAGCATTTAAGTTATGGAAGATAACATGCTAGGGTTTAAGGAATGCAATGTTTCTGTTGATCCCAAACGGAGAGACTTAACGTTGAAACAAGTAAACGTAAACAAGTAACAAATCGTCATCTTCCGTCCGATTCTTTTCAAATTATTCAGTAGATGTCATGAAAACGATTGAATCCAACTAAAATTTTTAATCTAAAAACGTGTCATTTGCTCAAATGTAAGTATTAAGAAGTATTAAAATAAATAATTAAACTTATATTAGCATGCATCGCTACATATTAAGCTCAAAGATGCCTGAAAAATTCTGACAGTTCCACATTGATTATGACACCAGAAAGATATTCGAAAATACAAAGATTTGGGCGTCTATTATAGAAATGGAGTATTTAGCGTTTTCGAGGTGTTTTAATAGATTTTTTGTTTGATCTTACAAAGGATAAGATTTTAAACATTAAGTCAGTTTTCTCAAATAGAGAACGACCGATGACATTTCATAAAGGGTAAAGTTCCTAACCCCATCTTCCCCAATGACTAAGTCCAATAGCTATTCTCTCTGACCTTTCCAAAAAATTTAAGCTTGTTTAAATCGCTTACAATGCGGCTTCCACCTCATGTTTTTCCACCCAATCAGCTCACCACTACAATCTGTCATTGACTAACAGCACATATCTATCCTCTTAGACTTTACCAAGGCATTCGACACCCCTGATCACACTACATTTTTCTATCGAACTAGTACCGATGTCCTTTTCTAGCTGTCTTACGCTGGTTTAAACCATTAAGCTCAAATCGTTCCCAGGTTGTACTCATCCCTGATGAACCTCCCCAACCCCTGTCATTGTCATCCTGGTGTAACTAAGGGTTCATCTATTTCGTCATGGGCCTCTCTCCAGAATCCACGATTGAATGCGGAGAAACCCAAGATTGTCATCGGTTAACGTCCCCTCCTCAAAACCCTGTTTCATATTCCTTCTTTTGCTATCGATGGTCGACCTATCCAACTCTCTATTTCAGTAAAAAATCTAGGTTTGGTCATTGACTTGGTCATGGAAAGAACACTGTTCGCAAAATGCCCTCCGATTTATTCCGATCTTTAAACTGCTCAATCTTGTCATCTCCACCCATTACATACGCTCCAACTCCTAGTTTTCTCCCTTCAATTGCCCCATTTTGACTACAGTTGTGTGGTGTATGGTAGTGTCTGTGGTGGTAGTATCTGTGGAGATCTCGAGACTCGGTAAGGGGCTTATCAATTGTTTTCTTAGATTTATACTCGAAATTACCGTCGCATTCACTACTCAGAGTTAGGATGACTGGATTCTTTCGCCCGTCGCCAATACTTCCTTGAATCCCTCCTTTTCAATACTGTCATAACTAAAATACTAAAAAGCCCCCTTACCTTCACAACTTACTCCAATTCAGATCAGCGATCAAATCCTGCAATACTAGACCCTACCCTTCCGATCACTATTTCCCTTCTCATAAATCTACTTCCTTTGACAGTTTTTATCTTATACATGCAAAAGCTTTCGAACTCTATTCCCATCGTCATTCATAGTTCATCAATTCTCCCAATGTTTAAATCGAGTATTTAAGAGTTCCATACCTCCCTCCAATATAACAGTTCATAATTCGTCGTTATTATTGTGTTTACTTATTTTTCATACGTCCCTACAACCTTCCCCTTGTAATAATTTTCATTTTTTTTTGTATATTATTATTTCTTCATTTTTGTTTCAATTTGTTGCTGTTAATTCTTTGTAGTAATCTCATACGTACATTCCCATAGCACATTGTATTATACATTTAATTATTCAAAAGGTTAGGAAATCTGTTTAATGGTACGTATTTGTTTTGCTAGACATTCCTGTTTCTCGTTATTATTCCTATGGGGGAGTGCCTCAGAATAATTTTTTTTTTTTTTCATTTCATTTCCATATTTTCTTCATTTATATATGTTTACAATATCCAAAATATTTTTACTTGTGTAATTAATAGTTTTTGTAAGATAATTATATTTATGTTTAGTTCTTAAATACACATACTTAACCCCATGCAGAATTCATCTATTTTCATGCCAGGTAATTAATGACGGATGTTAAGCGAAGAGGAGAGTTAAATGTTATTTTTTGCCTTACAAAATCAATTACCTCAGTGTTCCTGCCTTTTACGAGAGTGCTTAATGGCGTCAAGCACCCAACAGAAATTATACGTAAGCATGACTATTTTGCTTCCCAGATAAGGTCTACAGGCATTTGAACAGAGTGCTATTTTCTTACTACAACTATTGTCTCATCCCAGCCCTGAATAGACTCATGAAATGATCATAAGGTTGCTGAGTATTTTGTAAGTCTATTGAAGAGCTGCTCGTTAGTTGAAATCTGTGGAGGTTATTTACCCCGTAGCACTTAGTATCTCAAGAACAATTGCTCGCTTATTTTTGCTGGTTGCCTCTTTGTGCCGATGCAATGAGGCAAAGCAAGGTCCTTTTGTCAACTTTTTCCAATTACTGTACCATTCAATATTATAGCTGTGGGTCATGTCTACAACATATTTTTAACTATAATTTTGCAACATTCACTTTGTCGATTTTTTTTTATATTATTTCATAATTTAAGGATCACGTGAATGAATGGCACGCTAAGCAGCAATGCTGTTTTGAGACATTTTCTATTGAAACTTTTACTATCAAATATATTATCCATTTTTTTACGGTTTCATTCCTTTCGATTACAAAATTGTGTTGGACCATATCCACCGCAACAAGATAATTAATTTATTAATAAACTATCTAGTTGATTGAGTACTTATTTATTTTTGGAAACTGTACTTAATTAAAGGAGTAATTTTTAGTAACATTGTGTTCTTGCTTTGAGTATAACCATATAGCAATGCATTTTTTTTTGTTGGATCGAGATAGCAGAAAAGTTCTTGAACAATTTGTGCGTATACTCTTATTATTTAAATGTTTTATTAATTAAACATAACAATGCTTTAGGGATCAAAATAATTGAAAATTGTAGAAGCGATTTTCATCGTGATCCGTTGAACATTGAAAGTGACCTGGAGTATCTTTAAAAAAATATACCAATGTCCATTAATCAAATTTTTCATTTGCATGTCTAATTCATATTCTTCTTACCCCCTTTTATGCTGATTAGTCTTCCTTTTTTTACTAAAACAAAATTTTTATTTTTGAGCTAAATAATATCCCGATAACGATAACGTTTTTCTCTCTTTAAATGTATTTTATATTTCACATAAGCATCGTTTCAACAAATCCTGATATCGTTTGAACCTTTTGTTTTTTTATTTTAACGTTTACCACCAGTAAGCTAACAAATCATTCGGATAGTTAAGCTAAACAGTATTAAGTAAAACTTAAATTAGAGCAAATGTTATTAGCTCATAATAATAGTTAACTTAGTAGGTGATTTTCTCATTATATTTCCTGCTTCATCGGAGCTGTCAATTAGAGTTAGATTTACATAGCGTGGGCGTCTTACTAAACTAACTCAATTATGTCATTAAGATTGATTTATTGATTTTCTGAATTCCAGTTCCTATTTTGATATACTTGCTAATTATCCTTCTGCAACCCGTTTTTATCCTCAGTTATAATGAGACTTTCCATTTTTTTTTTTTTTTGTTTATTATTATTTATTCCATCTCAAGACATTTTTGTTTATGTACATAAATCTCCTGGAGTGGTAGTTTCGCGGCTCGTTTAGCTCAGTTCGGCGCCAAACAAGTGCGTGTTACTCCAATATCGCTGGTGTGATGAGTGCCTGTAAGTCATATATCATTTGTCCTCTTGGAAATTACATACATTACCTTCTGGGATTTTCGCCTTCGATTCCTACCCACGACAGTTCCTCCTCCCCAAGGTGAGGTTGCAACAGAGCTCGCAGACAATAAGGTTGATGATGTTAGGCAAACCTCAGAAGGGATATACTGGACTTAACGTCATGGTCGATGATTTATTCCCGGCTTAAAATACACAGATGCTAATAGATGTCAACCATTGGAAGGAATATTTTACAATATATTATACATAATGACCATTCGTGGGATATTTCAGTATGTGTTGCATGTTGAAAAGCGTTATGATACGATTCCATAGAATTTATTAATTATAGAGTGACCAACGATGCGCATCGACGATTGACACTTTCTGAATTATCAATGATCCGATTGGTTATTAAATATATGTTGTTATATAGTGGGAGTATCTAGAACATAACACACCCTTCTGGAAATACTGAGAAGAGGAAAAATAAATCCATGAAAAATTACCGAGCCACACCTAAGCAACATCCAGGTCATTTAATCCTTTTTTATAACAAGGTAATTTGAGGTCTGACGCTGGCTAGATTTCTCCACTCATGCGCCGAGTGGCTGTGGCTCTCACTGTTGACTACTTAATAGTAATATAGTTGCAGTTATCTGCTGAAGGATATAATACGTTTTACAAGTCGCACAACTTCGATAACCTCCAATTATTCCTCTTGTCTTGACTATCAGACCCATATTGCCAGGATTACTTGACTATCAGACCCATATTGCCAGGATTACATGACTATCAGACCCATATTGCCAGGATTACTTGACTATCAGACCCATATTGCCAGGATTACTTGACTATCAGACTCATATTACCAGGATTACTTGTGGTCCTGCCGGCTTTCTTTGCTTAGGGCTCGTTTCATTATCTTTCTCTGTTGGATTGACGTATAAAGACAGATAGTTAAATGGTTTCATTTAATGACCCAATGAGTTGGATTAGCAACTCTGTGAAACATGTTTTCATATCACAGTTATTAGGATCTCGACTTTTTATTAATAAAGTTAATTATTTTTGTAGCCTAAATTTTAGGCTTTCTTTCCCTTTTCTTGATAATTTACAAACTTCTATCTTTCTGTTTAATGTTATTTATACCACCTACAAGTTCGTTGGAGTGAATAATTTTTGCAGGGAGACCTTCCACTGCGCCCTTTGGAGGACATTAGTCAATGGGCAGGCCTCCCACGAGAGAGATCCAATGCTGTAGGGCTAGAAAACAAAGGGGGGTTGGCCTACATACAATAAAGGGAACGCCACAAACTGGTCTAGTGTTGGGGGGGGGGGGCGGCATCGAAGATTTTTTTTTCATAGGGGGGTGACTATTGGGTTTCGGGAGAACACATGTTTTTAGAGCTGAACTTGATAGCGGGCTGTCGGGCGGAAACGTCACCACGGATTAGAGCGATCTCTGGGCCACTAGGAACCACTCACCACTCTTGCCTTCTCTGCAGGGTAGTAGACCATAGGACCTAATCTAGTTGAGTCATCGGGTGATGAACCATCGGCACCTTGTTGGTTTTATTCGTTTACATCATTTATGTACTAAATAGGGTTACTACTAAAAAAAATATTTGTTTATTTTTTTGTAAAGTGGTTATAGAGCAACAATAATAATTATAACAATAACGTAAAAAATAAGTTTTTTTTAAAGTAGATTTAAGTTTTTATCTTTATTGGGTTCAAATAACACAACTGATTACTATTTTGCATTCCACAAAAACTTCTTTATTTTTATTTTTTATCCGTTGTGTTTAATGCGCCCTTGATAACATTGAAAAGAATTAATATTTCCAATGGCCTAGTCAACTGTGGACCTACACGCAATCGAGGGTTGATATACGCTTTTACTAACTCTTTGTAATAGTATTCCACCCAACTCATAATAAATAGTATTAATCATGAGCTTTAATTTGATGCTATACTTAATATGAAAAGAAAGTATTTACATTTAAATTATAAATAATTGAACGTTCGTTCGTTATATTTCATAAGGATCTTATATTTTCAGCAACTGTTAGGCATGAAAAATGCAAAATATCTCCTCCCTGTGTAAAACTAGAATTGCTGATAAATCTCGAATATAGTTTTAATCAATCGGGGTAATTATAACTCAATTTCAGTTCTAGTATATTATAATCAGGACGTCAAGATCTTTCAAGTGATAAGCTACCTAATGTCATAGGAATATATTTGTATTTTAATTACAAGTAATTGATTAATAATGGACCCTTCAAGGTACTCATAAGAAGAAAGCAGGAGGAAGCAGAACCGGTTGTTCAATTCTAGTAGAATAAAAATTATTAACAGATAGGATCAAAACAACACGACCAGCCGAAGAGTATTCAAACAGCAAAAGAGACTTAGCAATATTGAAAGGGGTCTGGGAGAAAGATAAATTCTACGAGAAAGACACTTATTGGTCAGAAAATATAATTCCTGATATCATCAGACCCTACGAAGTGACCAGTATCAGTAATGAAGATGTAAAAAATGCGATAAAGTGAATGAAGAAAATTAATGCAGGATGCCTAGATAAACTATTGGTTCAAATATTTCAACAATGTTCATCTCTAGCTTGCCATTCATTATCAGGATCTTCTAACATGTGAGTCGAACCCTTCATCAGAATTCTGCACGGGCATACTTACCTAATACCTTAGAAGGTAAGAAACACTTGGACCTAGCATGTCTCAACTTGGTGTATAAACTTACCACCTCAATAATAAGCTATAAAAGTAACCACCACCTGTCTGCAAAGATGATTATGGCCAAAGAGCGGCTAGGCTATAAGAAAAATTCGAGTGGATGCAATAGAATTTTGGTCATTGATAGTTTGATTGCATCCCGAGTAACAAAAAGGGTATATCCGGGATAGATTTCCACAAGACCCATTAGAAAGGACACCCACGGGAAAGATATATACGACTTGTATCGCTTGTGCAAGAATAAGGTGAAATCTTATACAGCATGTAATTTCAGGCTGTCAGGGTTGGATGTCTTCAAATACATAGTAACGCTACAAAAATTAATCATCAAGCTTGTTAAGTAACCAATCTCCCTACTATTGATACCATTTAGCGCCCATTGTCTCAGTGAATAATATCCTTATTTACTGGGATAATCTTATCAGTATTTCCCACACTGTTTTTAATAATAAGTCAGGCATCTTAATGATTGGTAAGAAAACAAAACTGGCGCGGATTATGGTATTGAGATAGGAGTTCCTTTGGATGACAATCTGCTAAAGGTAATAGCTGAAAAGAAGCGAAAACTCCAAGATTTAGCTGAAGAATTAAGGCGAATCAGTAGACTTGAGAGTAGGGTTTTCCCCGACATCATTTCTTGCAATGGATCGATCCCGAAGGCACGTTGAAATCTATCTGGAGCTATCGAAGTATTTACTTGACAGGATCCAGTAAGCAACACTCTTGGCAACTGCATAGTTCAAAAATTCAGCTACATAAATTTATCCAGACCTAGCCCTTACATTCTTGCCCGGTTAGGTAAATATTTGTAGAATATTCCGAGAAAGCATTAGTCAAATTCGCAAAAAAAACCGAAAAAACTTTAAATTTTAACAGTAAAACATGAATAATAAACAATTAATGTGCATATACCTTTAATTTGTATTTTAGCAGCCTACATACTAATAAGTTAAATGACCTTATGTGACCTATGAGCTTAAATAAGATAAAATTAAATGTTGTAGCTTGTATTTTATTAAAAGCACAATAGCTATTATATATGAAATGCAATTCACTTATTTTTAGTTTAAACAGATCTTTTTTAATAAAAACTACAAAAAAAAAACACTAAAAATTCTAAAATATATGAATCTACATAAATAAAATCCTCTCAATGACTGATAACGGCAATCTAATAATCAACTTGGCACATGAAGCTGAACTTTTGTGGGGTGATGCTTCTAATACTGTTGAGGTACACTAAGAAAAATTAAGCTCCTTAGATGTCTAAAATTGGCCAAGGGGTGAAACTTGAAAGATTACACCAAAATAATCCAAAGACAGAGCGCTGAAATTTTGTCATGACATCCTCGTGCAGGCAGCCGGTTAACTAAAAATTTAGTTTACAAGGAAGTATTATAAAAAGTCTTTAGCACGATTTACAATGTTCCTTGCAATATATTGTAGGACCGTTACGAGGAAAGCCATACAGACCTAACACTGGTGGCGGAGAAATAGTTGAAGTTGTCTATGACCATGACCAACTGCTTGTAGTTTAATAGTATCTGTCACACAATTATTGATCATATGACTCCATTTCTTGATAGGTGTTGCACTGTGTCCAGGAGAAGAGCTCGGTAAAGGTTAGATTTTGTGGTCTTGGAATGCCACGAGCTCACTTTCGGAATCTTAAGCGAAAGCTGTCTCTAAAGGCGAACGTTAACAGGATGGAAATGAACTGAACTACTGGAGACGTGCAACTAGGAAGCAGACCCAGAAGCCGCCATCCAAGGATATGCTAGTTTAGCAGTGCAGAAGCCAGGGTACTCCACTGGGAAATGTGTGGACGCTGAAAGGCAGCGCCGGACTAAATCTAGCAGGTTAGGTACACGGGTAAAATAAAAAGGAACTAGTTAGAAACATCAGTGTAGCTGCGAGCACTGGCCACAACTAATGACAGAGCTGTTTATTTCCGTCAATCTGGAGAGGTTTCATCAACCTGACCTGGCGATCCTGGTGGTGGTCTGGGAACTAGCATCAGTGTGTTATTTATTTATATGAACAATATTCACCTTTTTTATTTGGTTTACAGGATTGATTACATAACAGTTTACATTGATATATCAGACATATTATAGGATAATTTTGTCCGTGGTAAAAAGGTTGCCACACCATATATATATTGCTACTTATTTTACTCTCTCATTAATATCAAAATAAGCTCATTGTTATTTCTTATTACAAAAAAGTAATTTTCTCCAGTTTTCTTGAGAGTACTCATTAGGGACGCACTGTGAAGTGGTGTAGTTCTGCAATAAATAAATGCTATTATTAAAATTTTTGTTTTGATAAAAGTACAATCTGCCTGATTGGGCAATAAGTAATTGCAATCAATGTTCTCATTCATACTATATTTACAATTCTTTATTCATAAAGTATTTCACACCCCAGAGACCTCCCAAATCCACATGGTTGTCACTCCCCTCGTATGAGAAAGCGGAGATTAAAATTATTATTGGTATCATTGGTAATTTCTTAGTTTAATACCTTTTTCGAGTTTATTGTCAATTTATTTGATAAGTGATTCATTGGTACAAAATATTTATTTTGAAGGAACTATCATTCATTCATTACCTCTGTCGTTACTGAACGATTACTACTGACGAGTTTAGTGAGTAATTAATTCAGAACTTTTACCTGCCCACATATTTTTATTATTTCTAATATTGCTAGCGCTTTCAATGGTTTAAACTATCATCTTTATTTGGTGGATAGAAGAGATGCTATCTTCATTGTTCTCACCGTGCAACTTAGTGAGTGGTGGGGGGTGAGACTCGTCATTTCTGTTTAATTAATTGATCTTAATGAATGGATCACATTTAATTTTCCAATTGGTAATTAAGAGGGAAGTCTGGAGGTGGTTTGTAAATTTGTATTTTATTAATCAACAATTCACTCCCGGCGCACCAATATGCCCTTAACCTTAAAAAGTGTTATCCTGTCTTAGAGTGTTATTTCTTTACAAGTAACATTATTTTTTGTTTCGCTAAATCCGTTTCACGGGCACTTACCAGTTCCTTTTTGTTCTCTTATCCGCGATATAAGGGCTATTCTTCTGAGTAAATATCGGAGTACATAGGAGATTAGGACCTTTCCCAGAAAAGGGAGGTGATGTGGTCAGCTATCATATCTGGCGGCTCTGGTCCGAGAGGCTGGGTAGCCCGCCTAATGATCCCCTACAAATTTACACTTGCCCGCTAAGAAATATCTTTGAGATAGATATCTGAGGCCGCATAAACTCGCCAACTTTACTGGTTCCATCCAGCCCTTTTTAGAATTCATTTGCATATTTTTTTTATTTTTCTGTTTCGGGCTATCCCGTCGTAAGTGGAGTTTTTTTTTACGGAAATTCACCTGAAGATTTACTCTCAATTAGCCAGAAAATAATAGATCTAGAAACGTAGATCGTTGAGTTTAATTGGATAGGAATTATAGGGACATAGCTCAATGTTGAACTCTAATTAGAACTTTTGTTTTCTATTTGCTTTTCTTAAATCTGAAAATCGCGAAGTTAAATTACGTTATAGCGCTTGTGATCTAATTTATTAAAACATTGACCCTAAGTGTTAAGAGTCATTCATGCCTTCAGCAGTCTTCAGTTTGGGTTCTGAAAACAATCGTGGAGAAAGAGTTTCTTACTACATAATACCTGGTATCAAAGTGAAAAGATATATTACTTGTGCTCCTCGTCCTTCTAGATGTATGCGATAATCAGACCGTTTCTTGATAAAAATGACTTTCCAGGTTAATTAATGCCACATTAATCATCTTCGAGTTCCAAAAAATGCTCACCTCAGTTTTACTATCTTTAACTTTTAATCCCAGGTTAAAGATTTTCTTTCCAAAACATTCATGGTTTCTTATGCTAAAGATTTCCTTCCAGCAAGCCAGCACTGAAACTTGCCTGTTGCAAATAAATACTTACAAGCAGATGTCAACGAGTTTGCTGGATGGAACAACTCAAAACAAAAGGCCTCAGGCTGTAACAAATATGTTACAGTTAATAAAAAAGAATCTCTTGGACAAAATACATAAGTATCAAATAACTACGGCTGTTCCTAGACCTTACTCTCACATTAACAGAAAACTGTTAGTAGCAACTTCTAAATTCATTACTAGAATAGGACTTACTAATAATAACTAAAAAGAAATCAGAAGAGAACTGTGACAACGGTATTTTTAGACAGTGAATAGGGCTAAATAGAGTAACGTGAAGGGATATAAACTCAAACAAGGGTTTGATAAATCAAAAGTGTGGGCAATTTTCTTTCTTTTTTTATCCAGAAATGAGAAATTGGATACGTATTTCAAAATGGAAAGTGTAGTTGGTGCAAAAGACTTATAGTTTTTGAAATGGTGTTTATGTGACTCCTAGAGTGTATTTTATATACAACAACTTTATTATGATAAAATTACAATCTGCCTGATTGTATAAGTAATTGTGATAAATGATCTCATTAATATATAAATACACCCTCAGTCACTCGAGTAGTATCTAATATTATTTTAGGGACTAGTTGGCCACAGGCATCATTACCATCCGTGATTCTTCGTAACGTCAATTTCAGAGGAGCAAGTTTTCTGTTTTACACTTCTTAGCGTCTGTTGTTATCTTCTTATTCATTATTTTTTCCCTTCTTAAAACATTTTCTAGGTAAACAGAGCTTTTCCCTATTAGTTCTTAGAATTAGCTCATATTAGCTCCTATGCTGTACACAATGCGTCTATCTCTTGTCTACATTAGTTCATTTTATTCTTTTGAACACAACTTTTGTTATTACTTATTACCACTCTTTTGAACCTCCACTTTCTTTTGTTTTAATCCAGAACTGATGGAAGCGTGTATAGTATGTCGTTTATTTAGAAAATTGATGAAAACCTACCAACTCGATTCCATCATTTCCCAACTACTACTACTAATTTCTGCTCACTCCGAGCTAAATATTATTGGAATGAGCGGAAATAGTGTGACGGCAGGAATGAGGCGAAACATGAGGACACATGTTCCAGAAGGAGAAGGGACAAACGGTACATCTGTTTTGCAGAGGGTTGGAGTCTGTACGTGGGGGGTTTGCCTTCTCAGAACCTGATGGCATAATTACCGACGTGGACCGGCCAAAAAACAGACTATTTAAACATTCGGCCTGGGACATCGGCTTTTTTCTCCGTCCATGGGACCGTTTAAGATTCCGGCCTGGGGAGGGGGCGCTTGTTAAAAATTGTACCCCCCCCCCAGCGATTCCGGTTGTCTGTCCCTCGCGAGTACACTGGATTCTCAGCCTTGTGTATCGCTTGCCCGGGCCCAATGCCGTTATAATTTCTTCTTTTTTTTTATGGCGGCGATATCATTTCATGTAGGCTCCTGTGTGGGCAACTCTTGACTGCGTAAGCCAAGCCGTCCCGACTTATCAAAATCAAAGATAATATCGTACCCATGGAACTGCGGATAAGTTGCCTTACATAATTTAAAAGTTTATCATGGATAAGCTATGGTCAGAAAAATATTATCTTACAGCTATTCGAGCCAAGATCCACTTTCAGACATGATAACAAAGTCGTTTACCCTGATTAAAATACATAATAAAGTCACGCGTGTAATAAAAGGTTGATGGTTAATACTTTTTCTTGGTGTTAAATTATACCTGCTTGAAACCTTGCCATCATGATTGCTTAGATAGTTTTGTGGCGAATAATCTAACCAAGGCAGAAAGGAACTTTTTCGGCAAACTTCATACGGGTGTAAACAAAATTTGATTTGGTTAAATAAAAAAAAAGATAAGACGACACACAGACACGCAACACTTCTCCTGATCTAAGGCGCTTTACGCTCAAGGGAGACAGACGTTTTCGCCTCTCTTGTTGACTTGCATTGATTTGTTGAAAATCATTAGGGAGCTGCTGTGATTGAATTCGCAGTACCAATTGTTGTTGGACTTGCGAATTGTAAATAGTAAAAAATATATTAAAGTGACCCATTTGTCACTTCCAGTTCACTTTTACGCCCCATGGATTTATTATTATTGTTACGGACGTACACGTGGTTAATTATAAAGTTATTATAGTTTTCGGGTTTAAAAAAAAAGGGTTTCGTTCGAAGATGAAGCCTTCGAGTAAATATTTATGTGACTTTAATTCAGTTAATAAATAACGGTCAACGTTCTGACAACGTTTATTTTTGAACGGCGAAGATCAAGATGAAATTACAGTATCAGTAATCGACGAGGTCCATTGAGCCGGATCCTCGGAAGAAGTCAATGGAACGACAATGGGCCATGACTTGGAGCCAGGAATTAGCCGATGTGTTCTGGCAGAGGGAATCACTTGGGCTATCTGCGGCGATAAGCGAACCTGCTCCTCGATAAATCACTCTATGTAAATTTTAGCCCGCCCGCCAATAGAGTTTATTGTTGCTAATGAAACCCTACGGACGGATGGCCGCTCTGTTGTTGTGCCAATACCGTTAGGGCCCTGCTATTGTTTCGAGCAGGACAGATGAAGATGGCCAGGGCGATATAGGGCCTGTGGTTTGGGGTAACGGGGCCCCTCTGTGAATGGGGCATTGTTTGAGGTGCCTGGGGGGCTGCCCGCGGGCCGGCCTTCACTCCCTGACCCCTCGCCAGTGTCAGGGCAGGGTACCGTGCTGTCTCGTCTTACCTGACCGCCAGACTTATGCAAAACGACCTAATGTTGTTACTATACATAATAGCGATCTTTTTTTTTATCATCATTTCTTTTATTTTTAATTAATTTACGGTTTTACATGCTCCCCCATGTAGGGCTGAAATGCAGGCTACCGGACTCCCCAACTTCTAATTACAGAACATAGCTATACGAAAGGTATGAAGTGCACTTAAGTTCTGTTACTCAAGCGAGCATATTCCCTCAACTCTGTGAAAACTGCATATCTTCAACTTAATATCACAATATTCATACACTCAAATCTCCATATTTTTTAGTAAACTATTTTGTAAAAATCTTGCATTGGTTAGGAAGAGATGTTAATTTAATGAACGCGTCACAATGGTTTGAAAAGTGTGCATAGCTAAAACTCTTCCTTCATTGTCACTTTTTGGTGGGCTTAGTTGTAAATGTAATTGAAACCGTAATTATGGGTTAATGACGATTTGTAATCGCTACGAGTTATAATTACGCCGTCATTAAAATTCGTAAATTGTAATTTTTCCCAACAACGCTCTTTACTTCTCAGGATCATTATCTCCAATCTACTAACCCCGAGGTCCTCATGCTTGACTGAATATATGAAACTGCCCTCACCTGTCTTCGTGGGCCGTATTACGACCGTACTGTCAGGCTGGTGGTCCTTCCTCTCTTTTTGGGTCGTCAACTGACGCAGTAGGGTCTATTTCAGATTCCCTTCTAACGCTCACTAGTCGAGTTTAGTATAGGCCTAGAAGTTTTTACCCAAAGTGTAGTTGACTTTTGTAGGCAAGCTTTATTGACATCACACATGGAAATATACAGTAACGAAACCCGCGCTGGAAGAATCGACCTAAATCTATTTATTAGAATCGAGTTAATTTTAATTAAGGTAGTGAATTTTTGGTTCTAATCCTTTGCACACAAATACCTCTTCAGGTACCCCAGGACCTTTTGAGGGCACTACTTTATTTTGGTGGGGGTATGTGTCAGTGAACCGAAGATTGGCCAAGCAAACGTAGAGCCCGCTAGATATTTTCCCAAGCAGCATGTTGTATTCTCATCACAAGCTAGATTTTTGTGTTTGTTTTAGAGTTGTTTTCAGAAATCAGAAGCGACTAATCCTTCTTTAATACTCACACCTTTGCTTCCTAAACACCCTTCTATCTAATGGTTATCACAGGTAGAAGATTGAACATAGGTATACAGCATAACTTATAAGAAACATGAGGTGACCGAGTGTAGCCCCCCCCCCCCTCTTCCCCCAATCCTAAGAATATTACAAAATCTAAACAACTACTATTAATGTATTTATTTTAAATAGCAGGTACTTTTGTAATGCACTTTTTTCTTCTCTTGCATTTGATGAGAAATGTGGTTTAGTTCGTGAATCGTATGAGATAATTCTTCTGGAAGACTGTTGGTAAAATAATAATTCCTCAGAGTTTCCAAGGCGACGGCAGGATCCCTTTGGCTAACTGGTTTTACTATCGGTTCCTCGAGTGTCAAATGCAACCTTAAGCATTAAAACTACCTGATTAGGTCTACGTCAACGTCGTCTTTGTCACATTTCCTATAAAATTCATGTGCAAAACTTATAGAAATTAGAAGTGAAGCAATGAAAATGAGAACTTACCTTATTTTATTTTTCTCTTCTTCTTTTTCTGGATATATTTTTTTTTTTTCACGATAATGTTCGTCACACTTAATGGAGGCATAATGAATTTTCGAGACACTTGAAGGTTACTAGAACCACTTTTAATTTCTCTAATTTCCGCAACTTTGTCTTCGATGTAGTAAATGTTTCTTTTCGACATTTTTAACTTTTCGCGCTGAAGAACGCAAGAACGATGCGAGAATTGAGAACGGTTTCTCCGATCGAAAAGAAAGACTGAGGAGGAGAGGGAAGTAAAAATGTAGACTTACGTCTAACTTACCCCGGGTACCTGTGCCCATCACATGTAGGCCCATACATTTTATTTATTAGGTGGTTTTTTATTTGCAATTTGTTCCTAGGGCATGTTATTTCCCTCTCCACGGAATTCCCTGCCTACCTTTCTCTTGCCACTTGTCGAAAAAAACTGAAAACCCCAGGTAATTTTGTTTTTTATAACCGAGGTGTTTGTCCTTATAGCCGGGTCAATATACTAGGGTGACCAACCTTTCCTCTTAAAGCTGGCCCTTGTATCATCCGAAGCTTACTTATAAGTGAGTTTTACTACATCGTTTAACGTAATATTATTACGTTATATATACGTTTTATATATTAAAAATTAATCCTCAACTAGAGCAATTTAAGTGCAAATTAATCCTACACAAATACTATTATAAATACTTATATTGATCTGATAGTTTCTGCAATGATCTAATGATAGATTATTTATTTATTACATTGAAGAATTCTCTTAGGAATAGTACAAATAATTCATAATTAAATGACATCGAGTCATACTAAGGTCACTGTAGTGACCGTAAACTACATAAGATAAATCACCCTATACCCTATTGTATATATATATTGTAAATTGGTTATAATATGTTGTAAATTAATTTAAGCAAATGTAACTAACATTACCAAACCATAAGTCATACCAGTCTAAATATTGTAAACAATAAAAGACGCAGCTGCAAAAAACTAGTCAGAGGCCCTGGAAGGGAAAAGCAGGTAGCAAGCGACCCAGGCTTCGGGAGCTCACTGCCTAGAACAAAGCGTCACCGCAACCTTGCGGTATGGTTAGTCAGAATGACGCCTCAGATCATTGGCTACTAACAGCCACCACTGACTATAAAAAGGGCCGGGTTTTGGCCTTAAATCATTCTCACAACGGCTCTCTGACTGGTGGACCTGAAGCTGCACTGATGTTTCAAGATTTGGCCTTCTCATTTATGAAAACCTCTTGATGTCTCTTCCTAACCTCGCTATGCTTTAGTCCGGCCTTGTCAGACCTCACACTATCCTAGTGGGATTCTCTGCCTTCCTCTCGCTAAAACTAGCATCTCCTTGGGAGAGACCTCTCCCTCGCAGACAACGGTTGCCGTGACCAAACAAACTTTACCTAGGAGTGTCACACACTCGCCTTTGGGATCCGGACGGTTTTCGCCTACCCTCAGACACCGAGTGTGAATTCGTGGTCATTCCAAGACCACATAAACTACCTACAATACCTACTCTATACCTCTTCTCCTGGACATCGTGCATTTTCGGGGCTCATACCTATCAAATATGGAGTCAGATAGTACAGTAGTAAGACCCGTCATGAAGCAATTGTCCAGGTCATAGCCTAATCAACCATCACTTCGTCACTAAAGCTAGGGTAACTAGGCACCCTCCTCGTGACGACCCGACAGTCACCAAAAAGAAAACCAAACACAATGGCATTTCTTCAAAGCCACGAATGTATTTCTTAGGATTTTAGCTTAAGCTAATGAAAGAAAGATATTAAATTTCCATCAGTTTATATATGATGTTTTGATAAAATATGTATGTCTTCAAAAGGTACTTAGATAGGATGGCTAGAGAATGGATGTTGAGAATTTTCCTAATGTGAGTTAAGTAAAACTCAAAAATCAAAACTTCTGGTCTCCCTACAAAGTTTTGTAATTGGTCGAATAGATGTTAACTGCCAAACTAAGTAGATTGCTGAAGTCCGAAGATATAAATAACCCTCCTTTGATTTATTTGCATAAATTATTAAATAAATAAAACATTACGTTTAAAGTGAGTATTAAAACACCGAGGACGCCTGTTTAACATTAGTTAGTGCTTTGCCGAATTATAAAACTAGGGGAGAGAATACGTTTTATTTCTTAAATTTTTAACTGCACGACCAGTTAAACACTTAGTTTACATCTTATTTCCACCCTCTGAATATCCCATACAAGAACCTGATGCAGAGATACTCGGTATGTCAAAAGTGTTTTTTGGACAAACTTTGAAGACAATCTAATATGTTTATTTCTTCAAACTATGCCGATAACCCCAAAAATATATCGTCTTAAAACATAGATACGATATTTATATTTCGTTGTTATTGTGAAGAATTATCTCATAAAAACAATAAAATATCCATATCGCTAAGTTTCGATAAAGGTAGAAGAGTACACGGAGAAGGGACGAGGCCACAGGATCCTGGAAAGAGGTGGAAAGGAAGAGAAAGAAGTCCTGGAGATGGAAGAAGGTCGGTGGAATGCTGTCTATCAATTATTTTATTGTGACGGATATCTGAAGGAGCTATCATCATTCCTAAGGGGTGACCTTCGTTATTGGACCGAGAAAAACTCGTCTTCACCCGGTGCACGACCTTTCACACATGCCTTATTTTCCTTCTTCAGCCGCCTTCATCTACAGATCTCCAGTCTTTGTATCATACATCGTTATTATCTCGTTTCGAACGTTACTAATTACTGTTTGTTTGTTTTTTTAAGGATAGTCTATGTAAGGAGTGTTTTTTTAAATTCAACAAGCCCTGAGCCCGCTTAAATTATTTTACATAAATTATAAATCGTAATTTTATATCTGTGTCATTTTCTGAAAAAATTATATATTGGCCGGAAACTATTGGTATTTGGATCTAAATAGTTTGTTTTATCTGAAAATAATTACAGATAGAAACGTTAACCAAATGTTGGATATCCAAATTTTCGTATCCAAATATCCAAATTTTTATGTAATTTGAAATCATTTTAATTGATCATTTAATATTGCGTTTCCGTCTTTAATACGTCCTGCCATTAAGAAATAATACATTATTAAATCATAAATAGCTTCCAGACAGTAACTTATGAAAGCTTTCATAGTTCTCTACATTACATAACCTCCGCATAAGCACTATATTCCGAGATGTGATTGAGTCGTTTTTTCGTAGAACGTTTATACATTGTACAGACAGATTGTTGTAAGCAGTTTCTGGAATGTGGAAGGACAAAAAGCCTTTCGATTTATTTATTAAAATCAAACAAGAATATATTTAACATGTAACCAACGATTGCAAATGTCATTCCGAGTGTTTATAAACGTGAAAGGGCACCTGCTATGAACACTTTCACCGGTTATGTTTGCCTATTATTGAAAAATGTCAGTGGTCTCCAGAAGCATGGGATTCTTCAACTGCAAAAGTTTCACTTCGTGCCTTCACCAAGTACAGTAAACTACTATGAAACATCTCAGCCCAAATCCATAGCCACTAAACCCTTCCTTAGATTTCTTCTTGATCCTCCGCCTTTTCATCCCTACAAAACGAAGATATCCCTTCCTGGCAAAAACTTTGGTCATCCTATTAATTTGAAAACAGCGCGTATCCCAAATAACCAGAAGTTCCAAACTTACCTTAGGACAGTTAATTCCATTCCCGTTTCTTCCTTCATCTTACAACATATTATCTTCTGCTGCGTAGGCCATGGCTATCTCGTTTAATCGAAGAAAACTCTTTCATTTTATTTTTGAAAATTCCGCATTTTGCATGTAGAGTTACACTTCCTTCCTCCAGAAGACTCCTTAACAAGACTACTAATCTCCTTAACTTTAAATTTTTTATCCGCTGCCACTACACTAGTTGTTGTCTGCGAGTTCTCAAAAACATCTCATTTCATATATTCGTAAAACATCTTATTCACTGTCCGTCCTAATATCATAATAATTTAAATAAGTAAAATATAGACTAGAAAACCCTAGGAACTTCAATATCCCATCATTTCTACTAAAACTAGCATGTAAACCCCCTCCACCACCTGAAAAATCACTCTCATTTTCGACTAAAATGTGTCCAACTAATGTTGTGTTTCTTTTATCAGTTATTATTTATGTGTAACTAAAGTTTCTGTATTTGGCAACTAATTATCAAGTTAACAGCTCTATACGCCTTGATGGGTCGAACAAGGTCAGCAATGAGACAGTAATTTATACTCTTCTGGGCAAAGTTTGAAATAATTATTCCTTATTTACTGTGTATAGTATGTAGTATTATAGTATATTATTTCGAATCTTCGTTACATAAGATGTCCTTCTGGTGCAAACAAACGAGTTTTGTGTCTTCCCACCTCAGAGTTACACAGTTAACGTTGTCCGCAAGTTAATACAACTTGTATTACTTACTTCACTATTGATCAAATTTGATGTTTCCTAGCTAGCCACATTATTTTGAGAAATCGGTAGAATAATTATGGGATTATGGGACCCCTTAAAGTACGTCACTATTAGCTGTCGTGAAACAAATGCCTAGAATCGATCTGCATCCACCTTTGCCCATGGCAGGTGGGAACTAGACCAAACGGCGGATGGGCTACTATGGTAGCTGTGAGAAGTAAAATGGCGGTGTTTGTAATTAACAGAGCACTCTAATTAGTGGGAGTGGTAGGGGGCGTGGCTCGGTGCGCAGGATAACGATATCTATTGGCTCATCTCTCCGGTCGGTAAGCAAATCAACTGTACTCTGGGGATGTGACGTCAGCACTGGCGGAGGCTCACCGTCCTGCTCTTCTTCTAACTAGCGCTTCTACTGCTGCACCACTCCACGTCTAGCAGCGGGGTTGAAAAACTGCCCAATATGCAACGCTAAATAATTAATTTTCGTTTGAATTTGACATGAAAGTCCCAGTTGGTAACCAAACTGCCTGAAAAATAAAAAAATATTACATAATACAACCATTTAAACAAATTAGGGAGGAAAATGCATCCAATACCAAGATATCGACGTTTTCATTATAAGATCATGTAAATAAAAAACATTTAGTCAAGGTGCCAGCACGCACACTGCTTTCCTTCAACCAAGATACTTAATTGAGGCGTGTTAAAAGCCCTTACTATTCCTCACACTTCCTAGGCCTGTTGGGTTGCTTGACAATAAGTTGTAGAAAACAGTTGTACATTCTGCAATATTCATTCCATATCCAGCTCTCCTTGGCTTTGAATATTCTATATTACTATTCAGCTTTTTTGGCTTGTTAAGTAATGTTTGACCTTCCCTCCGAGTCAGGCATATGCAAGAATTTACCTCATACGGTACGGACGTAGTTCATTTATCGTTCATGAGTGTACGAGTTTAAAATAACCCTGAGAATGATTTATGTCCCTGTGACTTTGTTGAATGGTAGAGTAGTTTTCATGTCTAGTCCCAGGTATTAGATAGTTATGTCTTTAGTGCTTTAGAAAAGTAGTGGTCTTCAGCGTATTATTTAAATTTCAAAGATTTTTTTTTGATTTTTTGAAGCAATGTACTTCATACATAACGTTGTCCTGCTGGAGTATCATATGTAATATACTCTGCTGTTTGGAAAAAGTACTTCACACTAGTGTGACGCCGATATGAATTGAAATTCACGAGATAGTGAAGAAAGCAACACATGAATTAGAAGGAAACATACATGTAAGTAAAAAAAAAGTTCTAATACATTTTTTCGAAAGCTATACAGCGCTACAAATATTACACCTCTCACATACTATAGTAAAGAAATATGGGTTTGGAGGGAACCAAAGGTGTATTAGTGTAGTAGAGCACTGAAATAAGCTATACCAATATACCATGCTGTCTGACTAATTTTTTTTTCTAAATTGAGCCAAATAATTTTCCAAAAACTATGAAAATGTTGTTTGTTGAGAATGTTTCTCTGGCGAATTTCTAGTTATCAATATCTTAATTAAATGACGAATTTGTGATATCTTTGCTTCGGCTGGCATTGTTTTTGACGGAATCCGGGAATTATAGTTCAGAAATAACTGTCATGAAATAATTATCCTTTTACCAAACTGTATCACTTCACCATGACTAGTATTTTGCGAAGCTTCAACTTAGAGTATTCGCGGATTACGCCGATTATTACTTTTAAAGAAGTTTTAACCGATAATTTCATGTTCCTTTAATTCTCTTATACCAACCAAACGAAAATAAAGATGGAACTTAATATTATCAAAATAAAAGTTAGCTGACATTTATAGATTGCAGAGTAGTTTATGAATCAGCCTCCGTGAGAGACGTTATCATAGACGTGATCCTCGAATACTCTAAGTTGAAGCTTTCCAAAATATTGGCCATGGTGAAGTGATACAATTAGGTAAAACGACAATTATTTCATGACAGTTATTTTTGAACTATAATTCCACGCAAAGAAGCCTAGGCAAAGAAACAAGGAAGAGGGACAGGGAGGGTTGAAGGAGGAATCGGGGTCCTGTTTGAGCCTAAGACCGTTGGGACTTAAAATTTAAAGAAACTACCAACACTTACTGCCCAAAGTACTGACCCCTTTTTCCAATTTGCCGTATTTAATTGTAGATTTAGCATTTTTATGGAGTTTCACTCCTTCGATTTCCGTCAGACTTGTGTGCTCAGAATGAGCACTAAGTTCATACAAAGGGGTTATTTTCCCAAGTTATTTCGTAAGTTCTCTATTTGTCCTTAAAATCAAATATACGATAATTAAAAAAACCGTTACACAGTAGCGTAGCTAGAAGGAAGACTTAAGGTTCTTCTACAGATTAAAAAAAAAATAGATAACAGTACCTGTAGCAGTGGCCAAAAAAAAACAATATTTTATATATATTAATTTATAAATATTACTTATATTAAAGTATAAGTATTTATATATATATATATATATATATATATATATATATATATAGGAGAGGGACGGAGAGAGAGGGAGATAGAGGAGGATTGAGAGGGAGAGACGAGTGACTACAGAGAGAAGGATGTGAAAAAGCCCCGAGGTCTGAGTGAGGAACAAGTTTTTCCTTGAGCGCGGCTCCTTTTGGAATCGACCGCTAGCTTCTTAATGATCTTCGCTAAATACTTGATGATATTATATTCCGACCGCGAGTACATTCTCTCATCTCAACTAATTGAGGAATAGTCCTTGTAGCATTATTCAAAACAATGAATTATTAATTGGACTCATTGGAGATTTTTGGTACATCTTGGCGTTATATAATACGAAATGATTTTTTTTTTTAATATTTTATAAATACGGAGACAAACTTCAACACTGTTCAGAGATTTTTGGGAAGAAAAAAAATAAATCGTTAAATCCACATCCTATACTTAAGTGACTTATTAACAAAAAGCTTAATTTATTCAACTCCATTAGTTTGAAATGGAAAAAAAACTTCTTATAAATTTATATATAAACCATCTTCACTTCCTTACAGAAAACAATATAGAGATTTGGATTAACAAACGAAAACAAGCTTAGAGACAATATATCACAATTTATACGGGTCAAATGTTTCTTGACAAGGCTTCACGAAGAAATTTTGTAGTAAACAAAATTACATATTTTGATCAGTAAAATATAATTTAGTTTAGTTACTTTTTCATTGAAGAGCACTTGCTTCCGTGGCTGACACAAAAGTACGTTTCATGCCATACTGATCGATACGGGGGGGGGGGTGGAGAGGTTTCTGTTTTTTGTGGATCATTTTGATTGAGGAGAATTCCCAAAGGTTAATTCTCTTGGATGGAAAGCTGGGGGTGGAGGAGAGACAAAGGTGTGTGTGTTTTAACTGCAGTAATGTCATTTTCTATTTTATTGATAATTTTTGCTGGTGTAAATCAACCATGGAAAATTTTTTTTTGACACGTGTGCGATTCAATCGTATGCCTTATTCCGGCAGTAGAACTGCTTCAAAACCAAAATGGTGATTTTTGGAAAACTGACATAAATAAAAAAATATATAAGCAAATGGACTCATAAATAATGTTTTGTAATGTTGTGATTCGGGATAAATATTAGACATTTCTTTATAAGACCAATGGTCGTTATAATTACAAGTTAGCCTTTTCATACTGATCTAAACACTTGGAGGTAACCATTCAGCCATGCTTATTAGTTTTTAAATGATCCAGCTACAAAAAATGACCTCCTTCTCAAAAAGATCACATTTTTTACAAATTATACAGTTACAAAGCATACAGGTATTATACAGAATATCACTATATACTCGTATATGAAGACACTTGTTTCAGAAAACCCAAAAAAACATTCCTATAGCTGACGGAATGCCGAGCTATAAATAATTATTTTTGTCTTAGAAAGGGAGGTGTGCGTAAAAAGGAGTAAAATTGATTTTAAAATAATCAAAAAATAAAATTAAAGTATGGAAAAAGCAAGTTATGGAACTAAACAGTCCCTCACTATTTTGGAACAAGCAAGTTTTGACCAATACTTAGCATTTATGCTTAAACAATAATGTGAGATGTAGAAGGAAATTAATTGTTTTTATATTAATAAAATATTCGATACTATATTTGACAAAAAGCATTTTACTGGCTCCGATACTTTGAAAACTGACAAAATGGATACTGACCAATAAACAAAGCATTACACTAAAATTGGTCAAAATTGTTTGTTTTAGATATACTAAAACTTTCTATAATTATAAACACTAGCGTGAGGAACGAAACAGTTAAGCAGCTACCGGAGACTTTTAAATGCCAAAACCGCATGAAACTTCTCTGATTAAAACGAGAAAAAATCAAGTATGGTTTTATGAACTATACAGTTGTCTGGAGCTCCTACTTAGATCTTGTCTTTTGTCTGTTGTAAAGGAAGCCTTTACATCGTACAGTGCCAGATACAGCAAGGATGAAATTAATAAGTGCTGATGGAGAGGGCTTGTGGCTGTGAATAAATATAGCGTAGACACATTTTCCTATATTGGTTGCACCAATGCTTAATCTTGATGACTTGACTTTGAAGGTTGCAGGATGTCGTTTCAGGATCTCGGTGGGACGACAGGGCTGCTTCTACGGTATAATAGCTAAAATATTAACAAAATGGTCTACGGTAAATGTTTTGAGCTTCCAGAACGCTTGAATGTTTCTTTCAAGGTCTGTGTAACCCACAACGTAAGACAAGGGAAGCCTTGGCAAACAGTGGGTTGTCGAAAACTGATCAGTAGAAAGAAGGTTGCCGGATTAAAATAATGGTAGTTTTAGAAGGAGATTTTCAATTTCACAAGGAGATTTTAAAGACGACAGAAACCAGGCTAATAGGATAGCATGAAATGTGATGCTGATAAAATGAGATGTCATTTGGCGATTTACCGGGTTTTCCGAAGGACAATAATAGAGGGTTTTCAGAGAACTGGAACTTTTGGCATTCAGACACAGAAGAGTTATAAATTTCAGTTTGCTACATTATAGCTTTAGTAGATAGTTGTCGGAAAGTGTGAAAAGAAAAGAGATCATATCCAGGAGCATGTTATCGAGAGGAGTTTGGATTATGTCCTTGAGTTGCTAAGGTATAAGACTGTTTTTTATGATGGCAAGGTGACAACATTTCCCAAGCCGATAACTGGATTAATGTAGCAACACAATTCACAGCTTGTCTACAGCTTTGCTGTTTTTAGGCTAACTCTGATCACCCCATAATAAATGAAGGAGGAGGGAATGTAATCTTAATTTAAAAAAAATATATCTGTACCTCTGAGGGATACAACACGAGCTCCTTTGGATTCGTCCCACATAATACAATGGACTGACGAATCAGAAGAATCAAAAAGGGTGTAATTCAACGTCCAAAGTTTTCTCTTGTAAAAGCTTATGCAATTTGTTATAAGGGGTGACGGCAAACATTTTTGAAGATCACCCGTTAATACCTTAAGTGTTGTATCCCTCCGAGGTACAGATATGCTCATTCTCATTTTTCTTCATAAAATTATTTTGTTTAAGAGCACATTAAGCACCAATCTATAAAAACGTAAACAATAGATCAAAGATGATTACTATTAAAATAATTATTAACAGTTTACTAACTAAAATTTAGTTTTATGACTGTTGACTTGTTTGTTTTAAAATATATTTGATCATAAATACATACTCGAAACGTAACATATTGCCTTTTGAGGGTATGGCACAGGGCTATCAATCAGAGCCGCAAAATCTGTAAGAACGTTCAGGAGTGAATAAAAAGGTTTAGTCTAGTGATACACAAGGGACACTTGCACCACAGGAATGCAGTAAACCATTTATGATTTGTGGTCTAATATGAAAGACTTTATGAATGAAGCATTTCATTGCTTCGAGTTAAGGTGAAGTTAGACATTGATCGATTTAGTATTCCATTTTTGATAGTCAAACGATTCGTCTTACAATAAATTAACTGACCAACCGATTTTTTTTTAGTACGTTTGAATTGCAAAACTACGATGAAATGAAATGAAAAAAAATTCTAGGACATGAGTCGGATAACTTTAGGTTTATGTTAAGACACCTTTTGCAAAACTCGAGCCAACATGAATAATAAATAAAGTCATTGAATAATTTTCTTATAGTTCTTCATTTTCTCCCATAAGTGTTCTTAGCATTTAAAGTTCATTGTCTGGAAACAATTGAAGTCTGGATAATTTCTACTTTGAGGGCCGTGTGCAACTCTTATATGAGCTGGATTATGTAGATTTAATATGTTACAGAATCCACTTCCACTTGCCATGTTGTGGTCCGGGTAGCCAACAATACCAGATTCACTATTTATCATGTCGGGCAAGGATAGTAAAACCTGCACATCGTTGACTTACTTTTTTTTTTGATCTTTGTGTGCCTAGTTTGAATGGAATCATCTTTTATTAATATTTTAGTACCACTGATCAATTTCATCAAGCTTTCGTTATCTGTGGAAGATCATTGGTTTAGCTTTGCAAGAGCTACGTTTCCTGTAACCATTTCCATTAGAATCAAAATTGCTTGAATTTTCTATTGGAGCTTTTTCAAGGTTTTGTTACATACTGGGGGTATAATAGGGTGTATAAAAAAAACAAAGTAACTCCTCAAAAAGGACAATTCCAAGGGCTGCAAGTACGTTAATCCTATTTAATGAAGTCGACTAAAGTTAATGGTTTCTTGTACATTATTACCATCTAAACGTGTTTATAAATATTTGAATGCCTCAGTAAAAGCTTATTTTAGTTACTTCTTTCTAGAAAGGAAGATAACGTTTCCGAAGGAATTCTTGTCATCATAAGGCTTCACTGAAAAATCAATGGATTTTGATGAGGTTTTACATGAAGCAGAAAAATCACCAAATAAGTACTAGCTCACTTGCCAGAGAGTGTTGAGTCTCAAAAGACCCGGTCCCGCATAATCTTACACCACAGAAATACGCCAAAAGTGTGGAAACATACGAAAATCTTTTGAAAAACCAGTCTGATGAGATAGACGGGTGGGAATGATAGTCAAGAGTAATGAAAAGTGGGTTTACTATCAAATCGTGATTTTCATAGGCAATAGCTAGATCTGAATCAGGGTAGTTGACTTAGGGACAGACTGACAAGCAAACTCCCCATCAAACCACACGTTCTGGAGGAACATCGCTGTTTTGTCATTGAACTTTTCCACACAATCTATATTAGATAGTTCTAGAGATTGGACAAGATGCTTCTAGAGGAATTACCAAATTATAAATTATAGACTCTTGAGTATTGGTGATATTCATTTGGATTCAGACGAGAAGCATATCATTTGGCTACTAATAATATTATTTGCAGATGCTGGTTTAATTTCTTAATTATTTAAACCAAGCCTGGCCACTTCTCTGCATCCCCTGCTTCTTCCATTATTGTGGTTCTTTGATTGTTCTACGGTTTCCACGTCACCAAATAGCCTTCACTAGTACCAAACATATTTTTCCTCACCAATCCTTTGAGAGAGGCCACTGTGTCAGATGAGAAATGATTCAAGAAGGAGATACAGGTGTATGGGTTCACCCTGAATTTGTTGGCACACCCTCAGTTTCTGTATTAGAGAGAAAAGCTGGTCATGAAAGAGCTTCACCCTCTCCAATATCAGCCTTTGGTAGGTAGAATGGGGCATAGATCCAATATCAAACCATTTCAATGGCTGATCCTTCATTCTGGTAACACATTTTATTTTTGTTTGACAACAATTTTTATTAAGATAAAATTACAATCTGCCTTATTAGGCAATAAGTAATTGAGATAAATGTTATCATTCATACCATATTTACAATCCATCATTCACTCGCTCATTCATACAATATTTACAAACAGCCAGAGGCCCCCCAAGTCCACATGGTTCTCACCTCCCTCACGTGCGTAGGAGGAAGCGGAGTCTTGGGAAGTTCCCCACGCTCCTACATCAGCCGCGTCACTGGATAAGAGCCAGAGGAGGCTCACCAAGAGCGCGAGAGCCACAGACGCTCAAGACATGATTAGAGAAACTGGCAATTGCCAGGACTCCCACTAACACTTAATTATAGCAGGTCACGAGGCCACTGCCGTTTTAATCTCCGAGGATGATTATAGGGATGAGTGGTGCAGTGCAATGACTGTGCTAGGGAATTAGGGTGGTTGGATAAGTTACCATGGAATTCCATGAACTTGAAAGGGGTGAGTTCAAGAATGTAGGGTATATTAAGATCGTTGTGAAGGGTTTTGTTGCTGAGGTAATAAGGGGGGGTTTACTATTGTTCTCAGGACTTTTGATTGAAAGGATTGGATACGCTTGATATTCGACTTTTTTACTGTCCACCTTTTTTGGGTTTTGAAAAAACTGACTTCATATAAAAACTCATTCGAAGTAGTCTGTACAGTTGTCCAAAGCGTCTGTTTAGTTCTTGTCTTTTTAGCCTCGTGTGTGGGTTCCATGTCAGTCTTTTGTCGAGATGGAAGCCTAAATACCGTACTGTCTCAGACACAGGGAGAGGAATCGAATTTAAAAAGGCTAGCGGACAGGACTTGCGGCAGAGGGTAAAGGTTATATGAGAGCATTTTGCTTCATTGACCTTCATTCGCCATTGGTTGCAACAATACTCGATCTCATCAAGGTGTTTTTGAAGGTGTTGGGATGCTATATCAGGGTCTGAATGGGTTGACAGGACTGCAGTGTCATCTGCTAATGTTGCCAAAAAGTTATTGGTGGTGGAGGGGACATCAGCGGTGTATAGATTATAGAGTATGGGACCCAGGACGCTGCCCTGTGGAACTCCTGCTTTTATGGGATAGTAGTTAGAATATTCTAAACCACAGCGGACTTGGAGGAAGCGGTTTGAAAGGTAGGACTGTAGGATTAGGAATAGGGTCTGCGGTAAATATCCTCTGAGCTTGTAGAGCAAACCTGCGTGCCAACTCCTATCAAAAGCTTGAGCTATATCAAGAAATGCAGCAGTGCAATACTGTTTTGATTCAAGGGCTGAGGAGATATGATCGACAACGCGAAGGCCTTGTTGAATAGTGGAATGTCGTTGGCGGAAACCAAACTGGTGAGTAGGATAAAGGTTTTGGGATTCAATAATTGGAAGTAGGCGTTTTAATAGGAGTTTTTCAAATATTTTTGAGAGTATAGGGAGTAGGCTAATTGGACGGTAAGATAAGGTGTCATTGGGTGGTTTGCCGGGTTTGGCGAATAGGACTATAATGGAGTGTTTCCAGAGGAGAGGAAAATGCGTCGTTCGGATAATGCAGTTATAAATGTAGGTTAGGAAGATTATGGGTTTAGGAGGAAGATGTTGGAGGATTCGAGGAGTAAGGAGATCATATCCTGGAGATTTTTGGTAAGGTAATTTTTTGATATTTGACCTCAGAGGGGTTAACGGCTTTTGGTGGAAGTGAGAGAGGGATAGGTGAAGTGAGGAAATCTTCAACAGTTGAGCGATGAGTATTGTTTTGAGGAGTGAGGTGAGGAGTGAAAGAACGGGAAAGATGCAGTGCGAATCCTTCCGCCCTCTCACCATCCGAAGCAGCCCAGGACCCATCATCACGACGGAGTGGGTGTGAAACAGGATGCTATTTTAGGATTTTCTTAGTTAGATTCCAACAAGGAGTTGTCCCTGGTAGACAGGGAGGAGAGATAGGAATTAAAAGAATCGGAGCGGAAGGATGCCCATTGCCGCTTTACCAACCGGTAACACATTTAACCAAGACATAATGATAACAGAGGATTCAAATTTAGTAATATTACATTTCAGTGCCTGGGGGACTATTAAAGGTGGATCACTAGAAATTAATTTATCTGGGGACATGTGAATAGCAATAAAAAATAAGAGCCTTTCGTTTTCATAGATACCTTTTCATATACATCATTAAATTAAATAGTTTGAACTTCTTCTACGTTACTACCTTCGTTTACATTCCGACTAAGTGTCCCAGATTCCGATTCCAGTTGTTGAAATCATTTGCAATATCTATGGATCTCCTAATGACCAAATTGAGTGCATTTTTCAATTCTACGTCATCCTGGAATATAAGGAACCCCAAGCATCTCGCATTGCAAGCTCAAAGACAAGTGGACCTGTTGGCTTTAAATATACTGGTTGAGCCTGATCTTGTATTCGATATAGTGTGAAGAATAAAATGGAAAATCCACGGTAATTGGGAGCATTGCATTCTTATTTCTGAGTAGTTCTAAGATATTTTACATTTCTTGGCTGGGTAACAACCTGCGTCTGCTTAGGATATTTTAAGGGTATCATTGTCGCAGAATTAATTTAATTTAATTCATCTCCAATGAACTTGCTTACAATTCTGTAGCTTTTAAATTCACTTGCAAAGTTACTGTTTTATTTATGAGAATGGATCCTGTAAGTTATGAACGATTTCGTGACTTTGTTGCGGGATCTCAATACGAGTATAGGCGGAAATGATAGGACAATAAACTAAGAAATAACCTATGCACATTTTAGCGAACTCGGTACTGTCAGTGTAGTTTGTTCATCAGACCCACAGTTAAAATAAAAAAAAAAAATTAGGTACATGTGAAAATTATGGTGATTAATAGGTACGTGACTGAGACCATATTTATAGCCGGCAACATTTTGAGCAATTTAAATTCGTGGCAAACCTTCATTCACTTTCCTCGGAGTAGACAGCTCGAGGTCGGACAGTGCCCGGGGCACGTTGAGGCTGCACTGAGACCATATACCAGTGGTACCATATCATCAGCGGATCAGGGTATCCACGCTGTCGTTGCAGTCTTCGTCCGAGAGTGCAGAGAAATATTGCCGACTAGCAGCAGTTATTTTTTCTTGAATGTTAAATGCTTGAAGTTGAATTATGAGTGATAAAAACGTTTATACGAAGCTAATATTTTTTAAAGTTAATTGCATAATTACTTTTTTCATACCGAATAGTTCACCAGCTCACTCACTATACAGTCACTATTTCCCAAGTTACATACAATTCTTTATCCATCGCTTGATTAGAATGACCGAATGACTCTAAAACAGATTCTGAGTTTCTGATGCCAGTCAAGCCACGCATCTAGAAGTAACAAACCTTCATCATATGAACAAATGTATATGAATTTATAAAAGAGGAATAATCTTTTTTTTTTTCCAATCCCCTTCAAAAAAAATGTCAAAACTTTTATTTACTATAGATTCTTAGGCGAATCTATTTACATACTATATTTTATATGTCCTGTACCATCGGTACACTCTATACAAGGTCTGAATCGGCATAGAAGTTATATAATTTATACAAGTACAATGATACACAATTTACTTGGCTTCATTGACAAGACTCGGCAAGGTGATGGTGCCCACCTTTTTGAGAAGAATAATCGGAAAACAAGGGTATATATGTGTGAGTACGAGGTGGCACAGTTATACTAGAATGAGTAGTGAATTTATGGAAGCAAACATAAGAGAGAAACTGTAGAGCTGTGAGTGAGGCCACACACTTATTGACTGAATGGAAGTACTTATAGACGAAGAGTTTTTAATTAGGAGTTGGAATAATCAAAAAATCTATACCTCATTGTTCTTAAATACTGCTAAGCGAAAGTTTTGGACACGAAGATAAATCAGATCGGATCCTTAAATGGTAAACTGTAGGAAGATGGACTCGAGGGGCTGAAAGTCCTTCTTAAGTATGGAGAGCTGGAGCACTGCTTTCATTCATTTATTTTTATTTTATTTTTTTACAAATCAAATCTTTATTATGATTAAATTACAATCTACCTTGTTGGGAAATACGTAATTGTATTCAATGTTCTCATTCGTACCATATTTATAATTTTTCATTCACTCACTCATTCATACTGTATTTACAAACAGCCCTGAGGCTTCCCATATCCGCGTGATTGTCACCCCCCCCCCTCGCATGCGACAAAGGAGACGGAGTCCATCAGCCGCGTCTCCGGATATGAGCCACCACTGGAGGCTGACCAAGAGCGCGAGAGCCACATACGCTCAGGGCACGGTTGGAGAAACTGGCCATTGCCACGACTCCCACTTGACAGTGTTTCTGTTCACGTTTTTATAGCAGGTCTCGAGGCTACTGCCACTTTAGTTTCCAAGGAGTATTATAGGGATGTGTGGCGCAGTGTTATAACTGTGCTAGGGGTTTAGGGTGGGTGGATAGGTTTCGATGGAATTTCATAATCTTGGAAGGGATGAGTTCAAGAATGTGGAGTATATTAATATCGTTATGAAGTGTTTTGTTGCTGACGTACTAAAGGGCATTGACTACTGCTCTCAGGATTGGATGCACTTGATGTTTGACTTTTTTGCTGTCCCCCGTAGCTCTATTCCTTATGTCCAGATTGGCTTAGGTATAACTTTGTAGATTTGTAATTTCTTTTCTATTGAGAGATGCGATGTCCTTTGATGTAGTCTGTAGTAAGTGATTCAAAGCGTGTATTTAGTTCTTGACTTTCTAGCTTCATGTGTGGGTTCCATGTTAGCCTATTTCATTTATTAATCATAGAGTAAGATGGTGGCCTCACTCACTACTCTCCAGTCTCTTAGTCTTGTTATGCTTCCGTAACTTAACCACTGAGGCCCATGCCAACTGTGCTACTCCATACCCGTATAACTTTTTTTCTCCAATTATTCATCCTTCATAAATGTATCTAGAACTTTTCCTTAAGATAGAGGTCTGTTACTAACTAGCTACTAGTCTGTGTCCTGTTTGATCTGGAGTCATGCACTTTTGTATAGAGGTTGTATATAGATGAACCAAAGACATTAACATGATGCTGCACTCATCGCCGCAGAAATGCTAGTCAGAAGCTCCACTACACATACATTTGTAGTCCCCTTAGAGTTTCTATTTATGACAGCAAATCGAATTCAGGCAATATCCATGACATTCCTGACCTGAGGATAAAAGGGCGGATGAGCTCCGTGGCAAGTGCACCCATCTGACCCATGAAAAGACTAATAGAAGAATTAGAGCGCTAACGATACAATTAATTATGCCGACAGATGGATTAATGCCGGGACGGACGGGCTGATGGCACCCATCACTCTGAGCAATTACAACCGGAGACGGGAACGGCTCGCCGTGTAACGAGAACACGAAATCGCCTCCCGCGGCTATGTCTATCCCCGCCACTATTTGTCTTAATTTATTCAAGTCAATTAGCACTAGTCGCTTGTGGTTCGTCGAAATGCCGAAGGCCTCTCAAACATCTTCGGTTCTTCGTGGCCGCCGGCGGTACAAGTGATATCCCTCTTCGGGGTCCGGCGCTCTTACAACATGAAATATCTGATATTGTGTGTATCTCAACTGCAGGCAGGCTGTGTACCTCGCCTTATACATTTAAGGCAATATCTCGCTCTCCTCCATCGTCCATTGACAAGTAGCGATATTGTGGCTGTGAGTAGCGTGGGGAATCTCCCCGATCCTTCCTCCTTCCCTATAACTGGGAAGGGGACAAGACTTGGATGATTTGCTAAAAATACATAACTTTAAACAAGATGCGATAGCGAATCAAAGTAGATTATTATAAACTAATTCAGAAAAATTATAATTATAGGTACATAAAATTTCACCTAAAATCTATTTCACGTGCTCTCTATAAGTCTGTTTACAACTTCCTATAGCAAGGACATATATTTGATCTTTTAAAATAGTTACATTATTACAATCACCCCTTTCTTATGATATAAAAAGTAGCATTACTTATTCTCTTTGACATTAGGTCGACCATTTCGTATCCCGCTCGCTAATCCAATCCCTACCGTATTTCAAATGACTTGAACCTATTAGTCGTGAACATTCAGAACCGATTCCTAAACATACCTGAATCAGACGGGCGAATCCAGATATAGATCCATTTCACCGCTAGTATTTTCCTTATACTTATTAAGTTTCGAACAGCCTAAAATCCTTCAAATACCATTTCCATTCCAATGACAAATCTAGCATTGCTTTCACCTTTCAAACTTTTAGACTATGTGAATACCATACGAGATACTCAGTAACTTATCGATGGGCCTATCTACCTGTGAGAAATCACTTGAATTTAAATTACCCAAAACTAAAGTATCCTTGTTTGACCACCGACTGCATGCTATTTCGATTATTAGATTAATACAGTCTAAGTGACGATGAAGTGAATATGAACCTACTGTTAGAGTCTAGTATTTCTCATATGATTTTTCTCCTTCTCTGTGTTTGGCTTGGAGTAAGCCAAAGTAAGCTTAACACTTTAAAATAAGCTATAAAAGTTTATAAACTTTACTACGTTACTAATACTTTAGATACAAGTTAGATTTGTACTGGATTGCATAACGTACTGGATTTGCACGAGTGATTTAAACATAACCCCTTTCTACGCTAAATTAAAATGACTCCCTTCACACTTTCCTATAATTTCCCTCTACCAGCAATAGATTATAGACAGTATATAAATAAGATGATTTTTTATATAAATATAAGTTGTCACAATTCTTCGTTTGATAGTGTTGTGAACCGTTAAAACTTGGCACGATTATATTTTATGTGCTGTTTGTAGAACCATCCAGGGCACACCTAGCTCTTTAAAATGATATAAAATTGAAAGCGTCGTGGCACACGACTTAGTAGTTTACTGCGAAGGAACCTCAGTCTGGTCACCATCAGATCAGCTCCTAGGACAATTAATTACATTGAATGATCGGAGAGGTGAATACTGTTCTCCTAGTGCTAAAATACTAAAATACCTGTCTCGAAAGGATCAGTGATACATTCCTGTATCATTTCCACGCGATTTGAAATTCATGTCCCTTTTTTAGAAACAAGTAAATAAACATTTTTGTAGTTTCGTTAGTTCGTTCGACACTACAGACCTTCATGTTTTCGATTACACATGTGTTGCAGTCGCTCCGTCCTAGAGACATAGAGTCATTATGCAATTACTAGGGAAATTCTAGGTTGATGAACATGAATAATATGTACTGCTAATGCCAAGTGGTTCATTACAAAACAAAACTTCTAACAATTGTATTTGTAGCCTTGTTAGCCAAGGGACCATTTCCTTTTTGATGGCAAAGTAAAATAAAATAACAACCTCATTTAAATTCATAGGCATAGAATCTAACAACTGTAATATTACTAATGATACCATTGTATTATCTGAATATTGCTAATACTAACTACAGTATTGATAAATTGATTTAAAGGAAACTGTCCAATTAAAACCGTATTCATAAAAGGGGAAGTCAGAAATTATAGGTGTACGTAGTTTCCAAATGATTGTATCACATGTCAGTCTGAAAGAAGAATCACTATCTGAGTGAATGGTCTCAGTAGCCTTGGTACTTTTGTTGAATTTTTTTATTAATAATTTGTTTCTTTATACCATCTAAGCCTGTAGAATTTCAGATGTCCACTGTCAACTGTCACAGATCGAAAGACAATCATTCCAAACCGAATAAAATTAGAGCCACCCCCTTCTGGCTCAACAATTACGCATGAATGGTGTTTGAATTTGGTTTTTGTTCTTTTAGAGTGAGCGAATGAAGTGCTGCTACTAGAACCTTGGCCAAGAAGTTCTAAGATCTGACAGACGACACACCTCTGGCGTATACAGAAGGTCCTGCCCCCTCTGGAGTGGGGGTAGTGGTCGAAGGTGATTGGACGAGACCCACCAATCAGTAGCCGGCTGTCGGAGGGCCCTTATCTAAATTAGCCGACCGCCACTTCTCCATCTTTGGCCCGGGCGGGTGCTCGGCCATCCGTCATCTCCTGCTCCTGAATCAGCATATCGAGCAGTGTGGGTGGGGCTCTTTGTAAGTGTTTCTCTTTGTCTCTCGGCCTCCTCGCCACGAGGTCTGCTACAGTGTCGTCTTTGTCAAACTGTTATTAATTCTCATAGTGGATTCGCACAATGCCTCTAAATAAATTGCCTGACATCTATCTGTATGTTTCAATAAATCGATCTAGATGTAAACTATAATGAATGGGAAGCTATTAAATCTCCAGGAAAGTAAGTATATGCAAAAATTGAAATATAATATTTCATATTCGTTTGGTAAATATCAGAGTAATAAAACGTTATTCAACAGCTAAACGTTCCATAACAGACATTCCATTTATAGATCAAAGTTGTCAAATACGAACGTCATTTCATCATGATACGGCATTGGATATGTATTACATATACAATATAGATCTTCGCTAAATGGGTCTGAGGAAGGATATTCCTTTTTAAAAGATAATCACTACTGAATTTCCTGAACAACTATATTCTCAATATGATTTCTTACTACCGTATATAAAATCAATATTTCCAATCTGTAACGTTATCAGAAGACAACGCATAATCCTATCTGAAATCGTCATAGTTGCATTTTATTATGTATTATGTAACCGATGAACATGAAGTATCAAAAAACAATTTTCGTTTTCGTCACATTAGTGTTGGCTTACTGCTCACAATGTAGTATTTCGAATGTACCTTCTAGCTTAAGAAGTATTAATGATCTCATTAATAACACCAAGAATGAAAGAGTATATGCCTTCTAGATAGCAATGATTTTCACAATCGATATTATCCATGAAAGATAGTCATGATAGATAAGATGAATTAGTCAATGGAGCTGATTCAGGATAAGAACAAGATTCCCTTGCGCTAAAGTTATCAAAAGAGTCTTATTGAGAAATGAAGTTGAAAACATTCCCGACGTTATTTACTCAACTTTTTTGACATAAGGGGGCCATGGATGGCAGTTGGGGATGGTGGAGGGGGAGACTCGTTTTACCAAATAGAGACTACTTGATGATTTGCAGAATGTGAGAGGGTTTGTGTATGCAAATTTCGTTTGCAGAGTCAGCAGTTTTTTTTTCCTCGGGTAACGATTTTCTTTGTGCCATTTATCTATACAGTACAGCTCTCGAGTAGAGGAATCCATGCTTCATTTTACTAACAAGGTTTCCTAAGATTGAATTTTAAACTCGTTCATCTAACGACTAGTATTCTTGCCATATTAGTCGCATTATTCTAACTTTTAATTTTTACCAACCACAATTTTCTTAAGTCAATTTGAACAAAATTTATTCTTGAAATACATACAAAAGAGTCAAATACACAAGAAATAAAGTGCATAGAAAGTGATGAAACAAAATCGAGAAATTCTTACGATAATTTGTTATTTTTTATCAACAACTAAAAATGTCGTGTGTCAGTACGGTGCCAAACTTAAAAAACGAACCAAACTGTGACCCTCCTATAAATGACTAAAATCATTTGTGGGTTGTAATTAGATAATAAAAATCCCCTTCAAAACATTGTAAGTAGCTAAAGAAATGACTTTTAAAATTGTCTCTAATTTTATCGAATATGCAATTTCTGCTGTAAGCTAAAATTTGAATTGCCTTTGAGATTATTTTGAGTTAATGTGTGTCCTCAACGACGGGGGGGATTTTAATTTTTAATTACCTCTGAGAAGTGACTTGAAAAGCCTTATCAATAAACAAAAATGAACTTGTTATCTAGATTGTGTTAGCTTAACGAAGTAAAAATCTGGGGAATGTTGGGGGACATATTTTTAAAATTTCAGATCGATTCAAGAGCTAAATGAATCAAACAGCGATTACACCTTTTAGCCTGAAAAGAAAAACCTGAAAACTCACGACAAAAGTCTGTAAGACTGTGTATTGAGATTTGAAACAAGAATACTTCTCAAGGGACTAGTGTAACCTTAGATAGCAGTTTACAGGAAATTTGATGCTTGGAGAAGGGTTATTTGGCCTGATGAAGCCAAAACTAACAGGTTCGTATTCGATGATTGCCAATGGCCAATGAAGATTGCCCAGTTCTTTAATGACGGACAATCATGTAGAGCTAATAGTAAAGTTTTGGTGGAGGTTGCGTCTGATACAAGCATTGTTTTCGCTCTTATTATCCCTTAAATAATAAGCTTATTTTTCTTTTCAATTATGTTGTATATCATTTAACGATTCGAACAAAGCTATAAATTATGGACAAAGTTTAGCAACAAAAATAGAAACCAGAAAAAAAAAAAAAATATTGGAATACTTATTTATTATAAAACTCTTGCGTCTTGAGAATGATAAATTTCATGCTTCTTACTTAACAAAGGCTACAAAAACTCTATTTTAAAAATAATGGTAATCAGCCTAATTCCATTAAAGCTCTAAACACATTACATAATAATAAACAAGGTGTAGATAATTTATCCTCTACTTAATATGACAAGAAAAAAATTATTATTTAGTTACATCTAACTTCATTTATTGGTGTGTTTATATTCATTGAGTCATCAGGTAAAATTCCCTAATAAAATTCCATGGTTGTAACTGAAAAAAATGTCACAAATTTTGAGCAGACAAACAGACAGGGATGCAGGAGTAAAAGCTACAAGGAGATAAGTGTATGAACTTATCTCTAAGACCTAGAAGATGGTTAAAACGATTATAAAAATACAGAATGGTAGGTCATTGATGCTTGTTGAAATGTAGTTCAAGAACGAGAATGAATTCAGAGTTAATGGGCTATTTAACAACGTTAAGGAGTGTGACAGTTTAGGAGTGTGACTGTTGGGTCGTCACGAGGGGGGTGCCGGTTTACCCTAGCCCCTGGTGACAAGTGAGGGTTTGCTTGAGTTTATAACCTGGATAATCGTTTCATGACTGCGTTACTATCTGACTCCATTTTTGATAGGTATGTGCCCCGACAATGCACTATGTTCAAGAGAAGAGGTACAGAGGTTTTTCATAAAGAATTAGTCAAGTTTTCAGAGTTCGAGCGGAAGCCATGCGTCAACGAGTAGGGGTCACGAGAGACTGATTTACATGGCTAGGAGCCCGCCTTAAGTACCCTACCCAGCCTTGTCTACTGGGAGAGGCTGGCAAGGGTCGCTTAGGCCTGCGGGCGGTTTCCTCATGTGGTGAGGTACCCGCGACCGACGCCTAATTACCCGGCCAGCCCTGTCCCCTGGGAGAGGCTGCAAAGGGCTGCTTAGGACCTGCGGGTTCCCTCATATGGTGAGGTACCTGCGACTGACAGCTGGTGACCCATTTCGAGTGACTACTTGGCCCCCGCCATTTTTATTGCTTACCACATTTACAATGATTTATATTTGTTCATGTTATTTACATTTGCCTATAATACATTTAGTTCATGTTATTTACGTTTGCTTACAATATATATACAATAGAGTATAGGGTGGTTTATCTTATGTAGTTAGCGGTCGCTACAGTGACAGTTTAGGAGTGTGACAGTTTAGGAATGTGACAATTTAAGAATGTGATGGTTTAGGAGTGTCACAGTTTAGGAGTACATATTAACGAAACTGACCGTTCCCACAGTCATGCGGAGTTCTGACTATGGAGAGCCGGGTTGGATTCTTGTCTTGCCAATGGATTTTTTTTTTTGGTGCTGGTCCTGGTCGGGGTTAACTCAGCCTCATGAGGATAACTGAGTAGCTGGTTGAACAAAGAAGTAGTGGATCTGGTTAATAAAACAAAATTTTAGTTTAAGAGGCCTAATGTTAATCACACACACTGACAACTCGGTGACACCTAGCAACAGCAACAACCTTCAGATGACCTCTTCATGAAGTATGGATTGATTTATTAATGTTATTGCACAACGCAAGGAAACACTGGGTACTTCAAAAATGGCAGAACCACTTAAAATTGTTGTAAGACTGATAAGTCGCAGAATAACTTGGGAATCAGCTTACGGGCAAAAATGCATGTTATTCGCTTTCGGAATGCTGTTAACACAACATCATTTTCCTTCAACCCTATTAGTCTTCATCCATTGCTATCAATGGGACTGTTGGGCAATTGACTGGCTTCTGAACCTCTCAAGTAAACAGGGAGAAGATTAAATTCTACAGCAACGATTTGTATTTAGAAAGCTTCTCTCTGCAATGTACGGAATGGAACCATTTCCTATTCGCCTTTAAAAGGTAACATTGTGTTTCTAAATGCCTCTGGAGCTTTCTAAACGTTTCTTCTTGAGGTTATTTTGAATTTTATACTGAAACAAAATATTCATTAGGCATTGATTACTGGTATTCTTCCCTCAGACTCATGCAATCCGTTCAACATATGCTTAATAACCATTTCATGTACGGAAATCGCTTCTAGAGATAGGTGAGATAGTATCTCATAACAAAATAAAACGAATCCAAAATGCCATAAAATGAACTCAATTCTGCGGGTCACATCGGGTGGTTTGATTTTAATTAACACAATTACTTTATTTTTGTCCGACTTTATCAATATCCTAGGTAATTAACCTTTTCACATAAAAATTCTGATTTTTCAACATTGATCGATTGATTGATTGATCAAACTGCAATCATTCAGCCACTTGTATTAACTTTTCCTTATGTTCCTGCATTGTTTTGCCATTCAATATTAATATTAATTTTGATTAGAGCAGTAGTTTCTGAATTATACAGATAATTTAATAAAAACTCATCTCTTAGGGATCTAACTTTTATTCCTATTTTCTGGTAGAATATTATTGAATAATGTATATTTCTCCTTCGAGCTAGGTACAACGTAATAACAATCATACAGTAGCTCAACAGGCACATTCAAAACATTCTGTGCTTTACTAAAAGCTTTCAATATTAGTAGATTGATATTTTCCTCTAGATTGACGCCTACCTGTTGTTTCTGACGATTTTAATCGAATCTAATTCGGTGGTCATGCCGTGAAAATGTTTAATTAAAAACTCTACATAATCGTGAAACACATTTATAAGGCGATATAAAGGAACTGTCTTCAAGATAGTTGAATTTTAGATTTTGACAAGCTATCCTAACAACACAAACTTTTTTTTCGTCTGACATTCCAATCTCAATCTCAATAGATTTTACTGTGCTATAATATGGATACTTGTGAGGGGTTGGATTGAATCATTAAAAGAAGTGGAAGCATACCTTCGGCTCGAACGAAAGCTGGAATTATTGTATTTAGTATAGACAGACACTTACTCTCAACACAGTCTGCAGTGAGTTTAGATCGTTTAAAAGCAGCATGTTTTCGGAGCTGATTCGAACCAAATCAAAGGTAATTTATAATTCCATCGACAATTAGCTAATATCCCTTAAATCTTCTAGGGTAGTGACTGAACCCTGCCAAACCGGGACCGAGTTCAGATTATTGTGTTTTATTCTATGTTTCTTTAATAACGTTATGGATATGACTTCTAAAATTTAGCATCTAATTGGTATTGTTATTATTTTATTTAATGAAGCTGTACCTCTTCGTACGTTACTATTTTTTATTGAGCAAGAGGGGTGTATTATTTTTCTTGTAACTCACACCTCCAACAAAAAATAGTTAAATTGAAAAAAGTGGCTCTCGCGTACTTGGTCAGCCTCCACTTGGCTCATATCCGGTGACGCGGCTGATATAGGAGCGTGGGGGACTTCCCAAGACTCCATTTCCTCTTTCGCGTGTGAGGGGGAGGGGTAACAATCACGCGGATATGGGAGGACTTTGGGCTGTTTGTAAATACTGTGTGAATGAGGAACTCAATGAAGGATTGTAAATATGGTATGAATGAGAACATTAAACACAATTCCTTATTGCCCAATTAGGCAGATTGTAATTTTATTACAATAACGATTTGTTGTAAATTGAAAATCAAGCAATTTAGTTTGCAGTTACTTGAAGACACATAAGACCGAAAACCAGATTGCCACTGACGAAAAAATTAACTATGCAGGCTAATTTAAGTAAACATTACAGTATTTTTAAATAATATTCAGTCACATAAATGGACCTATTATGTCTAACAATAGCATTAATACTACATTAATTGGGAATAAATGACCACAAGACATTCATAACCAATACGAGGGCGTACCCAAAAGAAACCGAACTGAAGTCCGAAGGCGGGTTTCGCCGGTTGAACCGTGTAAAGCAAATGCTCACCAGTCAGTATGGCAAGTGCCGTCACTGGAGAAGGTTCCTTCTGATTGTGTTAATTTATTTGTAACAGCTTTTTTCCACGCTCTTCGTTTTTGTGATGACTGATTTTCGTGAACAGTGCGTGACCGTGAAGTTTTGCTTTCTGCTCTGTGGCACAGACACTCTTAAAATGTTAAAAGCGGCCTGTAAGGATAATTCTATTAATGATCAACCTCGCTCTGGACGTCCTTCGACGGTCCGAGCCAACGAGAGTGTCGAAATAATTTGTGACATCGACCATTGAAGAAGTTGCGGAGAAGTCTGAAGTGACTTGGAGTTCATTTTCAATTTCAGAGTTGGAATTTTAAGTGAATATTTGGGGACGAGACGTCCCACTCACATAGCCCACTCTATGCGTTTTTTTATGACCAAAAATGGTATGACCACCGTACCACATTCTCCCTATTCACCCAATCAAGCCCCCTGCGATTTGTTTTTACTCCCCCGAATGAAAGGGACCCGGAAGGAAAGCTTTTTGTAGATGTTGAAGAAGTAAAAACAAAAAAGAAGGAGGTGCTGCCTGGTATCACAAAAGAGGAATTAAAAAAATGCTTCAAACAGTGAAATAAAACATTGGACAAGTGTATTGACTCCAATGGAGTGTACTTTGAAGGAGATTGAAGGTTTGTTTTAATAAATTAAATAAATCACTATGTTCAAAAATAGTTCGGTTTCTTTCGGGAACGCTTTCGTATAAATGAGAATCCCTTAATATTTCATGAAAAAACTTTCATATTTTTTTCAGAACATTACTTAAAGCGCTAAATCTTCAAGTCCGTTATTGAGACTACCACGTTTTCTGTAAGAGTAACATGGTCCGGGCTTGCCAAAGGAAAATTGAAGACACCCTTAAATTCCAGAATTCATAAATACGTTCTTATTAAAATTACGTAACTATCGTGATCTTAGAATCAGAGAAATTGAAAAAAGTGAAGAAAACAAGCAGATCTATACCAAAAATGTCGAAAAAATAATAGCTTGGGATTCGGAGAAGATTCACGGCAGAACGATATGGTACATGACATTAAGAGAAAAATTGAATGGTCGAGGACAACCTTAGTATCAGAACATGAGTTTAAGTTAGTAAATATGTCTACTGAAACCAATCCAAACATATACGAGAAAGCCCTCATTTTTGGATACGCTCAGAAGACCACCACCAAGTATATGTAGATTTTTTGAACTAAAACGGGAAGGTTATCCCGCTGACCTGAAAATTCCTAATGTTCACGACGCTAAACAAAAACATTCATATCAAACTGCCAGGACCACTTGATTTCCTCTATCTTCATGTCAGAGAAGCCATTGGGTCATATTTTCAGCACATTTGAAGGTTGTGACAGTATTCACAGTTAACAAAAAATAATAGCACATTGTATACCACTGACCATATTTTCATGATTGTTTAAAACTTTTTTTACCTGCAGCTAATTATACATCTTTTTTCAGTGTGGGCAGCAATATATTAGGCATCATTGTGCCACGCAAGAGGCAAAACTTACAGTTGTTACTATGTAAAAAACTATTGATGTTGAAAAAAAAATAATTGAAAAATAGAATGATATTTTCTGGATTAAAAAGAAAATTTTCAAAGGCAGGTTGCAGAGAAATATCAGCAAAGTATGAGGATTGACCACTCAGGTCGGACTGAATGCGCTTACTGACCTCAATGTTAACAGGAGGGTTCGTGGGCCAGAAGGGACTCTGACAAGCTGCTATTATTCAAAACGCACCTAGAAAGCTGTTTCCCTCCCTCAAACTATCTCCAACGAGGTACAGACGGAAGGAGCCCTCTCTCCTCTCCTTTTCCACTTAAATCTATATTTCATTTTCGCCTTTTATTTTACCCATAATACCCTTTCAGTCACTTCATGGATCAGAGGTGTCTCAAATATTCCAGTTCATAAAGCCACCCTGCATGCTCAATCTGCATTGATCCTGGTCTGTTAGCCTTAGTTTCATCTTATTCTTAAGCTTCCATACGTCCTTATTTTGGCCTTTAAACTAGTGAAGGGCGATAGGGGTGTAAGTAATTTTCTGTTGATTTTTCTGAATAAACTACTGTGCATTTTTGAAAGCATTGCTTCAATGAACAAAACCACCCTTTCTCATCCCTCTTTTTCTTCACTTATACTCCATTTCTAGCCCATTAATTTCTTCATTTGAAAAAATTCCCCATATTTCTTCTCTACAAGTACCAACCACCTAAGTGAGGCTATGCTAAAACATTGCAAAATGCTCTTATGTAACAATAAGTAATCACACAGATTTTGGCTATTACTGTCAATTCATTATTGATTTTAATGTCGAATTCAAGTGAGATTAAAAAAAAAGCTCTTTAATTTTTTTTTAAACATCTTACTGTTTTATTGAGTCTTTACCATATAAAAAGTAGACCTTTTATTCTTTATTAACTTCTTTTATGTGACTTGATAAAGCATGAAAGTTATAGATGCAAGCCTCTTTCTCGTTTTATATTTTCCTTCATTGTACTCTCAACCAACTGGTAGTAGTAGAAGAATTCTTTGCAAGATCGGCTTTAGGTCGATGAAAACCTAACTATTTTCTGTTATCAAGGAAAGTTGATTTACCAACATACTCTTCTGCTCATTTATATACTCATGGCTAAGAATGAACTTACAGTATAACTTCAAGGATTACTGGGGTTATGTGCCTGCACAATTTCAGATGGATTGTATCATTTGGAGCCCAAGGAATGAACTACCTTACATAAAGGCTGTCAACATGCAGACTTGTCAGATAAGGAAACCTCCTTCATGACTGGCTATTGCAATAACAGTTATAAATGCTAATATAGGAAATTGTCAAGCTAAGGATCACAGTTCATAATCACATTTATATTATTTAAATATTTCTACATCTCCATAAGCTATAGGTGCTCAGATATTGTGTCTTCCTGGTCAAAATCGTTTCTCCCATGTTCTCTCACATTTGCCCCAATTACTCTGAAACTTGAAGTGAACTGAAATGAGAAAACTATGTTTAAGCCCTGTTCTTTTATACATAATTTTCCAGTATGCCTCCTTTTGAATGTGAACTCTTTCCTTATTATACTGATCGTACAAGATTTATTACCTCGTTATTAATCAAACATTGAATGACCTAGGTCAGCCCAACCTCATCAATTCTTTCAAGCACTAGTATTAAGTTGTAAATTCCGTGGCACTAAAGTGTTTTTGAAGCTTATCGAATTAACTCCCAATTCAAGACGTACATTGGCCCAGTAAACAAAATGACTCGACAGTGGCCAGGTAGAAGTGTTCTGGCGAGCCTTCCGCAGTACGGTTCAAGCACGCTTCAACTTTACGACTGCGCCCGGTCGTTAAAGACTCAGAGTGGCCAGGCCGACGTCCAAATATAGTTTCTTTTATAGGAGCCTGCTCCCTTTCGATCTCTGATTTACCTTACTGCTCTCTCATTCTCATTTTATTTTAGCTTGCGGACACACACGGCGACATTAGTAATTTCCCATACTCAGCCCTGCAAAAAAAAAAAAACAGCCCAAGCAATCGAGTCAAGTAAAATACAGTACAGAATCCAAGGATTTCATTACGGTTGCAAAAACGACTTTATTAACAATTTGTAATAAAAGTACACTAGAAAAGTATCAATACATTATTAATAAGGCTCAAGAAACGTGTTGGAGACCATTAAGCTGATACCCTACTTAATATGATAGCCAAAATACTTGTATATCATATTTTTAATTACAAGTAATGGATTAATAATCGACTCTTCATTATTACGTTGCTTTTATTTTTAGCATCTCAGGGGCATCAAGTAAAAAATGTGAAAGGCCATCCCTTCATATGGAACTGGGATTCCAAAAAATTACAAATACACTTTTGATGACTTCCACGTAATTTATAGTTCACTTTAGTATCAAAGCACTTCACACATTATTAATCTGAAAGTAATCTTTAAATTGATATTCTACTTAATATTGACAAATATTTACTAATTTATTACTGACCCTTCATTATTGTACCTCTAAAAAATACTGGTTGAGTTAAACTTGAGAACAAGACGTTAATGACAGCTTCAATTATTTTTCGTAATCGTAAGTTGAGATCTTAGATTTGATTCCCTACTTAAAGTTGCTAAAGAATGTTAATGAGGACTAATCAATTAATTAAATGTTATATTTAATGCCTCTAGGATTCACAGGGACCTCAGAAAGTAAAGAACAAACATCTAGACAAAAAGGGGTTAGCGCGGTTTACTGTTTACAACAATTTAACTGTGCTACTGGTTGTATTTAGTTGGTAAGCTTGTACAAATACAGTACAAAATGGTGACCTCACCTCTTTACAGAGTAATGCTAATTGGAGATCACACTGAGTGGCTACCGACCTGAGATTTATCGAGTGCAATGCAAGCTTACGCAAGACCCAGAGGCAACGGTTCGTGAGATATGTTGGTGCTCAAGACAATAACTTTCTTATATTTATTGTGACTCGACCAACACTCACGCAGCTAGCATTGTTTACCCTACTCCATATTTCTGTCAGAAATAGAAGTTTCAGATAACGAAAACTATCTGCACATTTCGTAATTGCATGTCCACAAACGTTGTAGCTTAATTTATTAAAGAAAAAAATAAAATAGTAAATCCTTATTTCTCTTTCTTGATTTTTAAAATTTGAATCATTGTTTACTTTGTCATTCAATCAAATCCCTCAGGCGTCTTTACGTTTCATTCGTTGTAATATAATGGAATGAGAGACATCTCAGAAAAATTTGTGTGTGATTCGTTATATTATAAGATGCTTCTTGAATATATACTCAGTTGGATGGCAGATCTGAAATTACACGTTTTGTGATAGTGGGAAGTGGACTGTGTGTAATGATATTGATGTAGAGTTTCCCACGGAAAAGCTAATTTAGTTTAACATATTTTTAATGAGAGGAACTATGTTATGAGCATATCACGTTATGGCTGAAAAGGGAACAAAAAAAAAATGATACCTATAATGAAATTCAAACTATTCTTGCCCTGCAGTTAATGAGCAAAAGGTATCGTCTATTGTCTGATGGCATTGGTTTCTCGTTTATTAATGTAATCAATGATTGACAAACACCAATGGTGGTCCATTGCGTAAGGTGAAATGGACTTAAATATCAATTTCCTTTGCTTTGTTGGGAAGCCATTTCTCTTTATGTTGCTCCATCTAGGTGGAGTAGAGAGCTTCTCTTCTCACTCATCATTCAAAACAAGGAACAGAGAATGAAGTAAATAGCAGATGAAAGCACTTATAGAATACTTATCATAATAAACGATCTGCTCAGACATCAAGCATACACGTGGCAATTCTCAACCTTCTTTTATTCTCGGGTTTGTTGTATCGCGTTAATGGCGCCACCAGCTTAGTTTCAGCTTGAAGCTAGTGTGATCTTGTGTGATTTTCTTCAGGAACAGTGTTTTGTGAACAATACTACTGGAAAAAGGATTGATTGGGAAGGTGGGAGCCGAAGAAATTAGATTGGTGTATGCAGAAATGGTGTTGGAAATATAAAAGCTAATTTGGTTCATACGCGTCATAGCTGGGAATACTGGTCTTCCTGGGAATATCTCGGGGGATGACGACTTTCCCGAGAGTGTAAGCAAGGGTTTTTCTGTTTGTAATTATTAGTTAGTTAGGCTGCCGTGTTTTCATTGGCGTAAATTGACATGGGTCAAGCTAATTGTGACGAGCAGTATCGAGATGATTAATTAGGCTATGTTAATTCTATTTATCTCACTCCACGCCATATCTTCAATAAATACACTTTCTTGCCTATTGGTTTTTAAGTTAACATGAATGTTCTCAAATTGGCACAGTGTTTCAAATATGCCACATTAAGTAGATAATTTACATCACCTTGCTTGTCTATTGAAATTCACTTTTGGACGCTTCAGTACCAAAGCGTTGTATGCGATTTTTCATACTAGTTCTGGAACTTTTCTATAAAGACTTCCGTGACCTAATTCACACGAGAATCGTATTGACAGAACATTGTTGTTGTCCGGATTTGGGAATATGACACCCAGGTTATGTGAGTATTATAATTACAAAACCTTGCTCGTATATAATTTTTGAATGAAGCTGCTGTGACTTATGAAAAATAATCCCATAAAAAAACAACTTCTTGATCTTATTGGAAATTTCTAAACCTTTGATCGTGTCACTAATTTAAACGTGTTCAATGATAATTTCAAGTGTGTAATTCTTCATACTTGACTTTTATTTATTACCACAATTATGCTTCCTCTGATATTTTCAAAGTGATTTCTAATATATATAATAAATTGACAAGCCTTGTTCCTTTGCAACCGGCCGCATACAATGAGCGATGGCCTTATAAGGCATAACAATCCAATACTTCACCGGTTAGTCCTCCTGTTTATTCCTTTGCACAATCGTGCCCCACAGACACAATTGATTGCCGGCAAGATAATTTATATCCCCGATTACTCTATTTTATATCAACTTTGTTATGTAGATTTCGCAACAAAGACATGTCTCTGACTAAGATATTGATATGAAATCATTGTGCCCATAAGCCGCCCTTACATATGGAGGACCAAGCCCGATCAAGATAAGGGCCTTTTGATAAATTTCCCCACCGTACCGGCGGCAGACAATGGCTAGAGCTCAAGACGCAATTCATACATTGTCTTATAATTAATTGTAGTGGCCCGAGGGAGGAGTGGGGTAGGTTTTACTTTGAAATAGGTACTGAGAAATGTCTTGTAGTGAATGAATGAATCGTAGACACAATACCATGGCAGGCATCATACTCCCAGTTAGGTAATTTATTAAGACGACAAAGCTTAGTTTAAAAATAAAAAAAGTTAAGAAATATATTTGGCAAGTCGTTCATTCTCAAAATGAGGGAAGAACTCGTCATACCTTCGTTTAAAGAAGGCTTATTTATGTAAGCTGTCATGTAAAACTCGTTTGGGGGTTATATGTGTGTTCGAAGGCCAATTAACTTAATAAAATACTGATTCACGTTTAATTTAACAGGATGGAAATGACGTTTGATACCTTCTTACTGATACGTAGGCTAATTGATAAAAACAAATATTAACACTCGTCATCGCAATTTATTATTATTATTTTTTTTTGAAGCGTTACATCTGTTAATGTTAATTTTCAAAATTAATTCGGTACTCTTAAAAACAAATAGTATCCGAATTGTGTGGATTATAGAGCAGTGTTAGATGAAAATAACTATAATAATATTAACTAGTATTATACTGAAATATGTAATAGACCAATTCTAGTTGGAAATGTAATAGTCTTTCAAATTGCTAGGTAACTATTTTCGGGATTCACCAATCTACATCTGAAAAATTGAAGATGTTTCAGAGTTTATAAGGTCATACAAAATTAAAAGAATACAAAAAAAATGTGTTAAATTTCCAAAAATTCAATATTCTTATTGATATATCTCAACCGAGAACGTGCGAAAGAAAAATTCATTCGAAAAATTATCGAACCTCAAAATCCACGCAAGCACATCCTTTTCTTTAAACACCAAAAAATGAGATAAACCGTTAACCACTTAAAAAATTTTTATTACCACAATTGGGTTTATTGCCTTATCTAAGAATTGTATGGATAGAAGTTAAAGATGAATAAATTATGCCGGTGTTTAGCTGTTTAGCTGGTATCTTTGAAAGGAAACTCCTTGGAATTCGCATATGGATTGGTGCAGCCGCTCTCTCTTGATGTGATTGTTATATGAGAGGACGTCAAGAGACCCCGGAGAGAAGTAATTCCAAGCAAAAATAAGAAGAGTTTGAAATGAAGAAAATGAATTTCTGGATGGCACTCAGGCGCACATCTTCGACCCAATCAGTTTTACTATCGGAAATTCTCTTACGACACAGATCCAGCTCCTCATGATGGATGGATGTGGGGATCATGGGACAATGGAGGATCATCTTCCTTGTAGCCCATGTATGTAATTGTTCATGGCCAGTCTCCTAAGCTCCATTATTCACCAAAGGTATATAGACGTCTCGCTCTTTAATGGGCTATGGAGTTGTTCAGCTAAGACATCCTCTTAAAATATCATAATTGCTTTTAACTCTTTTATCAAATTGCTTACCACTATTGACTTTTGACAGAACACTGTTGTCCAAATTTTGGAATGTGAGTATTATGTGAGTAATAAAATTACAAAAAATGCTCTTACATAACTTTTGAATGAACCTGTTGTGCCTTAAAAATTAATCTCATAAAAAAACACAGTATTAATCTTATTGGAAATTTCAACACGTTTGATCGTGTCAGTAATTTAAACTTTTTCAAGGATAACTTCAATTGAGTAATTCGTGACCACATTGGTGATTTATAATATATATAATAAAATTTCAGGCCTTGTTCCTTTACAACCAACCAACGTTTAAGTTTTAAAAACCAAAAAATAACTGTCTTACTTCTGGGTGTAGGTTTGTCTGTATATGTGTTCTACGATTTTTATATACCGACAGTTGATACTTACAATTGTTTTTGTTTCAAAGAGCTGAGTTCAAATGAAGAAGCTCTACTTTCAATCTAGTTGTTTCATATTTCTGTTGTTTGTCGGATTGTGTGTTCTACAATGGAGGTGTGAAATGATACGGTAGAACTTAGATTATTACTATCATATTATTTAGGCAAATGAATTATGGGGCATTCATTACAATCACCAAAGTAGTAAAAAAAAATTGATTTTAAAAAGTGGTGCGATTTTAAAAAGGATTACCCCTGATTTGAGGTTGCATATGTACACCAAATCTAAATTTAAATAGTTAATAATATACACTAAACCATACATGTTTCATTGATAGATATAATAAATGTTAATTAGATTAAACCTTTTTTTAAATTGGAGTGAGCATATTAATAAATAGTATAATATAAATAAAGTTCCAAAGTGATACAAATTTGAAAAACAATAATGTATGTGCAGTGGTTTTTCAAAAAGGTAGTGCAAGTGTTCTCGTAATAAAATTATTTAAGATATAGTTGCAAACGTTTAGAAATCTTCAAAGTACTCTCTTCGGGGATCTACACATACGTTCCTGCGATTTTTCCAGGCAAGCTGCGTCGCCTGAAAAGATTCGATGGAAACCTCGTTCAGAGCGGACATCACGGCGGGTTTGACCGTCTCATTACCGTCAAAACGGTGTGTTTGAGAGGTGTCTTAATCCTCGGGAGCAAAAAGAAGTCTGCCGGAGTAAGGGGGCTGGGGCAGCATTGTCAATTGTGCTTTGGCAGGGACTCACGGACGAGTGATGTGTGAAGTTGTAAAGCAATTCGAAAGTGAAAACAATGCTGGTTGTCTTTTTCAACGTTAAGGATGAGGTCCACAAGGAGTTTGTACCTCCAGGGCACACCGTCAGCCCCTGCCGACTACGAGGGTGCTCGAAAGATTGAGACAAAGGGTCCTCCGCGTGTGAATGGGGATCGCCGCTGTCTCGATACTCCATCATATAATGCCACACCTCTCTGTGCGTCCGGTACATGGCCTGAATGTATATGTGTATGAAAAATAAAAAAAAGTTTTTAAAATGAATTATAAAATAGAAAGAAAAATAAATGGAAAAATTATAAACATCACTAAGAGGGATCATGATCATTTTAAAGATCTTCTAAAAAAATAAACTTTGGAGCAAATAAAATAGAAATGTAGAACTATTTCGGCTTTTAATAATATTTTAATATTAAACGTATACGTGATATATAATATGAAGGAAAAACTTATTTGAAGAAACTGATTTTCTTTATATTTTATAGCCCCGTATCGCTGAATACGTTTAATAAAAATTGAAAAAGAATCGAAAGCCAAAATAATTCTATTAGAAAAGAAATATTTGAATTTTTATGAGTGCGCCATTTTTTTTGTGGGGCAGTGTAGTTCTAAACAGGTTAATTTTATGTTAATATCTCAGAATATTGTTCATTAAAGTTCCAAATGTCATTAAAGAAAAAAAAAACCTCTCCACGACTCTTGGACGACTAGTTTTATTCCAATTCGTATTCATTAATGTACTATCTGATTGGTGATGGGGTAAAAGTCAGCCAGGGTGAGCATTTAGATAAGAAATGGCTGCCAGTGGAAGCAAGTACCTCTTACAGAGAATGTAGAAGCACAGTAACAGATGTTAAATGGAGCCCTTAGCCTAATGCAGCTGGTTACAAAGAGGTGGTGAAGGTAGATTTGTTATCATCAAAGGTGCCGGCTCCGAAGCAGTTGACATTGAATCGGCCAGCTTGTCCCAGCGTCAGCTCTCATTCACTTTACTGTACAGGATCCTTTCAAAGAATAAACCACAAGTTGTAATTGTCCCTGGGTATTTACACTGCGATTATAATGATAATATTTGGGAAATCTGTTGAATGATCTCCATCTATCTACAGTGTTTGGTCTCATGACCTCAACTAATGCGCACCTAAGGATCTAGTAGTCAACTCCTTATGCAGTCATTTGATCCCTTCGATCCTCCACCTAAAGCTGTGGTGACCTTGCAGTATATTGTTAACAGGTTACCAAGTAAGTTAACGGAACTAGCTACCATCCCCACTCAAGTCCTAACTGTCTGTGGTTCATTTGCACATAGTGAAACGGCCAATGAGTGTGAACTGTGTATATTGAGTGAGTAGAATTACGTACAAGGAATGAATGAGCCGTAATATCGCAATTATTATTGTTAGATAAGCAGATAGTAATTTTACAAATAAAGAACTTGTGATAAAGAATGTAATTTACCTGACGATAAATTCTGAATGACATTTATTAAGCTAGTTGGTCCAACCATCGCTGGACCCACACATTATTTTCATGAAATACTTATTAAAATTTGTTGGATTTGCTATGACAAGATTGGTTGAACGGTTTAAGCTTGTAGGATGTCTAAGGAACTAGGACAAGATATTATCTTCCCCACCATTGATATGCTCATGTTACAAAAAAACTTAACTCCTTTTGCAGCCGAAATGCTTTGCAAATAGATATAACTCAAGCCTCTTCTTACTAGAATTATATAAAGTTTTATGCAAGTATAAAGGAGTACTTGAGTATTTGAAACTGTTAAGCGCCTCGTTTACCTGCAACAAATAAAGTCCAGGAGGCTTTTCGCTGTGTCTCAATCATCGGATTTACGAAGGCAGGATCCTTAATGAGTGTTCTTATGTGTGGGCCATCTAATATTCCTGCCTTAGTTTTTTCCATGCTCGTAATTTCTATGCATTTTTTTTCCTGTTTATGCAAAGCAAGATCGGTTCTTATCAACAGCCTTTATGTACTTTATGTGTAGTTGAAGAAAGATGATGTTGTTGATTTGATGTTAATGACATTCTTTTCCCCCATGTTTTCTCTCTTAGGCCACTCTTATCTAACCCAGCCATGTCTTTTGTCTCTGCTATCCTAGAGGCACAAGAAGCAAGGATACATGGCGTGGCCACTTTGCTGTCCAAGGAGAAAGTGTACCAGTTTTAAGTCCACACAAATCACCCATGATTCTTTATCTTGTCCAAGACCAGGGGTATATAACCCTAGGTTATATTATTATTTCATTTTCGTTGAGTGAGCAATTGGTATTGAACTATATTTATTCCCATTGTGTAAAAGGACACATTTCAAACTTCGTCAATAAATAGGCATCAGGAAAATAGTCAGTAAGACCAATTTTTTCCAGGAGTCCTCTAATTTCGCAGCAATATATAAGATTGTCTTAATGAGAGAAGAAGGGTATCGGACCCTTTTCTCGTTCTTGTAAGGTAAAAGGTAATTTTGGTTCGTTGTTCCAGGAACCAGTCAAAATAGAGCTAGACCTGCCCATTTCGTGAGCAACTGCACATTAAAAAAATCTATGATTTAAAAAAACAGAACAGATAGAGAAAAACTGGTTTCATATTTAGATTCAGCGCCCGAAATATAGCTAAAATTGTTATAGCTAAAATCAGTTCTTAAATCCTAGGCACCAAAATAATTGTTTTCCTTGTAGGCCTGTGTTTTTGTGTTTAACGCTTTTATCTACATCGCTTCAGTAAAATAAACGAAGGTTATCTATACTTTACCACCTTTTTTTTTTTGTTTCAAGAGCATGGAAGGTGACTGAGAACGCTATACATATCATCCTGGCCCCTCCGAAGATGAAAACGAGACATTTCCCAGACTTCGATGAGGGCAGCAACGGCCGTGACAATACTTCTGTTTTGTGCAGAGAAGGAAAAGTGGCACTGACTATATATAGATAGTAGGTCAGATGCGATGCAGCTGAAGACTCGGGTCGCAAAAAAAAACCCACCCTGCCTTCTCCCCCCCCCCCTGTCCCTTAAATATAACAAATTACATCTGTCCCTCTGCAACTGGATCTTTTTACTCGACATTCCCTGATCAATTTCAGCTTAATTGGCTTTAATTTCTTCTACTTCTAATGACCCTTTTTCAGTCTCTTTTATCTTGCACCGCGTTCTTCTCATCGGTACGTTTCCCTTCCTTACTAAAACTAACCATTTGACTTGTCCAGTCCTCCTCCAACCGGTCTTGAAATAAAAGGAGAAAAATAAATATACATACTTTAACTATTACCAATTAAAACTACATACGTTATATATAATGTCCACAAGTCTGTGAAAATTCCTTCAAGCCAAAAAGGATAAATCCACTTTAAAAAAATAAATAACAAAGAATGCCAATCTTTCATCGTGGTTAATGTTAGGATGAGAACCGTTCATCATCTCAAAACCATTTTAAAATAAAGCAAGTAATGATAATATAACACGAGACAAAGATCCTTTATTACCTCAAGAGCGGTCCAAAATCAGATTTAAATGTGAAGAATGTATGTAATAAACGGTTACAAAGCTATGAAATATGAAAAATTTAGAAAGATATAATATCCATATAGAATCCGTGAAAGAACAAGGGTGCTAAAACAATAATATGTTGTTAATAATTATCAGCTGTAATTTAATCCTAATTGTGTAAATTTTAATAACTACTGCGGAATGAGGAAAGATATGTACAGGTCGTACAGATTTGTTACTTTTGCGTAGTGACTTTATACGGGATAAACATTGACATGTTAAGAAGATTAGATGTTAAGAACATTGGCCAGATAACCTGCAGGCCTAATTGAACTATAATCCGTATTATTATGAATTTTTACTTTTTTTATGCCCTTATCTAAATACTAGTATTAATAATAATGAAATTTCTTAGTTAGCTTGAGAGTATTTAACATTTTGATTATTGAGTGAAATTTCAAGTACATCGGTAAATACAAAAATAAGTCCAATCTAAAATTTCTAATTAATTACTCATTACGGGCGTCAACGACCCTTGCATTTGACATGCTCTAAAAATGCCTTATAAAAGGCAGATTGTAATTATTGCACAATAAAGATTGTTATTATTATATTATATATAAAAAAAACAAAAAAAACTTGCTAACTGCTCAACACTTTTTTTCCCAACAGAATTAAAATTTCCTGAGCAGAACGATGTAACATGAACAAGTAATAACTAATAAAATTAAAATTCGAGAGACATATCTTGCTCTGAATGCTAAGCATGGCTTTGGTTGATGAATCTAACAAAAAAATTGCTTCTCTTAGTACTCCTACAGTTCTATTATAAAGGGTAAAAGTAAGTAACAGAATATTGAGATTTAATTGGCAATTCAACGTTGATTACGAATATGTCCTTGTTCAGAAGTCACCAATAAAGCCTTTATAAGTTAAAATGAGTGTTTCTGATTATGTTTAACATGCCACATAATATATAATTTACAATATAATAAACATAAGATATGTAAATTGGCTGTTGCTTATACGTGTTTTTCTATGTGGTCGACAAAAGGGGTTTGACAGGCGAGTTGACGGACCAGTGGTAAACTCCTCTTTTTCCACCGAGGAACACGAAGGTCTTTAGCAGGTAAAGAGAGTACAGAAAAACCCTTGGTCGGGTGTGAAGTATGTGAAAAGACACTTTTAGTTAAGAAAGATGGGCTAAACACCTTTCTACAACACACAGGAACACAGGTCAGTAATAGGAGTTCTCGAGGGTCCCAATCAGTGTTATGAGGAAAAAGAAGACGGAACGGACGCAGAGTTGAGAAGAGATAAGAGGCTTGAGAAAACTGACGAGGTACCTTTATTCAATTTCAATCTCTCATTTCTTTCCATTGATCAACACAAAATTCACCTTTGGAAAAAAATAACTTGGTACAAAATCAATTAAATCAAAATTAATCACATTTTATTACAACTTTACGTCATTGCAGTCCCCTCAGATAGACCAACCAAATCAAGTAGTTTTAATAATTAATGGAAACCCAATTCAATTCAATTAAATTCATTATTTTAATTATTCGATTTGAGCGTGGTTCTCCGGATAATATAGGTGGTTAGAAATAAATATAATATAAATATATAATATAAAATATATTATAAATAATATATTTCTTTTTAATTCTTTATTTTTTATTATGATAAATATATTTGCTCTGGAGAACAAACGTAGTACGATAAACCTTAAAGTTTTTCTTAACTTAAGACCTTAGAATTGTGTCTTTAACGTTAACGAGCATTTTATTCTAGGTCGAAAAAAATCAGTTCGATAAAACAAAACCTAAATTATTATCGGAGAGCCTCTTTTCAGAGAAGAGGAGTTAGTTCGAGCAGTAGCAAGTATTTTATTCATCAGGTTGCCTCTTATCAGACACCATTTCTAGAAAACCATCGACTCTCCGTAAATGTTAAATTTTAAAATAAAATGAATAAAAAAAATCAGGTTTTGAAAAGGAATAAAATGTAAATTTTTCATTTGAACTGTGTTTTCTTAGAACTTTCTTTTACTCTTTAGTATCAATATGATTCCCGATAAAATTTGAAGGAACCCCTTGTCGTGAATATATAAGCGTTGCGGAACAGAATTAAGCATTTAACTTGGCAAAATCAGATAAATTTACTATTTGAAATTATTGAGCGTAGCTGCAGACCTCATGGCTGCATCGGACTCCTACACAATCATCCCCAGACGCCCATCAAACTGCACTCCCCCTTTATCTGCCTTTATAAAAGTCTTATATATAGTTTATAGGCTGACTGTGGTGCAGGGGACCCGTAGTATATTATTGGAGCCCACATTGCGCCACAATTACTGTCATTAAGCGTGCCTGTTGGGGTATTAATCTCCAGCCGGTGCATCCTGACGGTCGCCGGCGAGTTATTTGACCGGTTAGTTTGATATATTACTCGGATCCTTGTACCGTGGGGCCTACTCCGGCCGACCGCATTGTCATGGCTAAATATAATCCGTTGGTGAAACATTCCTCAAACTTACTGATAAAAGTGTTCACTGACCACGATATTTCGTCGGTATATCCTTCCATGTTATGGTAACTACTGAGAACATGCATCATAAATGCTGTTGCTCCAAAACACGGACTTGTAGAAGAATAGCCCACTGAGAACCATCCTTAATTTATTGATTTGTGACCTCCTCTACGCGTTGGGGACATCAGCGGATGTCTATAAGTCTCTAAAATTCCATTGTAGAATTGTATCGTTTTCATGAAACAGAAGAGTGCCTGTAAGATTGCCTCATCATATTGCAACTGTCTTTAAAAAATTCAAGAAACCTAGAACATATTAAGTGTCCAGTACTTTAGTAGTAAACATATTTGATCGGCAATCATTGCAGTGTTGGTAAGTGAATGCTGATCAACCAGTCGAAAACTCAACTTGGCCAAGTCTTAGGTGGGACAGCACTGTTTCGTCTTTCTATGCCATTACTTCACCCGAGGGTGAATCTCATTACCCGGTCTTGATTTTATAGCTTCTAATCACAACTCAATGTTATTTATAAGTATTACCTCTTAGAATGCATCTCTGTTGAAATTCAGGAGAAATTTTCAACACTACGTATATATTTTCAACATTTTCTAAGGGCTTAAGAGAAGAAAAAAATCCTTTCTAGAGCTGTTTGATGACGGCAAAGGAACTTCTGATTGATGGCGCGGAACATGTAGCAACGAGAAGGGCGGGCGTTTTGCCAGAAGCTCATGCTACCGCTCTCGCGTTGATGAAAGTAAAAGCAATGAACACTAAAGATCTGAGAAAGGCGATTTCAGAGCTGGAATGGTTCACTGGCGAATTAGGAGAACTCAACCACTTTCTGAAGGTAGGAGATCGCCTCACTGCGTTAATCATAGCAAAAGCAGAGGAAAATCCTCTGGACCCCAGGGATGCAGAGTCACTAAGAGCGGCCCTGATATGTCGGGTCAAGAGAAGTATTCTCAACCAGAAAAGAACTTTTGAGTTTGCTGGAGCTGAGTTTAGATAGTTTCCTTTGCCGTCGTTCTTTCTAATGAGTCTGCAGCCAGTTTTGTTCAGTCATCTAATGGTACTGTCTTTTAATAGTTGTCTGCTGGTTTGCATTGATTCAGGCCAGATTGCCTTTGATGCCGGCGTCAGATGAGACTTTGCCGCTTAGTCATGTGTCTCACAGAATGTTCAGTATATGGCGAAATGTTATATCATATTTTACATCTGTTAAAGATGGCATTTATTTTTTGACTCTTAGCTACTCCCTGATTTACACAGTTTTCTACTTTACTCACTTCGAAAGTTAAGATAAAATTTTCAATTTCAATGGAAGAAGTTTGCTGTGAAGTGAACCAGAATATAATGATGTAGTTGATTAAAATAGATCCCACAGACGAAAATACATTTAACCCTAGTGAAATTCAAAGCTGGTCAAGATTTTAGCTTAAAAGGCTTTGTTTTCTGAGTGAGATAGTAATTGAATAGGTATACTAAATGTTTGTATTTTACGCCGAGTATGTTGGCTCGATGTACTTCGTTTGTTGAGTGATATGTTTATTTAATATTTAAAATTAGGAGAATAATCTTGGTAAGATTTTGTTTCTGACCAAATACATTTCATTTTAATAACATTTAGTCATCCTCTTGCCTTGTAGCTTTATCTAATATTTTTTCGGTCCCATTCCCTCCTGTCAAATCA